>VZRV01001287.1:47348-135532 GCA_013398115.1 Falcunculus frontatus | reverse complement strand
CCTCATATTAAAAATCCTAAAATCTACTTTTTAACCTTGTAAAATACTAAACCACTACTCATTTTTACACTCTCATGGTTTGCACTGATTCTTGTAATGTTGGTAACTTTTCCCATGGGCTAAGGTCAAAGACAGTGTTATTCTGAGCTTTTTACCAGGGTCTGGGACACCCCTTGCCAGGGACTCCCAACCACCCAGGACAGCCTGAGGCATGTCCTGACCTCCCAAGGCAGCCAAAGGCATCCCTTGGACTCCAACACTACATTTCTAAACACAAGAGAATTTTTTGTTACAGACAAAATGTGTCAGTGGATTCAGCAGCAGTTTAACAAGTTAATGGTACAGAGGTCACAGCAGGCCGAATAATGTCTGACTGCAGTTTCCATCCCTGGAATTTCCATCTCTGCTGATTCCCAGAAGGTGCAAAGATGTACCTGGGGAATAATCGCTGTGTATCTGTCTCTTCTTTTAATTCTTTTCAGTAACCATGGGCTGTGGTTGCAGCCAGGCCTGGAGCACACCGTTAGACAAAGCCTGGGTCTGACTCACACCACTTATTTTTATGTTCTTGGTGTAGTAGAGTCCTTAATGCCTAACTAGAAAGATCATTTTAATTGAAAATATGATTACCCAGAGAAAGCGAATGGGTGTGAGGTTTTTTTTACTTTCTTGTGGGTTTTTAAAATTATCTTAAATTCCTTCACAAGCCAACTTAGACCTTGTTTACTTCTCTTTCCAGTATTGCCTTAGGATATAATGTCAGTGGGAAAGCAGAACCCATTTATTACAAATGTAGAATTGCAGTAGGTAATTAGAGCAAAATGGCAGCTTTTCTAAACTTTTATTATTTTGGTTGGAGGATTTAGAAGAAAGAAAAAGTGATTTTATGCTATTTCATATGATTTGTGTTCAGTTACCTGAGTTTTGAATGAAAGTTTCAGTTCAATGCATTTTTGTTTCTAAAAGTAAAAATAAAGGAAAAGTAATTTTGCATGTTTCAGTAGCAGAAAGAATAGCTTCAGGTACTTTTTTTCAATAGTATAATGAAGAATGAAATGATGTTATATTTATATGTAAATCCTGATGCGTGAGTGATGGTAACAACCTTGAGAATCACAGGGTTGGAAGGGACCTCTGAAGATCATCTAGGCCATCAGTGTATATGTATATCCTTTACTGAATTTAAATGCAAAAATTGCTTGAAACTAATCCTTTTCCAGGAAGTTTTGTAGCCATGTTTTCACTGTTAATTTCTCTATGAGATAACAAATTTTGCCTTGTTAAAAAAATGTCATTGCTTTAAGGAAAGGCCAAGAAACCCTGCAGGGAAAGGGAATGTTGGGCTCATTGATGCACCAATACAGCTCCCTTAAGTCAGCAGAAAGAAGATACAGCTGCATTCAGAGGACAATTCACAGCCCCAAAATTAGACAAGGTTTTTTTATCCTGGGTCCTCCACATCTTCTCCTGGAGCATCTGGTTACACACTGGAGCTGGCTGTTGTGGTCTTCTCAGGACATCCCCCTCTTGGTCTGCTGCTTAAAAAATCCCAACAAACCCCCTCAATCTCATCTAAAACCAGAGATTAAATACTTAGATTTATTTTTGTAATCTCTTCTGCATTTCTTAAGGGTTTTTTTTAATCTTGGGTAAGCCCTTTTGCAAGAATTTTAAGATACACTGTCCAGAGAAATATTTATTTCTGAACAGATCTTCATCAAAACTTTTTTAAACTTTCTTGGCCACACCTCATTTTCCCAAACAGACAAGTAGTATGAGAATTTTAAAACGGCTTTACCAAATCCAGGGTTATGGATTGTATCAACTGGCCATGCATTCTTCAAACCATACATTATTGGTGCAATTATGTAATATAATTAAGTTTAGGATGGATGATGAAATTTGTGAGAGTATTTCTTCAGCAGATTGGTGGTTGACAGTGGATGATTTGTGATGATCCCACTCTGTGGTTAGTGCACTTACATTCACTGTGTTTATTTTCTTTCCTTTAGTGCATGGTTCTTCTCTGTCTTTGGTGTCCAGTACCTCATCTATTTATTCCACAGTGAGTATAATGAAATGAAGAGTTTATTTATTAATAAAAATTGTTGAATTGACTGGTCTTACTGTGGTAGTTTTGCCATTCAAGGAGCAGGAAAAAAACAGTTTTCATTTGACTGTGTTCTGACTGCTAGCTAGGAAAGGAATGTTTATGTTCATGAGGATGCCTGTGGATATTTAGCAATATCCTCATTAAATACAGCCTTCAATGGCCTAAAAGCAGCCACTGATTGTTTGAGTCTGTATTTTATGCTGTGCTAAGTAGGTTTTGCTAAAAAGCACCTCAGTAGATATGAGGAGATTTGAACTTCATTACTTAAAGCATCCCGAAATTTGCTGAATAAAGTCATCCCATTTTTATAGTAACGATTTGCTACTGAAGAAGTTTAAGTCCCCTTTTTAATGTACATATATTAAGAATTCTTTACAAAGACCATTTATTTGCTGTGCCAGTAACATTTTCTCCACAAGTATGTATTTATTTTGGTTATGTGATCCTAAAATAAGGCTTACTGCAGTTTGAAAATACATGGGAGTACTCAGAGCTTCAGGTTTCTGTGCTTGCTGTATGAGTGGCCCCAGTAGTGTGTTTGGATGGATGTGATTTTCCTGGTGGCTGGTAGTGGGCATGTTTACTTAGGAACAGTGGAGTGTGTCACTTCCTACCCCATACTTCTTAGCTGATAACTTTGGTTAGAAACAGGCCGTAGTAGCCACAATTTTATCATGCTGACCACAGTGGATGGTCAGTACATGCACTTGGCATCCTCACAGCTGGCTGTGTGTCCCCACTTGTTTATCACCACAGTGCCTAGGCAGCACCCAAGCAGCAGGAACTTTCAAATTCTTTTTCACATCACTATGGAATGCAAAAATGTGACCTCCTTCCCATGGAGAGCTGAGTGTGGGACAAAGGGAGTTGCCTAGGATCAGCCAGGTTCTGTGGCAGTCCTGGTTCTTCAGAGCCTCATGCAGTCCCTTATGGACAGAGCCAGGACTTCTTCACCCTTCCACAATTCAGATCAGAGGTGCACTGGTCATCAGGCTGGGAGGTGGAGCCCAAATTCCTTCCTGCAGAAGGAAGTACCTTACCAGCAGCCTATTTTCTTTTTATTGAAGTGTAAATAAACTAGGAGATTGAATTAGACTGAATATGGATGTGGGAATCCAAAATAAGGAATTCACATTAGAGTTTTTGAACTGCCGAAAGAGAATATGCATAAATTTGTCAGGCTGGTTATGTTATAATATCCTCACTTATTTCCTTTTATTTTACAGCCTGAAGAGAAGTGCCAGTCAGAGGTAAGAGCACGTCCTCTTTGACAAGAATAAATGACACTCTGCATTGTGTGTCTTGCTGTTTCATTTCTCCTTGTTATGATGCACTAAAGTGCTCTCTTAAAACCCACAGATTCGCAAGCTACGGAGAGAATTGGATGCATCCCAAGAAAAAGTGTCAGCTCTGACAACTCAGTTGACTGCTAATGTGAGTACAACTCTGAGAACAAACATTAACCTGGAATGCATTTAATGCAACAATTACCACCCAGGTTTTTTAAGTGACAAGAAGATTTCATGTGTATAACATTCAGTTCGTATTACTGATGTGTTTAAAGAAATAACTGCATGCATGTGTGGGACATGTCCAAAAATAACATCCTCTGCCCTGCTAAATTACCTTACACCTTTCTTTAAAAACTGAGTTATAATATTAATTTGGCTTTGTATGTGTGTAAGCCATCTTACGGTCCTGAGAAAATCATTTAAGACAGAGTTTTTTTATAAATACTGTCTTGCTTTGACATTTGGATGGGATGGGATACAGATAAAGATAATAAAATCTTTATTTTTCTGGTTTTCTGTTGCATGAAGGTGTGGGTTGATGGCGTGGTAGATAATAGTAGCATAAGGGGCTCTGGAAACTAATTTAAAGTTAAGCCTAAAGAATGGAGATACCTGACTTTTTGTCATGTAGACAGTTCTTCTGCTCATTCCTTTCAGGAGTTTGAGGGATGAGTAATTTAACTCGGGGAAAAAAAATAATTGGAATCCAGGAGGTGTTGAGGCAATAGTGTATGACCCTGAGCGAGTTTATTTGTGTGTTCTGTGCTACAGTCACAGATAGCAGGAATCTGCAACACAGAAGCTTGCAAGGAAAATAAGCAATTCTAGAGTAAATAAGCTGCAGATGAATAGTCAGCAGATCAGATCATACTGACATCCTGGTTTGTGGGAATGAATAAACATCAGAATATGTGCTGCTTGAAGGGGACATTCCTGTCCATCAGCTCTCTGAATAGGAGGAATGCAAAACTTGGGACAGTAAAGGACAGGTTTCACCTGAGCAGTATTGCAGGAAGGGTTCAAGGGGAAATCTGTGCTGTCCACTGCAGGCATCACAGTGCTTCATCCAGCTTGTTGATGGAGCAGGAAAACCAAGAACACAGTTACAACAGAGAAGTCAAATAAAAGGGCTTTGACTGCATGAAACCATTTAGTCACTGTCCCAAGAGGAAAAGAAAACAATTTAAACATCTTTCAAAAGTTAAATCTTACATTTGCCTTTCAAATACAAAGAGGATGGATGCACAAGTTGATTTTCCCCTAGAAGCTTCTTTTACATGTGAGAGAGGAGGACCAGATTCTCTTGCTTACATTTTTAATGATGTTGTTAAATAACCCAGCTTGTGTCCTTCAAACAAAGAACTTGTCAGCTGAGCAGCTCATTTGGCTCTGCCTTGGCTTTATCCCATTCTCCTTTGCACAGTTGAGGGTCACTGGGCTGGTGCTCAGCACTGGCTGCTCACTGCCTGGCCCAGCTGCTCTTCCTTTGCCCAAGAATTTCTGTGTGGTTACTATCACTCTCATTGTGGAGAACAGTTTTTAATGTACACTCCTTCATGTTTTTGTTTGGATTGGGGTCATTTGGGGTTTTGTGGCTTTTTCTTGTGGGCTTTTCTCAAAAAAAAAAAAAGATAGTATATCATTTATTATTTTGATAATGTTCCATTTTTGCTTAGTTCACTTTGCTAAAATTTTGCAGTGTTTTATTCGTGCTATTTAAACTTCTTAGACTTGAGCCTGCCCCTGATTTGTCCATAAAATTGGCACCAGAGATGTTGCTATAACTGTCCTAGTATTAAATTTCAGTCTGTAACCACCTCTTTTCAGAGAACACGCCCTTTTTACACGTAAAAGGCAAGATCTCTTCCCAAAAAGATTGAGATTAATACATGCTGTTAGTAAAGACACTTGGACATTTCCTTTAGACATGATTCCTTTAATAAAAGGCAATTGAAACTTGGGCAATTCAAATTAATCTCTTCAATTTACAATTTTTTTCCTGAATTTCCCTGCATGGACACTGCAGTTGTTGATGCTTCTCAAGCCATCAAAGGCATGAAATTGGAAAACATTTTGCTCCAGCTTTAGAAAGTGAAGTTAATTTTTTTCCATAGCTCACTGAACAATTTCGAGATAGAAATAATTGCAAGATCCGGTTTTGAAAGAGCAACTGGTTTTTAAGGCCCAGGTCAAAGCATTAAGGGTTTGTATCCTGTTACTAATCCATGCAGTCCTGCTTGCCCATTTATTTTTTGCTTTTGAAAAGTATTGCTGAGGATCCCTGAATATCAGCTTTGTTGTTCCCCGTTCATCCTCCCCAACAGAAGCTGTGCACTCTGTGCTTTTAAAATAAATATTTAGATTTTCCTACGTGTGTAGTGTTAGGTTTTGAATTACTTTCTGCCATTTTCTCACAGTCTCAGCTCTGCTTATTTTCATAGGGGCTGATGGGAATGAGAGCTGCACATCCCCATGTTATTGTACTGCTCGTGTTTGTTTTCATTGTGAATGTGAGAGCAGTTATTTAGGATAAGTCAACTGTGTACTGCTGCTGAATGAGTCTGGAATAGCTCTGTGAAAGGTTTTGCTATTCTGTATTTTTTTAGGTGAGAAAATGTCCTTTTCTCCTTGGAAAGATTTCAGTTTTACTTGTCATCGTGCATATAGAATTATTTTTAATAGATAAATAAAACTATTGATTTCTATGGTTAGTATAGATTATTATGGCCTATGAGACAAATATATATTGAAATATGCCTGTGATCAGTTAGGTGTGCACATGCATATGAATACCCATAAAACAGTGCCATGTCATGGCTCTAGAAATACAGTTTCTTAAGTTCTTTTCCATCTTCTCATTCTACTTTTCCTTCCTTTTGCTTCTCATTTTCAATTCCTGTCTGTTGTCTTTCATGTAATGGACACTGTGTTCTCCATGCTTCCTGGGGGAAAGATTCAACATTCTTCTCCCAAGAAGCACAGAGAAATAATTTTCTCTTTCCTTGGGAAAAGCAAAAAGGCTAATTGGCCAAGCACCAGCAATTTTGGATGATATGTAACAAGCTGACCTTGGCTGGAAGCAAGGTGCACTCAAATATTGGAGAAGTCTTTGGGTTTGATGCAGGTATATCAGCTGGTAAAGCATCTCTTCTCCTGGTGGGATAAACACAGTGAGACCCTCCACCCCTGTGACTGCCAGTAACTTTTTGCCTTCATTATCCACAAGGAAAATAGTGGTTTAGTTGAAGGGAAGTTTCTGCCTGGCTTTTCTCTACACAAAAACTTGCTTTATGTTTCATTGTTGGCAAGCTTTTCCATAATGTGTGCTCTACTCATTTGACCTTTTCTAAGCAGTGTTGTTTTCTCTGCACCATTTACACAACAAACAATTCCATGCACTGGGTGGGCCGATTAAATACCTGCAGAAACACTCATTTTTGGGGGAAGAGAACAAACTTCTCCTGTGTGGTTTGATTTCAGGCTCACCTGGTGGCAGCATTTGAGCAGAGCCTGGGGAATATGACGATCCGACTGCAGAGCCTGACCATGACAGCGGAACAAAAGGTAAGCTTCAAAAGCGTTTGGGAAGTCTTCATTTCTGTTCCCAGCACTGTTGCTCGTGCTCCTTCTGTAGTTGTGTGGGGGAAAAATTCACATACACAATTTGCCTTAGCTCCCTCATTTGTGGTGACAGAGCAAAATGTAATAAAAAATGTATATAAAACACTCATTTTCTGCACTGGGATTTTGTGGCAACTGATCGGGTTATTCCTATAAATTGTTGCTTTGGACACAAGTCTTCAGTATTGCATGTTTTTGTAATATATTTCGTCCCAATGCATCCATACATGGACATGGAGAGAAACATCAAGAAGAATACTTACAAGACTGGCAGCACTGGGTTTTTGGACAGTATACTGGAATAGACATTATTTCTGCACTACAAAATACGTGCATTTTTTTATATCACAACACCCAAGCTGTTTTGCACCCTGTTGAGGGTGTGCTTCCTCTGGTATCCCAAACCTCATTTTCACCTCCTTGTACATATATATTCCATAAATTCACTATTAACTACCAATACTTAGATGGAAATGCAACCTCTTTGGAGTTCTTCTTCCATGTACCATCATATGTTTTTTCCTTATTCAAGGACTCGGAACTGAACGAGTTAAGGAAGACAATTGAACTCCTGAAGAAACAAAATGCTGCTGCTCAGGCTGCCATCAATGGAGTCATCAACACACCTGAGCTCAACTGCAAAGGTGAGAGACAAGCACCACATACAGAGACTCCAGGGCTCTCCAGTGAGACTTCAGTCCTCTGGGAAACCGCTGATGTAACCATCAGTTACCCAGAGACCCGAATAACCCAGTCATTTACAGTGGGATTCCTGAAGGAAAAGTTTGAAGCAGCTCAGATTTTAATCTCGTCACAAGAGACAAGGATTTGAAGTATGCAATGCATACATTGAGATAAGTGATTGTCATAGTGCTGATTTCCCTAAATGTGCCTTCAGGTTTGCATGATTAATACCATACATCAAATTTCCTGGATAATTTTGACCCTGCCTCCATTCATATCCAGGTCCTGGAGCTGCTCAGCCCACGGACCTGCGGATCCGGAGGCAGCACTCTTCAGACAGTGTCTCCAGCATTAACAGTGCCACCAGCCACTCCAGTGTGGGCAGCAACATCGAGAGTGACTCCAAGAAAAAGAAGAGGAAGAACTGGGTGAGTGTGTTTTAGCAGACTGTGTGAGGTTTATATGAAATTGTCAGGATATCTGACAATCTGCCCAGCTGCTCCTTCCTGCCTTGTGCAGCAGGTCAGCACAAGGACTGTGCACTGCTTAAATCCTGGGTAAACTCTCCTGTGAAGGCTTAATTGAGTTGTAAGTGATGTATATCCTTGTGTTGACTCTGCATAGGATTGAATTTTAGCTTGACAGCCGAAAGGCCAGTCTTAAATTAGAATTAGCTGCTGAAGATCATTTCTGGCTAAAGGGGTGTCCAGCCCCTTAAGGAAAACGTGACATCTGTCAGTAAAGTAAAACAAATCCACAAGAGAAGATCATTCTTGTGGGTTTTTTGGTTTTGTCTCATAGGGCTTTCTTATAAGTGAACATATTAAACACTTTAAGGACTCTTTGTCCAGCATTAACTTGAAGTTCTAAGAATAATATTTTAAAAAATACTGATCTTTAAAAATTTTTCATGATGGACATCTCTTTTGGAAGTTTTTGCAATATTTACATGTCATTTCCCGTTTTTCCCTCTTTGCTCATCACGTACTATGTACAAGGTACCCTGTACTGGAGGAAAGGTACATTATCTTCAACTCCGTTTTCAATTAGACCATAACTGCCTTAGTGACCTAGTCTGATTGTAGTTTGGACTGAAGTCCCTAGATCCTTTATTGTAGCCAGTAAAGCAATCCACCCCTTTCTTCCCATTGAATTTAAATCTCCCTGGACCTCTTGGGTGTACAGATAAATCTGTAGAGATGCAAAATGTGGTTTGAGCTGGTAAAAGCTTCATTTGTGTTTGCACAATATCCTCTCAGAAATGTTTATGAAACTCCTGAACTGTAAGAAACAGCTTCCTGAACAGGTTCTTGTTTTTCTTTTTCTCTTATCTCAGGGGTTTAATTTTGTTATCTCTTGGTATTACCAGCTGCTTCACAAAAGAAGCGTTTCCACTCTGCCCCTTAAATAATTGGTTGAATGGAAACATCTTCTCCAAATCCTTCTTGTGCTGTACATTAGTTATAAACAAAGTAAATTGCTGTAACTTTTGAATTTCTAGCAACTCTTAGTTTGTGACACAAAACTTTTGTAGTCATTAAGCCTTGGTTAAGATAAACACTTTTTGAAATTCTTGTTTAGCTTCTATTCTTTGTTATCGTAACCTAGTGGATATGGTCCTACATCAGCGTACATTTCTCATTCAACAGATAACTATTTTTAAAGAAGGTTAAGGGAACGTTTCCTTATTACAAAGATAAATAAATAAAGTTCTCATGAAGTAGAAGAAACAGGACAGTATTTTTATGTTGTTAAAAATGAGTACATCATTGCTGTGAAATGAAGATTGGATATTAAAACACTCCTGAGAAAAATATGTGAGTTGAATCTGATTCACACATTCTTTACTCCACCAGTGCTGAGGAAGTTCTCAGTCAAGATCTTTGTGTTCTGTGTAGAGGCAATGCAGCTGTCCATTCAGAGCTGAAACATCAGATTTTCAACATTTCTCATTGTAGGAGTCTTTGTCTAGTTTAAAAACAGCTCTCAGCTTGTATTAAGCCAGCCTGTATATAATTTGCAATGGCATTAAAAGGTGTACATAGAGTATCCTGTGTGAGAAGGGAACCGTGAGGATCATCAAGTCCTTGATCACCTTGATTCCACAGGGGTTTAACGTTTAGGGCTACCTGAAAGTGAAACCATATATCTAAGAACATTGTCCAAATCCTTCTTGAACACTACCTGTTGAATTGTAACTTTGGGGTAACATCAGTTTAATTACATGAATATTAATTCTTGTTTGGAAAATGGCAGTCACATTACAGAAGGTTATTTTAGTTGCAGGTAGATAGAGAAGTTGCAGTCTTTTCACATGGTGAAATACTTGTCCTGGCAAGGAAAAATACATTATTAACTTGGCTCTTAGCCAAAGCACTCTGCCTGAGCTGAAGAGAAAATGTAATTTAAATAGTTAAGAGAGTTTGAGTCTGGTGTCTTCCTCAGGTAATGCAAAAAACGGCTGTATGTGGTTTCAAACACCTGGTTTTGGAAAATGCAGGGTTCAGGTTTTAAAGTAACTGTTTGTCTTTGTTAATCATTGGTCATGTTTGTCTTAGAAATCCTAAACTTCCCTTATCGGTGGCTCTATCTGTTAAAACATGTCTTTTTTCCTTCCCCCACTTCCTTTTGCTTGCACTTCTTCCGGCAGGTCAATGAGGTAAGGAAGACCTACTTTAAACTCGGAGGTACAGAGCTAACCCACCCATTGACACCACTAACCCTTCCAGCATCATTAACCTGGGCTGGGCCGTGTGCCAGCACAGCTGCAAGTTGTCACCACACTGCTGCAAAGCTTGTTGCACTCAACAGAGTTTGCTGTCAAATAGTTCTTAAAAAAATAGGAAGCATTCATAGCCACTCCTATTGACCTTATTAATCTGATAAAATAGTTAAGGAAAAAAAAGCTTTTTTATTTTTTACCTGTGTTACTATGTATGTGAGTATGGCTGTAGCAGTTGGAGTATTTGCATGTTGAATAATTTTTATTCTATGGCTTTTTTTGCCTGGTTTCACTCTTAATGATGGACCTGCTGCTGTGGTCTTGTTTTTTCCAGTTACGCAGCTCCTTCAAGCAAGCTTTTGGGAAAAAGAAGTCTCCCAAGTCAGCATCTTCTCATTCAGACATTGAGGAGATGACTGATTCTTCCTTACCTTCCTCACCAAAGCTACCACACCACAGCACCACTGTTTCAACACCACTGCTGAGAGCTTCCCATTCCAATTCCCTGTAAGTGATTTCTGTAATTTTTAGACAGAAAACAGCATGGAAGGCATCTTGCTGCATTGGTAGAGGAAAGGTAGAGAACAGAAATGCTAAATTTATGTATTCAGAGATTTGAAGATACGTGAGCTGACTCCCAACCCAGAACCTTTGCATCAGTGTCCAGGAAGCCAAAAATTGTTGCATCAGTACTGAAGTGTAAATATTTCATTGGGTGGCTCTCTCAGCAGAATGTACTGAGTATCAAGAATATTTATAACCAGGGAGACCTTGAGCTTAATTGGATCTCTTGCTGTTAATTAAACAAACCAGGTCAAATCTGGGATTTTGTTTCTTTTGTCTAAACACAGCACATGTTGTATTAATCTGCCATGATAAGTTCCCAGTTATATTGACAAATTCAGGTAAAGGTAAGGAAATCAAGCACTGCAGTTTAGTGATACAGATGAACTCATCTAACAGCTTGTGCCTGGTGAATGGAGATGATCCACCCCTCTTTCCTTCTGTAGCTCCCCAGCCACCTGTGCCTGGTCCTTTCCATGGCCACCTGTGAAATAAAGTTTAACCACTCCCTTGCCACACTGTTTTGAGTCTGAACTCACATTTTAGAATGTGCATGGAAAATTTAGTAAAACAACTTTTATGTTAATTCCATCAGTAGCTTTGTCACTTGAGCAGGACAAATAAATACAGAAAGTTGTAACAGGCAGTATTGTGAAACCTGTAATTACCAGACAGCCTCCTGACCTTGAGAGGTCATGCAGAGCTTCCATTCAGAACAAATGCATTGGAGCAGTTCCCTTCCACTTGGAACACATGAAGAGGTGAAAACAATAGCAGTAGTTTCCAGCTGTATAACAGTGCTGAAATGTCAGTAGCAGAAGATAATCCCCCATGATTTTTGTTTCAAAGCTTCTTCTGTCTCTTGAGCCTAACTCAGTGCATTTCTGGTGACTACAGCAAGTTGTGCTTTAGAACTCTCAGGCCAGAAAGTTGTCAAATGATGATCCCATCTGTCATCAGCCAAAATGCTGTGTGGGTACATCTCACCTTGCCATGGAAGCCAAAAGGATCAATGTGAGAAAAGAGTAAATATGTGAACTGGGGGAAGGATAGAGCACAAGTAAAACTTGTGTGTTTTGGCTTACTGGCTTTTTGATGGGGAAAACATCTCTCATTAACCTGTGTTAGGGAAAGACATGGTAGGTAAAATCTCCCTTATAGTGTGCAGCTGTGTGGTTGATCTTTATACAGATCCAGTTACAAATGTGCTGAAATGTTGTTACTCAGAAATATTTTTTTTGTGGGCGGAGGGAAGAAAAATGCCACCAAAAATTTTTTAAGCATGAGTTCTTTAAAACAAGCAGGAATTTATCATGCTTTAATAGGTGTAGAGTTCCAAAGCCCTCCAGAGTAGTTCAGGGAAACCCAGCTGTGCACACCTGGTGAGCTTTAAATCTGTCTGTGAACTCATCAATCTCCAACCAACTGCTGTTAAATGCCTGCACCCCCTTAATTTATTTAAGTTTTAGCTTTAGAAGTTTTCCTTTATAGCAACTGCTGTGAAAAAAACTAAGACTATCCAATAGTAGGTGATTTCAGATAATTCTGTTTCAGATGCTGATTAAAGAAAAATAACCCTCAGACATCTTTGTTTCATTAGTCTCTAAAATTTCCATGACCTATTTAATATCTGATCTATGGTATCACTAATTCAATAAGCCGAAATTGCTACCTGCTTCAAGCAGACTAAAAAGGGCTTTATTCCTCTTCTCCTAATAAATCCTGGAGAAGCACCATGAGAAAAGAGAGGCACAAGTGTCTGTTTGTCCGTGTCCTGCAGCATTTCTGAGTGCACGGACAGCGAGGCTGAGACGGTGATGCAGCTGCGGAATGAGCTGAGGGACAAGGAGATGAAGCTGACGGACATTCGCCTGGAAGCCCTGAGCTCTGCCCACCAGCTGGACCAGCTGAGGGAGGCCATGAACAGGATGCAGGTGAGCAGCAGCCACCCCAGATCCTGCAGCCTGTGCTGATGTGGGAAACGCTGGCCAGCCACCCCCACAGTTAAGAGCTGAAGCTTTTGAATGCTTACTGAAAGCTGTGTTTAGCTTTGTGCTAAGTGTTAAACCTTCATTAAAAGTCAGCATGAACACCTGGCTTTGCTGCCCTCAGCTGCAGCTGCTTCAACCCTGAAGATGGGTCGATTGTTTTGTTGACTGTCAAAATGTTTCCATGCTCTCTGCCTTAACATAGTTGCATGTCAGTGTTAGTGAATTCCCATGTATTTAGGTATTTTAGGATACTTTGAAAAGTTTTACAGAAAGGACATTGTAATAATCAAAATCTGTAATTAAAACATTATGAAAACAGCATTTCTGCTAAACTGCTATTTATTCTTAAGTTACTCATGTTGCTATCTTATAATCATGTTTTCACTGTGCCTTCTAATGTCTGGCTTGTCTTTTCAAGAGTGAGATTGAAAAGTTAAAAGCAGAAAATGATCGGCTGAAATCTGAAAACCACGGCAGCTGTAGCAGGGCTCAGTCTCAGGTTTCCATCTCCTCCTCTCCCAGACACTCAGTGGGTCTCTCTCAACACAGCCTGAACCTCACGGAGTCAACCAGTCTCGGTGAGTTTAATGAGAAGGGTGGTGGGGCAGGTTTTATCCTGCACTTGGAAGGCTTGGGTGGGTTAGCCATGGAAAAATGAAAGCGTGAGGATTATTAACAGCTGAGGTGTGGAAATATGTCACGAGCTGGCACAAAGCCTTCTTTTAAATATCATCGTAGGTCTGCTACACCCTTGGTCAGAGGTGTCCAATTATGACCTCACTCTGAAAAGTCATGTTTAAAGCCATTTAATGGTGCACTTTTGCCAGGGGATATATCATAGGAAGGAAAATACAGAGTAACTGGCTAATAATTTTCAATGACCTTCCCTTTTTAAGAGGGATATGTGGCAGGGAAGTCAGTCAGCCTGGTTCTTGTGTTTTACCTCGGGGCGTGTGAAGCCCAGACGTGTTGTGTTTGACTACAATAAACCAGAATAGCCTCCACTGTAATTGAGCTCCAGCTGTGAAGCTGTTGATGTTTCCTGTCCACAGACATGCTGTTGGATGACACTGGAGATGGCTCTGCCCGGAAAGAAGGAGGCAGGCACGTCAAAATAGTTGTCAACTTCCAGGATGAGATGAAATGGAAGGAGGTGAGTTGTGTTTCATCCCCAGCTTTGAAATGTAAGTGACTTTGGACTGTGTGAAGGGATTCAAGTTTGCAAAGGACTTCTAGGAATTTTCTCAGGCAAACAGTTCATTGGTGTGTTAATAGTGAAAGAGAAAGCACTTGGCTACCTCCAGCTTCCTTGGAGCTGCTGAGAGGGACTGAAATGCCAGAAGCACCAATTTTATGGAAGAACTTGACAAATCCAGACTGGGAGATCTATACCATATCATCCTAGTTCGGGTTGTCCTCTCTGGCACAAGTATCCTGTTTAGAATGACATCTTTCAGATGTTTTCCATCCACAAGTAATTGAAAGAAACCTAAATACCCAAATAAATTGCAAGTATTGTAAAATTGCATCCCGTCTCGTGTGTTTAACATACTACATGCATGAATGTATGCATGAATGTATTACACAGTCTTTGCCAAGCAATGGCCTTCCTTAATCTCACATTTTTGAGTACCTTTGAAATTGTGTTTAAGAAGTAAGTTCATGTCTTTCTGAGGGATGGACAAAAATCTGAATGGTCAGAAAAAAAATGGACTCGGCAGATCTTTCCATTAAATACCAATTTTGCATTAATTATAACAACCCTGGATAAACAGTAAAACTGCTGCTAATTGCAGTCAGAACAAGCTTTAGTAACACTTCAAATCTTACGACAGAAATTAGTTTTTCTTCAATTAATGTTTCACAGTGAGTGCAGCTATAGAAAACCAGAAAAATTATATTTCTTCTGATTTCTTTTATCTGCCTTAAAAATCAGTTACAACATTCAAAATTCTGTGATACATAAAACATAATTTATAAATATAAACTTTCTTTCTATATTACTACTTTTACATATAGCCATGTATAATTTGTATCTATATATAGGTTTCTATGCCCACAGCAGAATTTCTAGAAATAAATAGGATAAACCTTACAAATGTAACATCTTTGATTGTGAAGTCACGGAAGAATGAACTTGACATCTACTTTTCTGTCTAGAATATTCCTAAGAGTCTTTCTGTCTCTTTGCTAAACTGTAATCCTCTCAGAGATTTTTGAATTGTTCATGGATTGATTAATAAATACCTTTAACTTAACATCACAGCCACCTATGTATCCTTTAGATTTTTGACTCCAACACTGTAGAAAATGTTTATCATGTGAAGAGGATTCCATACTCCATCCAGAATTCACCATATAGAGTAGTAAGGATGTACTGTTATTTAAAAATAAAAGAGGAGGGGCAGGGAAGCCAGCATTTTAATTCTATTAACCACACTTGTCTGATAGAGTTATTTCTGTGCCTTTAGGATTCCAGGCCTCGCACCTTCCTCATAGGCTGCATTGGAGTCAGTGGGAAGACCAAGTGGGATGTTCTGGATGGGGTTGTAAGACGCCTGTTTAAGGTCAGTGGGTACAAAATGCTGCGCGCTCGAGTTCCCCTGTAGGGTTTTGATGGTACCAAGCAGTATTTAACCTTGTGTGTTAAGTCTGTCACAGCAGGGAACAAACTCCCAGTGCTGCCTGACTTCCCATGTCCCTTTTCCACCCCAGGAGTACATCATCCACGTGGATCCCGTGAGCCAGCTGGGGCTGAACTCAGACAGCGTTCTGGGCTACAGCATCGGGGAAATCAAGCGCACCAACAATGCAGAGACCCCAGAGCTGCTGCCTTGTGGGTACCTGGTTGGAGAAAACAACACTATCTCAGTGACCATCAAAGGTAACTGCCTGACCTGCCTTTTGGAGTTCTCACTATTGACAGTTTTATCAGAGCTTGCTGTGTCAAGAAACTCAGAGGAGTAGAAACTTTTTAGTCTGCTGCTTTTTCCTGTTCCTACTGTTTATTTACTTCCTTCTATTTCATTTGATAAAGACAGCTCTTGAGGTATGCTAAGTCTGTAATTTCAGCAAGTTTTGAACCTGGAATTGTAGGAATAATTACACACGCCACAGATCTTGAGTTGTCCTGGAGAAGATCTCACACCACAAGGGATGCAGTGGATCTATTTGAGCAGCAAAGGACTTTCTAAATGAATCAAGCCTCAGAATTTCATTACCTCTTTATCACAGCTATAGTTGTTATTTCCTTCGTGCAGGGTAAAAAAAATATAAATCTTGACTTATTTGCTTGATTGGTCTCCCTGAAGAGTCCCTCCTTAAGTACCAGGAAGGAGGGAGCCCAAATTTTATGAAACACCTCAAAATCTGGATTTTTCAAAATGTATGGTTTTCAGGATTTCAATTTCATTCTGTAATACTGATAAAAATGTAATACTTGTTTCTCATTTGGTTTCTCAGGGAAGCACTTTTTAATAAAAACTATACTATGAAAGTAAATTGAGGGGTGAAACCCTGAACTGCTGCATTTTGAACATATATCAGTTTGCTCAAAGTTACACCAGTGAAGTCTGCAGGCAGATGGTGTTTGAGGGCACTGCCACACATTCTTCAGATCAGCTTTGAAATTTGACTGAAAGCAGATTTTTGAATTTCGGTGTAAAAACTAAGTTACCTTGTAAAGCAGACCAGTGGGCAAGAAGACAGAATAAACTGTGAAATACATCAATTTACTGAAGCTTGACATGAACCCAGGAAATTCTACTTTTATAAAATGCATTGTCCAGTCATAAATCCTAACTGAAGTATTGCATAAGGTCTAGCTGTGTCTGTAAAGCTGCAATTTGAGTTTAACTTGCATTGGCTTGACTTGTGCCTTGAAGGTTCATAAGTGATAACAGTTTTCAATAAAATAGAAATGTATTTAATCAATTTATGGAAAATCACTTACATATATCTTTGAGATATAAAGCTGCCTATATAAGTATTTAATATTCCAAGTAACCACTGAGGTGCAAACATTTCTCTGGGTGATGTGCCAGCTTCCCTTCCTGCTGTTTATTTTGAAACACTGTGTATTTTCCCTGAGCCAATTCTGCCTAAAGTGACTGCTGACATGGCATAAATGCTTATCAGTAGGAGTTTTCTGTTAGAGGAGATAACTATCAGCATACAGAGAAGGAGTTTAATTACGAGCATTGGGAAAGTAGGGGGAGTTGATGATAGCTGGGGGTTTTTTTGTCTAGTGATCCAAAAGTAAACAGGTACATTCTGGGTGAGTGCGTGGTGAAATGCTGCAAAATGGATGGCTTGTGCACGAAAAGTGTGGCCTGGAATCCTTTGGTGTGGCAGCTTCCAAAGGGCCTTGGGGATGCAGCTGAGGACTTAAACAGGCTGAAGGAGGATCCAGGCTAAGGCCACAGGTCACCCCTGCTCTTGTGCTTCCAGCTTTATGTGTGCCTCTCTCAGCCACGAGGGATACCAGGGCGGGGAAGGGGTTTAGCTCTGAAGTGAAGAACAGCTTGATGAGATCAGTTTGGATGAAGACTGGGACTCCCTGTGAGTGAGGACTGTTTCCCTGCTGCAGGTCTCTGTGAGAACAGTCTGGATGGGCTGGTGTTCGAGTCGCTGATCCCAAAGCCCATCCTGCAGCGCTACGTGTCCCTGCTGATGGAGCACAGGAGGATCATCCTGTCCGGCCCCAGTGGCACGGGCAAAACCTACCTGGCCAACCGCCTGTCCGAGTACATGGTCCTCAGAGAGGGCAGGGAGCTGGCCGAGGGCATCATTGCCACCTTCAACGTCGACCATAAATCCAGTAAGGTGAGCACGCAGAAACCAGCCTTGCACATCCCACCCTACCATGGGTTCAAAATGAGAGACTCCTGTCTTAGTGCATCGTTTTGAGCTTCCCTTTATTTTCAAAGCATTCTGCTGATCCTGAAGGAAACGGTATTTAAGGTTTTCAGATTCACATGATTATGGGCCTGGAACATCAGGCTTCCAGATGTGTGTTTAAACACCTAAAGCTGTCATGATTTTCAAGTGTTTAGGAGCCTGAGAATTGCCCAGGAAGTTAAACACCTGCATAAAATTCCCAGAGACTTAAGCAATCCCTATTGCATGTGGGCACTTTTCCCAAAACCCTCAAATGCATCTCCAGGCTGTCAGGAGCTTCTGCAGCTGCAAGTATCAGCGGTTGTAATCATGAGCTGGGTTTGGAGGGGCTGTTGTGCAGACACATTCCTGGGCAGGTAAGGCGTGTCTCTGCTTTTTTATGTGCTGCTGGTTTTGCTGAATATATTTCCAGTGATCATCTAGATTAAAGAAAAAAAAAAGCAAAAAAAAAAAAAGCTGTACATTTGATGGCCTTAGGCATATTTTCCTCTGGAGGAAAGGGATGGTTGAAATTGTGGTTGTAAGCCACTGGTATGATTTCAGACATGCTTTAAAGCTGCTGAGAGCATTTCAACCACTCAGCAGCAGCACCAAAAGCTCGTCCTTCTTTCACAGCGTTACCGAAGGCATCCAAATTTGGCCTCTGATGAGGGGTGCTTTGTTCCAGATTAATTTTATCAGTTGTATTTTGATGGATACACACTTGTAAGATGATACAACAAATCTATCTGCAGTGCAGAATTTGGTTTGGTATGGGGAGAGTTGAGCAAGTTCCTGAAAAGAAACAAAAATGTATTTCAGACCTCTTAGGTTTGACATTGATGAATAAAAAACACAAACTTAATTACAAAATATTACCCCTCTTTAAGCCCTTTTCTCACACAGGATTTCTGATACAGTCTTTGAGTCTTCAGCATAACCTACAAAAGAGAAAGAAAACCGTATCTTGTGTTTTCTCATGGCAAATGTATGATTTGTTAGATGTCAGACTCTTTTGCTTTAGATTTTTTTACCAATCTTCTCTATCCTAATTGAATTTTTAAGGAAATGTGAAGAAATTTTTATTTTTTCTTCCTTTCTTCATATCTGCTTTGCAGGAACTCCGCCAGTACCTGTCCAACCTGGCAGACCAGTGTAACAGTGAAAATAATGCTGTGGATATGCCTCTTGTCATAATTTTGGATAATTTGCACCATGTTAGCTCCCTAGGAGAGATCTTTAATGGACTCCTGAACTGCAAGTACCACAAATGGTAAAGAAATAGTATCAGAACACGTTGCAAATGTTAATCCTGAGCTCAGAGCACTGCAGCTGCAAAATCCAATCACAAAACCAAAGTCTACGTTAATTTAGTAATGTGGAGGAAGATGACCAGGTTGTCCATATTGTGGACAGTGCTTCAGAGGGATCTTTTTCCTTCATAAAATTATAAATTTTTCTGAAATAAGTAATTAAAAAGTAGTTGTATTTGCTTCATGACGTAGACTTTTAGTAGTAAAACCCCATTTGTAGTGAAAGGTCCTGTTTTGGGATTTCTGGTTTGCTCTCAGAATTTGACGTTCTCAGAATCTCAGCAGAGAATTTGGTTATAAGTAACTACAAAACTTTCTTTGACAGAAGAGTTTTGAATAACCTTTTTTAACATTCAGGTTTTACTTAAAACTTGTAACGAAAAACTTGTTTTTCGAAGTTCACAAGTTTGATTTGCTTGATTTTTTTTTTTTTCCAATAGTCCGTATATTATTGGCACAATGAACCAAGCCACCTCCTCCACACCTAATCTTCAACTTCACCATAATTTCAGGTACTGTTTATTCATGTTTCTCATTTATGTTTGTGGGCTGGCAAAGGAGTAATGGCTATTGAGTCATCTGAAATTGTTCTTATCAGCTGAAATAGCAAAGTGGGAGAGAAATACCATTTACTCCTGGTTGCTGCCCTGACATGTGCAGCTTGGTTATGGTGCTGCCATTAAAGGAACTGGGTTCATAAAACTTTTACTTTACAGAGGATTGTTAAGATATTTGATCTCTCCCAGGTTTTCAGTAAGACTATTTAGGCAAAGCAGATTAATGACAAATGAGCTGAAAGAACGCCCAATGAAAATTGGTTCACCTAGTGAAATATTCCAAAGTAACTTTTGCTGAAAAACATGTATGGCTGGAATAACCCATTTTGATCCTGATAATCTGGAAATAAGAAGAGAAATGTAGTCGAGAATAGTTACATTCAGTAGCGTGGAAGAGAAATAATGGCCATTTCTGCTGTTCTGCCGTAGATGGGTGCTGTGTGCAAACCACACTGAGCCAGTCAAAGGCTTTCTCGGCCGCTTCTTGAGGAGAAAACTAATTGAAACAGAGATCAGTGGCAGGATGAGGAATGCAGAGCTGGTTAAGATTATTGATTGGATTCCCAAGGTCTGGCAACATCTGAACAAATTCTTGGAGGCTCACAGCTCCTCTGATGTTACTATTGGTAAGTGCTCCACCCAGGCATATGTAAATATATGTATTTTATTTCCTTGTATATCAGGTGTATCTTTGTACATTTCCTTGTGCTGTAGCCAGTAAAAAAGGCTTTCTTTAAAACTCTACTTTTAGATGTTATCAATCCTATTTTTGATGCTTATTATGATTGTGATTTGAGTGTAATACCTGAATTTCCCTCTCCAGGTCCACGGCTCTTCCTCTCCTGTCCGATTGATGTAGATGGTTCTAGAGTTTGGTTCACTGACTTGTGGAACTACTCCATCATTCCATATCTTCTGGAGGCAGTTAGAGAAGGGCTACAGGTGAGCAGCAAAAGGGAAAAATCATAGGTCTAGAATGGCATCTGCTCAAAAGGTAACAAAGCTCAGTAGTGGCAGCATTTTCTGTAGATACAACTTTGCACATTGAATATCTGTGCGTCTTTGAAAATGCAACCAGAACTGTCAATAATTTCAGGCAGAATTAGTCTCTTCAAGCACTTCCGAAACAGAGAGTAGAAGAAGTGATTAGATGCCAAACTGCTGATGCTTTCGGTGGGGGGAGTTAGACATACAAATACCTTTCAATACTGTGTTCCAGAAGCACACCTTAAAATTAATCCTGTGCATCAGAAGAGCATGCTTGTGGTCATTAACTTTGTTACACAGGATTTTCCTTTGGAAATCAAATCTTTCAGCATAGGAACAAAGCTGTGTGTGGAGAGAAATGTATTAATGAGTGACAGGATCGAATCAGTGACATTTTGATTACTTCTCAGTATATAAGATGATTTTTTTAGTAGATTCCTTCATAATTCTTTCAGAGGATGAACTGAAATCATCACTGATTGCTTGTGCATAGTAACTGATTCATACTCTGGCAATTTGGAATAGTTTTAATCATTGCCATGCAATTTTTGGTGTCTGTATGACTGTGAAGCTTGTTGGAATCAGGAGAAGGGATCAGCAGGGAAGTGCTATGGACTTGCCACTTAAGTAGGGGAAAAAAGGAGGCTTTTTAATAATCAGTTCTTTGACCACAGAATAAGCCAGCAGCACATAATTTAAAATATGGTTTTGAACTAAGATTTTACTGATGGCTTCTTAAAAATCTGTGAAATACATGAATTCTCCAAGTTTTGGGTAAAATTTGGGCAAACTGTAACTGCCATTTGAAATTCGTCGGTACTTGGAGACCTCCGTTTCTTTGGGACAATTGTGGTAGACTCTTAGACATGAGGAAGATGATAGGTCCTGGAGTACAAAACACACTCAGGAACTTTGCTAGAAATAAAACAGGAGAACCATTTTACGTAAAACTTGTTATAAAGGAAGGTAATGGGAACCAGGAATCTTTCCAACCTAAAACAAGAGAAAGGAGAGCAGGTGACTTTGTTTGCTCTTGAAATGGAGAAAACTGATACTCAGAGTAATGCATGGGCTCCTTGTACTGGGTTTTGAAGCTCCCATATCACTGATCAGTATGTGTGGAAAGCATTGAAAAAGTAGTAATGGAAGTGGAGAAAGAGAGAGAGTAATTGATAAAACCATCCTTGTGCTTGCTTGTTCTGCCCAGTATCTCCATCTTTCCCTAGGTTATTTGAGTGGCTTGTGTTCCAGGTGTAAGGACTTCAGTTTCTCACCTTGTGCTTTAGGTTGTTTATCCTCTTCAGTCCCATTTCCCCAAATTGCACTCATTCACCTCTGTTTAAATAATTTCTCTTTTGTTTAGTTGATGGATAAGAAGATACGCTTTAGTGCTTGAAGAGTAGCCAGAGTGGTGCTAATGAACAAGCTAATACTAGAAATGTGGGTTTCATCTGGGGCTATTTTCTGTTCCCCACACCCACAAAGACTCCTCTGAGAACACATCTTTTTCCTGAAATTGCTTGCCAGAAAGGAAAGGTGGACTCCTAATTTCACTCTGATCTCTGTGGATCTGCTCTCAGCTATTTTTATATTTCTGTTTCTCATTTAGAGAATTATTTTGGGTCAAATACAAACAAACCAAATGGATCCTTACAATAATTGCTCCCATGGGAGCTGACTTGTTTTGTTCTTCAAAACAGGGATGTGAAAATTAGAAGGTTGTATAAAACCCGAGTTCTTCCTGCTTGGTGTATCAGTACAGAATGCAGCACCAGCAAAAAGAGGACCCAGAGTCCCTGTGGCTTCCTGCCACTGTCACTCATACTCCAGTGATTTTTCTTTCATGCTTTGTGGAGCAACCTGTTCCGTCCTTGTCCCATGACTTGCTCCCTGGAAAACGTGCCATTGGGAGGGAGGGACGGACCTGGTTGCCATGGAAGAGGATAGTGAGTCATTTAGTCTCTCCTGAGCTCAGATCCACTCAGATGTTTGAGGGAGAAAAGTGAAAAATATAAAATCCTCACCACTTACCAAGTGGCAAGTATCACTGTAAATTTGAGGACAAGATTAAAATAGGAAATCTGGTTTGCCACATCTTGAAGCCATTATGCTGGGAAGATAACATAGTGGGACTGAAGGATGAAGATTTTGGGCTGTGGAGGAGGCTGCGTTTCAGATTGCCTAGCACCATCTGCTGGCACCTCTGCTCCCTCCTGCTTCACAGCACACCACGTGTTGGTATTCAAGCAGTTCAATACTTTGTACATGCAAAATCTAAACCCACAGAAAACACACCAAGAAGAAATAGTGTTGAGGAAAGCGAGATAGTCCTAGATCAATCAGAGAACTGGTGAATTTCTTTGCTAGACTGTTGTTTTTCCCCTTGTGCGGGGGGATAAAGGAAAGGGACAGTTCTCTGAATTCAAGTGACGAGATGTCAGAGACAAACTCCAGTTGCTGAAAGATGTTGTTGGGGAAATTTAGAAAGTGGAAATAAACGTTTTAAAGCCACTTGAAGTTGTTTTGTGCTTTTGGAAGTCATGAGGCATTAAAATGAGTGTGTTATCTAGCTAAGACAAATGGAACATGAAAGGGAGAACATGTTGGGATTTGGTAACGCAGTCTATTTCGTACAGAAACATGTTTTTGAAACAGAGCTTGCTTACTTAGGAACCTGACCACAGACGAATGCTGCTGGTGCTTTTTCTTGGTTGAATACGAAAAAAATCTGACTTGAAAACATTATGGCATCCATCATTATTGCCTGATGACAGATCTCACATTTCCTCCTGCACATTCCACGGATGGCAGTTTGTAAGGCAGCTGCCAGTGCAGTCCAGATGTCAGCACTGATGGCTTCTTTTGTTTGCTGACATTGTTTTACGTTGACTTTATTAGGTGATGTTATTTTTGGGCATTTCTTCCTTCAGCTGGTGCCAAGAGAAGGGCACTGCACTCTCAGAGAAGGTGGTCAGCTCCTTCCAAATCAGTGCCATCACAAAGGGCTTTGTGTGTCATTAGGGTAAGGAAAATCTCACATTCAGCCCTGCTTGCAAAGTGTTTCCTGCAGCCCAAGAACCATGGCACATTCATTTCAGTTAGGTAGGCACTGGATGAGATGGTTGGAACATTTGACATGGTTCTGTGCTCTTTCAGTTGTATGGGAGGAGAGCGCCCTGGGAGGATCCTGCAAAGTGGGTGATGGACACCTACCCCTGGGCAGCCACCCCCCAGCACCATGAATGGCCTCCTCTGCTCCAGCTGCGGCCCGAGGACGTGGGCTTTGACGGCTACTCCGTGTCCCGGGAAGGCTCCACCAGCAAACAAGTTCCAGTGAGTGATGCTGAAGGAGATCCTCTGGTAAGCTCTCATGTCTGGAACAGCAGAACCGTTTCGTTTCCCTCGTTTCTAGGGATTAGAAACAGGAACTGCTCTATGGCTGCAGACTAATCCCTTCAGTCGTCGCATTTTCTCCTTTACTGGAAAGCCTGTGTTTTATCAGTAACTTGAAAGCTGCTGTGATTTACAGTCAAACCTCTTTTCTGAGTCTCAGTATTATTGACCCCTCGTCTCTTCCTTTCCTTCCTTGCTCACTGGCAAAGCGAATGCCGCTGTGGCTTTTGTGTGGGGTTAATGTTGTTCCTACCTCCAAATACAAATAATCATGAACTTCCTTGCCTTTGCAGATGAACATGCTAATGAGACTGCAGGAGGCAGCCAACTACTCCAGTCCCCAGAGTTACGACAGCGACTCCAACAGCAACAGCCATCACGATGACATCCTGGATTCATCTCTGGAGTCGACGTTGTGATCTTCTTCAGACAGAGGGATGTTGTTTCCACTTGGCAAGAACCCTGATCACAGACTCACGAAAAGAAAACGTTCCTGGGCTGGGATCTCAGTATTAGAGCTGCAAGAACAAGACACTAGGAGCAATCTTGAACCTGGGTGCAGGCAACCCAAGCAACCTTTGTATTGTTTTTCTTTTGACAGTGATGAGAACTGCACTATTCCTTTGTTTCCTTCTTTTTAGTTGCTGTAAGCTCTCATGCCTAAGATCCTGAAGATGTTAAAAATAATCATCATTACTAAGCTGAAGGGACCGGGGGGGGGCAACTTGACAGCTATGAAGCAAACAGCTTTGTGCCATGTACTGTCTGGAAAGAGAGGGGAGAGGGAATATTTGCCTATGCTGCTTCTGACCAAACACATTTACGTGAGGGCTGGACTTTTACCAATCAGCTTTGTGGATTAAACTCAGCTTCATATGGTTCTGGTGCTATAACAATATCGCTTGCCTTGGTAATAATACTCAATGAAGGCAAAGCTGCAAAACAGGGAAGTTTGAATAAATATTAAAAAAAGAGAAAAGGAAAAAAAAACCCAAAACCAAAAAGCGCTGCTCTCCTTGCCAGTCTGAGACCTTGGCTTTCTTTCATTGTGTGTTTATAAAGATTATATATATAAATAAGAATATATAAGAATATATATACAGTCTGAACAAATCAGGTTTTTTTCAAACACTGTGTAACAATCAATCCTGCTACAAGTGAAAGATCAGGTAGCCCTTTGCTAGTCAGGGCCCAGTTCTCTTCCCACTTCCATCCACACCACCAGCTGGGCTGACTTCTGTGGCGTTTACACCCCACTGAGCCACCCTGAGGAGAGGGGGCTTCCCTCCTTCCCAGAAGTCAGTGGAAGGGCTGTGCCCCATGAAGTCCTACAGCTCCAGAGGACCCTTGGCAGTGCACAGGCATGGTGAGCTCTGTACACAGAGGGGAGCTACACCCCTGCAAAGGGATCAGTCAGACTTTCAGTTTTTAATTCTTGCCATGAAATGTTAGAGCTGTTTTCTAAAAACTTTGGGTTTTGTTCAGAGGTCTCATTCCAATCAGCACAACCGTAAGGGGGTTAATTAAAATTCAGCTCTGTGGCAGTTCCAGTGCTACTCTGGAGACAATACTTACTTCCACGACTTTTCTTTTTAATTGCAAAGAAAAAAAAAAAGATTATTTTAGCAGTATTCAGGTCTAGAAAGAAAAAGATAAGGTACTGAGTACTGTGTCCTTTGAGTTTAGCTGTGCCACACTTTCGAGTTGTGGCAGAGCTGTGAACCTGGTTTGGTTTCTCCTCCTCTGTGAACGCACACACCCACACTATCAGTGTTAAGGCTTGTACTTCTGTTGGGGAACAAGAACACCTCCCAAAGAGTTGCACTTTCCTGGTGACACCACCATCCCCAGCACGTCAGCTGTACCTCAGCCAACACCTCACTCCTCAGTAGGGATTCGTACGAGCCTTTCCAGCTCTCCTTTGGTGCTGACTTTTTAAAAGCGATGCCTTATTTTGTACTAATTGTGTTTGATTAAATTAGTGCTGTATATTATGGGATTTTATTTAAAGAAACAGGGCTAAAGTCATCTCTTGAAATATCATAAGTTGCTGTGAATATTGTTTGTATGAGATACTAGAATTTGTTTAAATGTGACAAAAAAAGGAGGAAAATAAGATAACGTTTCAGGTTCATATCAATCTGCAGCTAACAAATCACTGAAGAGTTGTTTTATCCGTGCAGGAGGGACAAAAAAAGCTTTTCAACCGTAATGAATTACAGGAATATGCTTGGTTTTCAGTATACAGAAAGAAATCTTATTACAAACACTTTTTTAAGAGCTTGTGGGTTTAAAGGAACATAACAGACAAGTTCATGCTTTTGTGGCTCAGCTTGAGAGGATTGTTTTATTATACCTCATGACTTTCTGTAACATAACTGTACTTTGTCTTACTAAGCTGGTCTTGAATCTGCTCCTGTTAAAACTTTTAAGTGCTGATGACTTTTTTTTTAAAGAAAAATATTGTAAAAGGAAAAATTTAAATATTTTAATGATTGGGGGGAAGAGCTTGGTGTTGTTACTGTTTTAATCTTATGAACTCTGATTTCATTATTTCACTGAATGGAATAACAAAGGTTACTCAGCCAATTTTCCTAATCCAGTTCTTGGTACTGTAAAAAATGGGATAGATCTGTATGGAATCAAATCCATAGCATGCTGATGATGAGTTTGAGAGAAGTTAATTTTTCCAGTAGTCTTGACAATTCTGCTTCCCAGCACTGACTTTACCTGCTACTACTGTGAATTTTGGTACCTAATCCCCCAACTGAATCCATGCAGATAGGGCATGTGCCTGTAAAAAAAATCCAGTTGCAGGGCTAGGGCTTTAAATGGACTTGATATCCTAGAAAATGTCTCGGTTGCCATTTAACTGAGTACTAAAAGACATGTTTAAAGTAGTGTTTTATTTGTGGGGAATGGGGTATTTTTTTTTTCTCATGTTTAATCCTGTGCTTAAGCTCAGGAAGAAATTTCTATTACCTGTTATTTTTTATTGACACTAGCTTGGCTTAAAGTGAGAGAGGCAATTTTGAATAGGCTAGTCATTCTGAGCATCACAATATTCCGTGTCTTTTCTGAAACTTCGGGAAGCAGGGTTACCTGTTGTGCACACGTCTTAGTTTTTATCAAGACTTTTCATAGATTAAGTCTTTCTTTAAGTGACTTCCTTCTCATTTAAGGCTTTTTCAAAACACCTCCTTTTTTTTTTTTTTGCCTTTTTTTTCCTCCTTACAAAGTTGGCTTGTTTAAAAAAATATCAACAAGAAATGCAAGATTCTATGCAACATTCGTGTTGAGTTATAAATTGAGAGAGAATAAACAATTTTCTTTCCTTCAAAACTGCCAAGAATGATACAGGCCATAAATGAGATGTGGTTTATTTGGGGAAGGGGAGGGAGGGCGTTGGTTAGCCTTTTTGTACATTTTGAAAGACGCAAACTGATATTTCATTGTTGATGCTTAACTTCGATATTAT
The DNA here is from genome assembly GCA_013398115.1 of Falcunculus frontatus. Classification (NCBI taxonomy): domain Eukaryota; kingdom Metazoa; phylum Chordata; class Aves; order Passeriformes; genus Falcunculus; species Falcunculus frontatus. Next base: position 107,939 of record VZRV01001287.1, on the reverse strand, counting down.
GTGTATGAAATCTTGTCTAAATGTGGCAATTTTCTTTCAAGAAAAAATAATACACAAAAACAAAGCAAAAAAATCTTTGTCGATACTAAATGGAAGGTTGCTGTTTTGATCTAGTCGTTTCCAGTGGAACAGTTTATGAAATATGTTCTATAAGATGTACATTTTTTCATTGTAACATAGAAATGTAAATATTTGATTAAAAGTGCTGCATTTTGATGAATTTTTTCTAGCCATTTTTAAAGAGAAAACTAGGAATTGAGTATTTTGTGTACGTTTATGATGTTTTCCATTTGCTCCTCTCCCTATTTAATTTTCAGTTCTCATTTAGGATTGGAATTTGTGAATGGTCTGTTTGAGATCATGCCTCCCCTTTCTCACTCTCCCCATTTCTACCCCTTCCCCACCCTGTGTCATGGAGAATAAAGCTGATGATTGTACCAGTCTTAAATTATTCATGATTCAATAAAATTGATGCTTATTTATTCAGATTTGTGGCTTCCCAGAACTTTGTCTCCCTTCTTAATCACCATTTTATAATTTTTTTATTTGAAGATCATGGGGCTCACTCCTTTGGTTTTGTTGGCTTTTTGTCAGTACCTGTGGAAAGGTGCCAACAGCCCTCACCCATCCATCCAGTCTGGCCTGGAATGCTTCCAGGGGCATCTCCCACCCCTCTGGACAACCTTCACATTCCACATAATATTAAAATTTCCTCTTCACCCATTTGATAGAGACATTAGGGTTATACAGTAATAAATACAGGCTCAGTTAGAACATGTAGGAAACTTAATATCCTTCATGGCAAATAAAGACCTGACTGAAAAAAAAAGTTGAAGTTCTCTATTCAGAAAGGATAAATGATAAAGGATAAATTTATCCTTTCTCTATTCAGAAAGGATAAATGATAAAGGATAAATTTATCCTTTCTCTATTCAGAAAGGATAAATGCAAACACCTCTGCACTTAAAATCTAAGGTGTTTCTTTTTTTCCCGGAGACTTACTCTCTTCCTATTTCTGCTTTTTTTGGCAGTTCCTTGTCCCCTTATCACTTGTTTGAACGATTAATGTTGGTAGGACAGATTCACGCGTAAAAAACTTTAAAAGTTTAGAAAGAGAAGAAGTTCTACTAAAAATGGATGATCTGCATTCAAGTTTGTTTGATCTAAAAATACTCCTAATGACACAGCAGTGTGAATGGTAGCTCAGAGCTGGTCTGTAATGTGGGCTTTGTCTCTCCTCCACAGCAGTTTTCCAAAAGCAGAATTGCTTTGGGCATGCTCAAGCACATTTTTTTGTGTTCTGTAAACTTCCTTTGATTCACAGAATTGCATGTCCTACACTTGGTACTGGAAAATGCTTCAGCCATGATCTTGGACAATTTTTGAATCCATACTGGACTGTCACCAAAATGCTTATTATCTCTCAGGAATTATTCTTCCTTTCCCTTTCTGGCTGCCGTGTCCCTTTCCTGCATTTTGTTCTCTGCTGTATGCACACTGTCTTGTACACTTATCTTGATTTTTTTTTTCCTTTACCTCATCTTCTCTTTAACCTTTATTTCCCTACTTTTCTGTTTCCAACATCCTATTTCATTTTATGTCCTTCCTGGATCCATCTCATAATTTCTCAATGCCATAGGATCAGTGCTGACTTCTTTTCTGCAATGGAGAAGGGAAGTTCTCTGGAGTCATTTTATAAACTTGGTTTGCACCCTTTGGCACGTATTTACACCCTTCTCCTTCTTCTGACCTTTTCCCCTGGTACTTTGGAGTAGTTGCCTCAAGAACCAGGGAGGAAATTCCTCCTGATACCCTGCAGGCTCCCATCCTCCATTCCACACTTTCTGTCCATTTCAGCACTTTACTGATGCCCAGGATTCTGACATTGATCTCTATGGCAGATGTGATAACCAAGGGTTATCTCTGGTTTCTAATGTGGATGTTTAATCTGGGCATTTGGGGGTTTGAGCAGAACACAGCAGCTGAGGACAACTTTCATCTTTGCCCCTGGCAGTGGGGCTGACTGTAGGCGAATCCTTCCCCATCATCATCTTTGTTGGCTTAGCCACACAAATCCATGTTCCTCTCTCCTTCCTCAATCACAGAATGGTTTGGGTTAGAAGGGAGGTCATCCTTTAGGGGTCATCCTGTCCAACCCCCTGCAATGAGCTGGGACATTTTCAGTAAGAGCAGATTGCTCAGTCACAGGTATTTCTGATTTGCTCCATTGCTGGAGGCTCGAGAGATGTCACAGGAGGTGGAGACCATGCCCTGGCTAAACGTGGGTAATTCCTCCTACTCCTCTAGGAAGTTCACCCATGTGGGGCTGGGCAATTAGGAAGTCTGAAGGACCTTACATAAAATGGGATCCACGGGCAGATGGGAAGAGGTTGAGCTTCCAGTGGATTCTGACCGAAAGACCATTGTGGAGCTGGTGATCAGTGAGCCTGAGCATGGCTGGACTGTGCTGTGCTGTTCTGCCCTGTGCCAGGGGACAGGCTGGCCTTCAGACGTGGGTTGTGATGCTCAAACCCCTCGTCCATAGGATACACTTAACCCACTCTAACAGAGGGGCCTGCAGCTCCTGCTGGGTACCGAGGGGTTGAGCCATCCGTGTGTCCTTGGCTTCGTCCAACCATGCAGCAAGAAGTTCTCCTGGGTACATCCTTTGTGTTTGACAGCAGAAATGGTTAGTAGAGCTCTCTTGCTGTAAGGAAACACCCTCCTGTGATAACTTGAATGCCCACACCCATGGATGGGGTGTGGCCAGGATGCTGTGTGAGGAGTCTGCTCCGCTGGTGGTTCTCAGTGTCTAAAGGGACAGAAGATTGTCTCTGCTGTTCCCATCTTGCAGTGTTAGCTGTAACAAACAGCACTTGATACCTCAGCAAGTCTGAGTGCCTTTTTACTGGGGTGGTGATGAACCAGCACCACCCAGTGCAAAAGAGGAGTTAGGACACAAAGCTCAAGCCCAGTGGGGAAGGAGCAACCTCATAATCTCAGGTCTTTGTGAGCCACTAAACCTCAGCCACAACAGGATTTCTGACGATGTTATTGGGCAATTTTCAGCTTCGCACTTTCTGCCAGACCACCCCCCCGGCCCAAATCAGTCCTGACTGTTAAACAATCTATTTCTGCACAGCAGTGCACAAGTCATCCACATGGATCCTGGAAAGCACTGAGAAATGCTTCCTGCTGCAGATGCTGGACCTGCTGACTCAGAATAGCACATTGCTGCCTGGATTTAGTGCTCACAAGCTGATAATATTTTACTGCATAACTATCAGTGATGCCCTTGGATATAGTGATGATAACATTGTGAAATTTCAGATCCTGCTAAGAACATTGAAGACAAAGCACAAAACCCGTGGGTTTCAGAAGGGTTGGAACTCCTGAAACTTCCATATGCTCAGAGCCCAGCTGTGAGGGTCTGTGGGAAGCATCCATGGAGAGCACAAGCAGCTTATAAGGGCTGAGAGTTACTCAGGAGCAGGCCAACCCCTACAAAGGGAGAGGGAGAAAGCAGAGCAAGAGACCACCCTGGCTTAGCAGTGGGCTTTGGGATGTGCTTAAACACCAAAAAAAAAGATAAATACTGACCATGGGAAGGTGGCCAGGTACCCATCAAGGACTACGAGAACCTTGCTGGGCCATGCAAAATCACATTTAGGAAGGATAAGCTTGCCTAAACCTAGGAGGGGGTGTGAGAACCTGCCCTGTGAAGAAAGACTGAAGCAGTTAGGTCTCCTCCTGAAGAAAACTTGTGGAGGATCTCATTGCAGGACTTCAGTACTTAAAGGGCAGCCACGAAGAGGATGGCTGCTCTCTTTTCCCAAGGAGCCACATGGAGAAGACAAGGAGCAATGGGTACAGGTTGCACCAGGAGAGATTTTATATCACAAAGGTGTTTTTTACAGAAAGAGCAATCATTCTATGGAACAATCTCCTCAGGGATGTGGTAAAGTCCCCATTGATGGAGGTTTTTCAAAATATGGTTCATCAGGGTAATAGTTCTCACCTAGATTCCGTTTCCCACAAAAGGCTGGACCAGAGGATCTTTCCAGGTATCTTCCAACTTGTGCTGTCGTATGATTTTATGAAGTATTTTAACCCTTTTCTGGTTACATGGGAGGGAAAATAAGGTAAAAGCAGCACACCTGATACTTGTGCATATCCAGTAAAGGCACTCCTGTGAGGCCTCACTCTGCTGGGCTTCCCTGGTGTTAAATCCCTGTCATGTGGGTTGGGAAAGTGGTGTTGGTGTGGGTTTTGGAGCTTGAGGGACTTTATTTTTTAGATCAGGTTCAACCTTGGTTCAAAACTACGAGAGCCCTAAAGATGTCCAATTAAGATCACTTGATGACAGGGGCCAGCAGAAGAGATGATCTTTCCCTTCCTTGCTGAGCGTTTCTGCCATGTGCTCTTCAGACACGGCAGTGAGGCAGTTCCAGGTGCTAGAAAAGCAAATCAAGGGAACACACCCATTTTCTGCTCTTCAGCCTGATCACTTCTCCTCCCAGCCCATGCACACACACTGGCACTGGCACATTCCCTCTCCACTGGCCTGGAGAGGGAACATACCCAGGGATGAGACTCTGCCTCGTTGCTCCTCACAGTAACAGAGCCCACAGCTGTTTTGTCAAACCCTACCTTGAACTTCCCAGGCAAAGATTTTTAAATTCCATCAGCATTTTCTAGGACTGAACTTGGGTCTCTTCAAACCAATCTAGTTTCCTGTAGGATAGGGGTTTAGAACTGGTTGGGGTTTAATCTCCTGTCATCACCCTCAGCCTTCGCTGGTTGCTTCTGGAAACTCTGGCCTTGCATCATGTGCTCTACTTAACCTCTTTAAGGTTATTGTAATGTTCAAACTTTCCTGGAGGACAGGTGTTCTTCAAAAGAGGTTATTTTATTTTATTTTATATTTTATTTTATTTTATTTTATTTTTTATTTTATTATTTTATTTTATTTTATATTTTATTTTATTTTTTACTCAACCTGCCCCCAGTAAAGGGCTGTGCAGGAGCCTTGTCTGCCTGGGTGTGACTGGGTGAAAACACTTCCAGCTCCCTCGTTTGTGCAGGGCACTGCCGGAGAAGCCACCAGACCAGAGAGTGGGACCAGAGGGACACACTCCAGGTCTGTCACCAACAGCTTTGCAGGCAACAACAGCACAGGCTCCCTGAGAAAGTGATTTATTTCCTTTTCTCTCCCTGTCCCAAAGCCACTCTCTCACACTGGCAGGCACAGATGTTGAACCAACTGGTTTCTTAAGGGATAAAATAGTTGAGAATTTGCTGCCCTGAGCTCACAGTCACCAAAGTTAAATCCCCCGCTCTGCCTTACCCATTCCCCAGTCTCAGAGATTTCCCTCCTGGCTCTGAGAAGGAAGAAAAGACACACAAGACCTCTTGGGCTGCTGGGTCTTTAGAAAGAGCTCTTTGATATCATAAAGTGGAGGTTGTTGTGGGAGTGTATTACAGATGGGATTACCAGAGTTTCCAAAACTCTGGATGCTGCTGGTCGTTATGGAAATCTTTCCCATCTCCATGAAGGCAGGAAGGGCTTCTTATCACCTTTCCTCCTTTCCCAAAGCATGCAGAGAGCTGCATTAAGAATAAAGAGAGAGACAAGGAGAGAGGGCTGAGCTCGTTTCAGGGAATAGGGGGAGGTGGCCTCTGACACTCTGGCTGTTAACAGCAAATTATGGAACATTTTGCTCTCAGAAATACACCCGAGCTGAACTCCCAATGCCATGCACACCAGGACAAACCCAGCTGCCGCTAGATCCTCCTAATGTGACTGGAATCTCTCCACATTTGAGGTAAGAGAATAAGTTTATGCCTTTGAGGTTAGACCTCAGAAAGTGTGGCTACTTCTGCAGTGCTTTCCTTGGCACAGCTGTGCCTCGTGAACCATCCCATGGTAGCTCTGGATTCTTCATCCAGCAAGTACAAGAGAAGTGTTGGAGAAGGAGATCCCCTTCCTGCAGCCACAGATGCAGTCTGGCAGCTGTTGGGAAATAAAAACGAGCTCTTTAATTTCATAGTAAGGTATGCCTGAATCTCAAATGTTCGTACTTTGTAGTCACACAATGCTCTCTTTTTTGCTATTAAAAAAAAAGACTCTGAAAGGGGAAAAGAAAAAAGAGTAAGATTAATGAATGTCATATTTGGGTAAGGATTTTTCCCTGTTAAGTGGTAATTTCATGTTATTTTTCCTTTAGTAAGGCTACTTGTCTAGCATTATAATGTAGCTATTTGTCTAGCATTATAAGATGTAATAGCCCTCATGCTGAAAGAAGCAGTCTTAAATAGTTGTTTTTGACAGCATTTCTAGTGCAGAGAAGATGTAAAGAACAGAGGGTGTAAGAAGATCAGCAGTTTCTGTTGAACAATGAATCAGGAGGGGTTTTGTACAAGCAATGCCTCTTCTTATTTTGGACCTGTTCCTTTCTGGAGTGTTGCAGTATGTACGATGGCACCTGTGATCTCTCTGGAGTAGCCAATGGATTTTAAAACAAATTGTGTTTTGAATTAGATCTGTCTTTATAAGTTACTTAACTATAGCCTTATGCTTAGTTTGGCTGGAGTAGAGTAAGTTTTCTTCACAGTGGCTGGTAGGGGGCTGTGTTTTGGATCTGTGCTGAATGCACAATAATACAGATAGTAATAATAATGTTGATAATATAGAGATGTTTTTGTTATGGCTGAGCAGGGCTTGCCCAGAGACAAGACCTTCCCTGCTCTTTGCTCTGCCTCACAGGAGAGGGAGTTGGGCGTGCCTGGGAGGGTGGGAGGAGACACAGCTGGGACAGGTAACCCAAAGTGACCACAGGGATGTTTCAGACCATGTGTTATCATGCTCAGGATATAAAGCAGGGGGAAGAAGGAGGAAGGGGGGAAACCTTTGGAGTGATGGCATTTGTCTTCCCCAGTAACCATTGGCTGTGATGGGGCCCTGCTTTCCCAGGATGGCTGAACACCTGCCTGCCCGTGGCAAGCAGTGAGTTAATTCCTTGTTCTGCTTTTCTTTTGTGCATGGCTTTTACAAAACAACAGCACAACAAATCCTAATCAAATGAACCCTTTTGCTGTTTCACTGTACTTTGTGGGATAAATAGTGTCTTTTCCATCTCTTTTTCCATTCCAGCTGCCTCCGGTGTATGTTATCAATTGCTAATGGCTTCAAGGTGTCAGAGAGGTAGAAGATGAGAAATGTGACAACGTGTCCCAGCTTAGATGCGTCCAATTACCTAATTGGAAACAGGTTGAAGACTTGGAACAGGCTTTCTAGCAGGAGGCAGTCATGCCTTGTGGCTGGCAGGTTTCAGGAGGCTCTTGGACAATGCCCTTTAATAACACCTTTAATTTTTGGCCAGACCTGAAGTTGGGCTAGATTTTTTTAGGTCCCTTCCAAATAGACTCACTCTCTTCTTCCTTCCATGCCTTCCCTTGTGGCTGTGGCAGTGAAGTGGAGCACAGAGGGAGAGTTGGGGTCGGGGGACATCTGCTGCACTTGTTTGTTTTGTTTTGGTGTGTTATGAATGGTGGGCATTAGAGATCACGGAGCAGAAAATAAATGTAGTTTTGTGATGAAATCTCTGTTTCAGAAGAACTCTGCTGCCTGCACGCAAGGCAAAACCCACTGACATTTCTGTAGTGTACAGCAGGAATGTAGAAACAAAAAGCAGGTGGGTGGTTATGGATTTGCCAGGTGTTGTAGAAGTGATCCTCGACTGGACTTGGGGCTGAAGAGTTAAGTGCATCTCTTTCATTCTGTTTCTCTACCCTGTAAGAATGGTCTAATTACCTGCTCCCAGTCTACAAACTGTAGTATCCTAGTCAGTGATGTGTGGTGAGTTGCTCTCTAGTTAAAAGGCAGGTAGGTATTCTTGTAAAGTTGCGTAATTCGAAGCTGATAAATTCTTTTTTGAATCACTATACTGTTGAGAAAAGGTAGTTTCCTCTCCCAGACATAAGCTACAACAACCTGTTAACCAGAACCAAGTACTACTGAATGATCAAATTTGGAAATCTACTTTTTTTAATTTGACAATCATCCACTTTAATATATATACATATTTAAAATCTGTACATGGTAAAATACAAAATAAAAGTGTTTCTTTATAAGTTACACAATTAAACAGCTGCATTTGCCTGTAGTTTAGCTGTCATTTAATTTAAAAAAAAAAAGAGAGAGAGAAGCATTGTTGAGCCGTTGTTATATTCATTGCCAATAACCTTGGTATAAAACACCCATACAGAGTAAGTGTACAAAATAGTGTACAGTTCATATAAGCTGTGCAAAGACAGCAAAGTTCAGTTAAAAATCAAAGAGGCGTATCCACTTTCCTCTGTCCACAGCACGGATAGCAGAAGCAAAGTGGAAAATAAGCACAAACTTGTGGGCAAGAAGGTGGGTTAGACAGTGCTTTGAACACAATATTGATGAATAAATGAAAATGAAAATCATAAATGTGTAAGATATCCATTACACAGGGCGTGCTTGCATTGCACCTTCAAAGTCATTCCAGGGATATCAATGGATCTGTTTCACAAGCATGGTGCTATTTGGAGTGAGGAGGGAGGCAAAGCTTGGTCTGTGTCCCTCAAGGTTATTTATTTTGGAGGAAAGGGTTGCTAGGTCAGACAAGTCTTCAGTAGTAGCTGAAGTAATATAGTAGCTGGAAATTCACTTGAAAGGTAATAAAAATGGTCATGCCATCTATATTGTATTTTTTGATGTTTTTTTTATCTGGGGGAAGAAGTTTCCTTTCCTACAGGGAATTTTCCCTTTCCTCCCTGCTGTAGACCCAGGAGCTGCCTGTTGTCTGTTTTTTGGGAGAAGGTAGCTAATTGAGCAAATACTGATTGCTAAGCAGAGAGAGTTATGAAAAGTTTGGCAGGTATTATGAACATGAAAACCTCCACACAGGACAACAAATGAGGAATACCGGTGAGAAGGAAGTCTTGCAGCTATTGTGATAAAGAACCTGCACTGAAGAAGCATGTGGACATTGGGGTGGGACAGCACCTCTTCAATTTATAGCACTCTGGTTTATTTACATCTCTGCAGTGTCCCCATGTGATGGTAGGGGCAGGCAAGGGATCTAAGAGACTGTTATCTCTTCCTCTTCTTCTTCCCTTTCATCATCCTCTTCCTCTGAGTCTGAGAAGTCTGAAGGTTTGCTGGGGCTGCTAGAATGGGACGGAGAAGGAGACATCTGGGAGTCCAGTCTGTCCCTCAGGTGTAGATGTTCTGGGGATGGGTGGTAGGTTAAGGGATGCCGGGGGCTGGGCGGGCACATGGGGGGAACTTCCTCCTCCTCCTCCTCTCCTGAGCATTTCTTGCCTACGTCACTGAGGTCTGGGTGAGGGTTGAACTTGGTGGGTAGGGTCTGTTCTCTGCAGCCACCAGAAGAGAGGAGCTCTCTTTCTTTGGAATTCCTCCATTTCATCCTCCTGTTCTGGAACCAGATCTTCACCTAGGGGACAAGCAACAAAGAAGTGAAATGGTTCAGTAAAGCAGGGACCAGGAAAGGTGTTTTGGCTGCACTCTCAAAACCCTGCACATGCCCATACTAAAGTTAACAGGAACCACAGAATCTGATCTTTGGAGGGCCCCAGGAGAGAGCTCGGGGGCAATAAGGCTGTGGTCCTACTCACCCAGCTGGAAATTGTGCCATTTTTGGCTCTGTTGATTGCCCGTAACTCGCGCTGGGTGTTCTCCCTGCTCCCATCCCCTTCTCCCTGCCTTCTCTCAAGCTGCCCCCGGGAGTGGGGGAATCTTGGCTCCCCACACACCCTCTGCCCTCCCCCCTCCTGGTGCCCCTCTCACCTGTGAGTCCTTGAGGCCCAGCTTGGCTGCCAGCTTCTTCCTGTCGGGTTTGCTGATGTACTTCTGCTTCTGGAACATCTTCTCCAGTGCCTTGCGCTGCACGTCCGAGAAGACGGCGCGGCGCAGCATCCCCCGGCGGGGCTTGCCCCGGGCAGCCAGCGGCCAGGAGAAGGTGCCAGGGATGGGGACCACGGCGGAGGCAGCTGTGGGAGGGACACACGGCACTGAGCAGAGCGGGACCGGCCCCCACCATCCCTCCCTGCCCTTCGGGCGGGCGCTCATCAACCTGGGGCCGTGAAAAGGAGCTTTAGATTTAACCAGCCGCCCCCCTTTCAGGCAGCGATCGCCGGGATTAGATCTATCAACACAAATGTGGAAAACGGGTCAATGGTGGCCGGTTTTGTTGGGAGATTCAAAGGTCTCCGGCCTGAAAAGGCAAAGCGAGGCGTACCGGCTAAGATAGAGGTATAATAAAAAAGCTCTCCCTCCCACTCAGAAGCATTTGATTTTTTTTTCAGATGCTTTTATCATTTCAGATGCTTTATTATGCTGGAGATGAAAATGAGGACTTTTCTGATTCCGAACAAAACCGCTCCTCTTCAAGATGCAGTTTTGATCAATCAGTATTCATCTTTTTATAATAATCTCTTCTCTCTCCCTCCTCCCCTCCAAAGTTGGAGAATTCAATTCGAAGACATGAAAAGTAACAGCTAATTAGCACACTGCCTGGTTCCCAATGGCATTAGTATGATAAAAAAGGGCAGAGTTTCGCCTTAAAAAAAAAAAGGAGGGGGGGAACCTCCCCAAGAGAGACAGAGATGCTAATGAAGCGTGAATGGTAATTGTGTAGTAATGAACTAACAGAAAAAGACTGAGGACAAGCAGCTAACGCCATATATTATTGGAACAAAAGAGATTTACACTTTCAAACTAAACACAACGGCATGCCAGGCTCCTCGGGAGAATACTGATGGCACAATCGTCTCTTTCCCCAAATCATTTTCATTAAATGGACATGAAAAGCTATTTATAAAGCTCAAGTTGTTTTTGTTAGGCTATTCACATGCTGGAGAAAGGAAGCAAATTCCATTATCCAGAGGATGAATAGAAGAGCTTGGGTTATTTTTTTTTTTGCTCTCTCCCTTTCCCTGTTTTATTTTTAAATTAATAGCTTGTTTGTGTAATTAGATTCCGGGTTTTTTAAATTGTTCTCTCAGCATCATAATACTTAATGCAGTAAGAATCACACCTCCGTGGCCTGCTTTATCGCCCTTACCGTGGTGTTTGACGGTGTAACCGGGAAGATGGAGGAGGGAAGGGTAAGGACGCGGCGGAGGTGATGGATGGGAGGGTAAGGACGCGGCTGAGGTGGAGGAGGGCAGTCATGCCGCTCCCGCAGCTCGCTGCATCCGCCCGTAACGCGGCGTGGGCAGAAAAGTTTGGGGGACACCCACAGGCTCCCTCCCTGTTCCCTGCCTCACTCCATCCCTCCCTCACTCCATCCCTCCCTCACTCCATCCCTCCCTCACTCCATCCCTCCCTCACTCCATCCCTCCCTCACTCCATCCCTCCCTCACTCCATCCCTCCCTCCGGCCCTGCGCGGGCGCGGAGCGCGGGCGGCGGCGGGAGCTGACCGCTCCTCGTGGTGCTGAAACATCAGCGCCGGCCGGGCGGGAGGGAGAGAGGGAGGGAGGGGGACCCGCCTCGCCCTGAGACCGTGACAATCCCCGCTAATTTGCTGATCAGTGGGGGGAGCGGGCAGGGAATGTCAGGCAGTCACTGCCTGTGCTAAATCGGGCAGCAAATTGGCGCGACTGATGCTTGAATGTTGTACTCCCTCCAACCTCTGAACTGCAGCATAACCCCGCCGGGAGGAACGGAGGGACGGCGGATCTCAGCGGGCTGTGCCGGCAGAGGGGCCCGCCCGCACACAGGGACGCTTCTGAACACCTACCTGGGAAATACGAAGATCTGAGAAAGGGCTGGAAGGATCCTTCAAAGTACGGAAAGGAGAAAGTCTTTGGCGGGACGCTCTGAAGCAACGCCGGGGAGGTTTCTAGTAAATAAATAAAATCGAATTAAACGGAGGGTAACCGCCGGTTGGACTCGACCGACGGAAAGGCTGGGTTCTGTCGCTTGGTCTGGAGACCAACGCTGTGGTACTTTTAGAAAAAGTAAAAGAGCCAGACTGAACTCGGAACGGCCGAGGAAAAGTGGCACTTTTGCTGATTTTGCCATCAAAGCGGCACCCGTGAGGACGGGGTCAGCCAGAAGACACGGCCAGGGGACCCCTCGTCTCTGGGACCCCTCCCTCCTCCTGCTCCTCTCGTCCGTCCTGCGGCGGAGCGGGACCGGCCGCTGGCAGCGCTGCCCCTCGCCCCTGAAATCTGAGCGATGCCGGAGGGCTCTGCAGCTCGAGACTGGGTCCTCCCTCCCTTTCCCAAACCTGCTCCCTGCCCTGCCCCTCTCCCGGCACCCCCCTCCTGCGGGCAGTGTGTCCCCAGCGGCCGGAGCCGCGGCCGGCGGCGGGCTCGGGGTGTGCCCCGCTTACCGGCTCGGGGCGTGGAGGAGAGGATGGCGTTGACTCCAAACTTCAGGAAAGTGGAGTCGCTGCTAGAAGTCTGTGGCGAACAGATCCTCCTGGAGCCGGCGGTGGTGGAGCTAGGCAGCTCCGGCGTCCCCGAGTCCGTCCTGGCCGCCGAGGTCGGGGGGGACATGCTGGGCGGGGGGGCAGTCCTGGGCAGGTAACCGGCCGGCCTGCTGATCCGGATCAAATCTTCCACCAGGAAGCTGGAATGGCTGGAAAAAGCCGACTGCAGCGACTGAGGCAAGGTGAGGGTAGGCGTCGGCCGGAGGAGGCTGGGGTAGACGGCTGGAGGGGCGATGAGGCTGGGGAACATCATCGCAGGGGCCGTCCGCGGAGCCGGTCTGGGGCCGCTCGCCTGCTTGTTTGTTTGTTTGCTTTTGTTTTCTGCTTTGCAAACCTGGATTGGTAAAGATCCAGCCAGCGAGTCTGGCGGAGTTCTCTCTGCCCCTTCCTCCTGGACCGTGGGTTTTATAGTGGTCAGCCCCGCTGAGGCTCTTTCAAAAGTGACAGCCCCAACAATGGGGTTCAACAAAGTTCTCCACTTGAGCTTCATTCAGGGCGAGCTCCCGGCTTCTCCATTGGTCCGGGGCTGCAATTTATGATTGGATTAGACTTCATAAGCAACCGGGGCACAATGGCCCCGCCACAAAGAAAGTGTAGTCATCAATTTTGCATATTGACCGCCTCTTTGGAATACAGCGCTCCAAAGGCTCCCAGCAGGGTTTTGTTCAGAGGCAACACACACAGGCTAATTAAATGCCTATTTAAAAGTTTCGAATGACATCTTGCCTCGTAGAAAGGGAATTATTTAAAGAAAGCACTAAATTTATTTGCCGCTCCCCTGCTGAGTTTAGGAAATAAATCAATAAATATTCATATAAACTTATCTACGGGCTCTCAGAAAAGCACGGGTTTTGTGGATTTGAAAATACAAATTAGAAAACGTGGAACTAAGCTCTGTTGAGGGAGAAACACATTTGGAGAGTGGATCCCGCCGTGGTTTGAGCATATTCTGCTCCTGCTATTAGTATAAGGCAGAATTAGCGCGCGTAGATGGGGTTGGTTTTCTATCTGCACATCAAAGGTCCGGCATAAGGCATATATGCGGTGTCAACCTCTCCTTTCAAGATCCGAGCTTCGTAAAAATCTCGTGCACTTGAGTTCAGGCGAGAGGTTTGCCCAGACCGAAATGTGAGCCTTGATGTGGCCGGTAAGAGCTCTGCTCCCACAAAATCTGAGTATTGCACACAAAAGAGATCTGGACAGCTTTATGGGACCAGAGCAACCTCTTCGGGTTCTCAGTCTGTTGCTCCTCTGTAGCTTATCTACGTCAAAAATAGTGGGAATCGCTGCCCTCCAGCTGTGAAAATGATGACAACTTTGTAGTGTTTGGATCCTTTTGGCCGAGGTTGTTTGAGCTACTCTCGGCTTTCTCGGTGTCGGTGACTCGAAGCAGCCGAATTCACCTGATCTCGCTCTTAATCTGCGGGCTTGTGCAGGATTTCAGAAGGTGTATTAGTGCGACAGAGCCCGGAGCCCCCTAACTTTGGTGCGAGGGACAAATGACATCGTCTAATGAGAAAGTAGTAAATAGGGATTTTTCTGGCAGAGAGGTTTTGTTTTTGGTGGTAAATACGGAAATAGGAGCAAGTGGAGTTAGTTTCCTTCGGAGGTGGGTGATGAAAGCGACTACTGAGAGTGGTTTTACCTGATTTCTCTGTTAAAGTCTATAACAGATGTGTTAAATGTCCTGTGTTTTAAAAGCACCCTATTCAGTCCTTTGGTGTGTCTGAACCTTTGCAAGCAGAAGTGTGCAGCTCAACCATGCAGCCTTTATCCTATTAACCATGAACTAACTGTCACCTTCAGCTGTTTTCCCTTTTTACTTTTTAACACAAAGCTTTCTCAAAAATCTTATTAACCAGCTTTATTTCTGTCGATGGTTTTTGTCCGGACGTTTTGTGTTGATTATCTCCATGTCGATGCTTTAACCATTCAATAAAAGTGCATCTGCGATTTATATCACATTAGGGAAGAAAGAAAGTCTGTTAAACCTCTCCCTTGATTCAAATCAAAAAGTTATTTATTAGAGAGGACGGAATCAGCCCTGGAAATTGTATGATCCTGACAAGCTTTCCTGGTGCTGTTCGCCGGCCCCCAGCAGATGAACACCTGCAGACGGCTGACTTGGAAGGTCCGCCATCTGAAAGCATCACTTTGAAATAAAACCTCGCTGCAGTTTTTCCCCCGCTCCCCAGTTTTGTTGCTCTTGGTGCTTAGCAGGTAAAGAAAAAGGGGAAGGAAGGCGTGGGCAGAGCGCAGCGGGCTCGGGGGTGCGGACGGGTCCCCTCCAGCTGCCCCCCGCCCCCGTTCAGGCTCCGCTGTGCCGGGGGTGCCCGGGGGGAGAGGGGGCTGCCCCGCCCTGCTCCGAGCTCAGCTCTCCGCTCGCCCCCACCCCGGGCTCTCCGGGGTTACCTCAAACCCCGTTTATGCGCAGCGCTGCTCTCAGGGTGTCATTTAGCAAGCCAGCGGGACGGCAGCGAATGGAAAAAGCAAACGGGGCTTTCCCGATAAAATAATTACCTGGCGCCCCGCCAGCCCCTGGTCCCATCTCTGTCCCCTGCTCCCTGCCCCTCTCGCAGCCGCCCTCCGATGCCGGCGTTTCCCAAGTGAGCTCCGCCCGGGCTGTTCCGAGAACACTTAGTTTTTTACAGTCATTATACATTTCCTTTGAGATGATTTACTCCTTTCTTTACATATACATTGGGGGCATTTTGTCTCACTATAGACCAACTGCTGCTAATTTCTCTGGTTTTAAAAAAAGAGGGGCTGACATTTTCTGGAAGGTTGGGTCAAACGCATGCTGGGGCACGCGTGGACCCGGCTCCTTGTGATGCGTCTGAGCACACTCATAAAGAATTCCTTAAGCACCACGGCAAAAGGGACTAGACATCTATCGAAAGGGAAGATAGACCATAAGAAACCAAGAAATCAGACGAAAGGATCTTAAGTGATCTCCTTTGGAAGTTTCTTTTCAAAGGCGGTGGTCATTTAAGAGAAAGGGAATTCTAATGTCTCAGGATAAAACCTGTGACTAATGCCGTTTGACCTATGCTCAGGCAGTTTTGTGCTTCCTGCCATTCATTTTAATGTCGTTATCTTCAAATTTATTTCTTAAAAGTCACTCACTTTCTTTGTCACGTAAAAAAAAAAAAAAAAAAAAGGAAAAAGAGCCCAAACCCAAAACTGCCGGCGGGTGAGGAGTGGGGAGGGGGAGGTGGGGATTGAAGCTGCGTGTGTCCCGGTCCGAGGCTGGTAATCCGCATGAAATTGGGAGAGCCAGCACTTCAAATCCGGAGACCAAAGGGCTGGGCAGGGCCGGCCCGGCGCTCCCCCGGCGGCTCGGAGCCGCTCTCGGAGCCCCGTCCTTCTCCCGCATCCCCGGCCCCGGGAGACGGACGTCTCAATCACCGTCACGGCGCGGCCCCACGCGGGACACACGCCGGGGACAGCCCCTGGCCCTGCCGGGCCGCTTCCCGCAGCCAGGTGGAAGCCGAACTTCTCGTCTGTCCCTCCCCGAGCTGGGAGCCACTCCACAAGGGACCAGCCAACCCCCTCTCCGCACCCACGGGCTGCCCGGCCCCGCAGTGCCCCGCTTCTTCCTCCCCAAAGCTGCGGTGCAAAGGTGTATGTGCGCCTTTTAGGTTGTTTTCTCCTTTTTTTCCCCCTCACTTCTTTTTCTTTTTTTTTCTTTTTTTTTTTTTTTTTTTTTTTTTGGCCGGAGAGGGGGCGGCGGGAGAGGGGGAGGGATGCTCCGTCCCCGCTGTGTCCCAGCCCCCTAACGATGCTCATCGACCACGCCGGCAGCTTGAATGGAGGCTGCGGGGGCGAGGCTGTATTAAGACACCTAAGTCTTCACCTTTAGAATTCAAGCACAAGGAACAGTAACTCTTGGTTCGTTCAAAGCTCTTCTAGATCCCCCCTTTTCTTGAAAATCCTTCTATTGTGCCAATCAAGCAGATGGTTTGCAGGAAATATAGCTTGGCCCCAGTGACCGAAACTAATTTTAACTAGCTTTCCAAGCCTGGCACGTTTGTTTTGCTCTTACAAAATAGCTAAAAAAACAGCTGGCAAGGGTGAATTAAACCCATTAAAGACACATTTATAAGAAATTATATTCACATAGGTTGCTTGAAACCCCCCTAAGAGGGGAGAGATGAGCGTATTGAAATGAAAATGTCCCCGAGCACACTACCCTCCTTAACATCGCCTGAGAGTCTCAAAACATTTTACTAAATAGATTAACTTGACTATTGTTTTGCATCACATTTATCAGCTTCATTAAGTGAATAGCTGAACAAATATATTACGCATGCATGAAAAGCTCTTTTGGGGGCTGCCTTATTGTGTCCTCAGCCCTGACAGGTGGTTAACTGTGTTTCTCTCTCCTCTCCCCCTCTCTCTTTCTGCGCAAAGAAAGAGGGATCTCGGACAGAGCGCACAGCCCAGACTTGGCAAAGGGACCTCGAGGGGAGAGTTACTTTCTTTTCCCTCACCATTCATGCTGGCCAGCCCAGAGTGCACGCAGCCTGAAATGCAACCAGATGATCTGATCATGTCAAAAGTAATTAACTTTAGTTTAGTCTCTGTGTCTTGCTTGTGCTTTACTAACTCCTTCCAAGCCTGTTTAATTTGCGTCCTTTCTTCCAAATTTGATAATTTTTGTCCATTTAGTTCTTTCATCCTCATCTCTGTTTAAAAAAAAAAATAATCTAAATAATCCGGGGTTGAACAATACCTCTTCTTTCTTCTCCACTGATCTGTCTAATAAACAACCACACAAACTCTTTAAAAACAGCTCCTTTCATAAGCTAAGATTGACACATTTTGGAGAGCTAGGATTTGCAAAATACAATATGATGGTTTATTTGCCACCTCAGTTTCATGATTACTTGTCCCACTGGAAACTTGCTGAGAATTGGACAGTGGCAGTTTGGATTTCAGATGTTGGTGGACAGGGTCCTGCTTGTTTCAGTTGTGATCTCTGCCCCAGGGGTTTCCAAATTACACTGTGCAGATGAAATGTAGAGGATGACAGAACACACAACTTTCCCATTTATTTTCTCAAAAATGTATTTATCTCATGTTTCTCAAGCAGGTCAGAAGAATTAAAAATCCTTTTCTCTTTCAAATAATTTCTTAAGAGTGCTCCTACCTTCTCACTCCCATCTGAAGTTGTGATCCTTTGCTTATGGCAGTGGCAAATTTCTCTGCTGACTGATCCACTGAAATCTCCCTGCAGTGATCAATTTTAAATGCTGGGACTTGAAGATCCCCTGACTTTTCCAGTCATTAAGACCTAGTTCTGTTCCTCATTCCCCAGGCTATGACCAGAAGGACAATTTTGTTTGGAGGACAGAACTCTGAGCACAGCTCAGCAGGAGAATGAATGTGTCCTGGGGTGGATTGTAGCAAATCTGAGAGTTTGCTGTCACCTTGAACTGAGGGTCCTTGAGCCCACACACTCCCTTGATGTCTGCCACAAGAATGGATTTAAAGGCTGCTCTCTACCCCTCTTCCTGCTCGAGCATCACACAAGGACCTCTGTCTCTCAGAAAAAGTACAGAATTACTATTTAACTACCTGTACAATAAACCCAGGACCTTCTCTTGTTTGTAGACCTTTTCTTAAAAGGGCTAGAGCATCAGCCCTCAATCCCTTGAATTCTTCCATGCCAGCCTGCTGACACTACACTTCCTTTGGGCTTAGGTCTCTCCGGGAAGGTTTAAGAGGGAGACTCAGAAGAGAGATGCTGATGAGACCCCAGGTACCTGGATATACTTTTCCCACTGGAAAGTCTTTCCCAAGCTATGTGCTGGCAGCCAGAAGGATGGTGATAGGCTGGGAGGCTCACTTTGCTCCTTCTAGGTGAAAATACCTTCAGGTGTCCTGATTCAGTGGGGAAAACAGCTGTTGTGGGGAGAGGGTTTTTTTCTCTCAGTCCTATGTGAAGGTGCTGAAAGCTCCTTCGACAGGGATTAACCTGTGCATCATTTGGTGGGACCCAAAGCCGTGGGATAAGGAAGGAAAGGAAACTCAAATACTGTGCAACAGTTCTTTAGCAAACACAAGTGCAAAATTCCATGTTGGGATACTCTAACGCTCTCAGAATTGAAATGGGGGAATGTCTTAAAAAAATAAAAGGTGAATTCCAAGGTTTTTTGATTACCAGATTCCCTGGGCATTTGGTGTTTTCATCTTGTAAGTACTGCATTTGTGACCTTGTCCATTGAGGCAATGGGATTGCAGTTAAATGGTTCAGTTACAGACCATGCCCTGACCACAGCTATGTTCATGTCTATAAGGTGCTGCTAAACTGTCCTGCATCCATAGAGGATGAGACTAAATGTGTGGACCTCTTTAATAAAGATAGAATGCTTGGTTTCCGGAAATAGTGAGCTATTCTTGTGGATGTTGATGTGGAGTGTGTTTGATCTCTGGAGCTCTGACAGAAGAATGACAAACTGCCCCTCACGGTTTGCCTTCATAGAACCACTGAGAAATGAGTTAGCAAGCACTGGTCCATATGGTCCGTGTGCTCTGCTCCCAGTTACTTTGTGAAAAATGGGAAGTGAAATGAATGAAAATAGCTGTATTTCTGCTGTCCCTTGGGGATGCTTTTACCAAGTGAGGTGCTTCAGGTACAGAAAACCAAGGAGCAATAATGCCCGAGGGATTAACAGATTCATAGCCTTAGGAGTCATGGGCATCTCTTCAGGATTCTCAAGGGTAGGTATCTAAATTCAGGATGACTGGATTCCTGCAGAGTCAGTAGAGTTTCCACTGGATCTCCACTTGTGAGAAAGAGTTGTTCTCTTCAGAAAACACTTGGCTCATCCTGGAGACTAGAATAGGACCACCCTTCTCCTGGGCTTTGCTTTGACAGCAGTGCAGCTCCCTGATGTTCAGAGATGAAGGGCTCTTCCATTTCATTTTCGGGAAAAGCTGATGAAGTCCTTGACCTTGAGAATCTTTCCTGAAATAACCAAGGCCTTCCTCCTGGGAGCTTCCCCAACCTGCAGAAAGTATATCCCTTCTCAGAGAATCGTGTTTCTTTCTGACAAACAGAAGAAAAACGCCCTACTCGTTTTTCAGCAGCCATGAGATCAGACAGATACATGGTGAAGTGTGTTGCCCATTTCTGCCTTCAGCTCTCTGAAAGCAAACGGAAATCTCTGGGACTAAGGGGAGTGAGAGCGTGTAAACAGAGTTGTAGAAAAGCTTTTCCCCATGCCTTCGGCCTGGGAATGTTGCTTGTTCTGTCAGGGCTGAAGTCAGGGGCAAAACTCATGGTAATTTCAATGCGGTGGGGTTAAGCCCTAGAAGAATTTGAATGTACTTGTTTCCTTTCAGGACCTTGTCAGGAGTGTTTTGGTACTGCAGGGGGAAATATCAAAGACAACTGAAGTTTAGAATGAGACAGCCAGGATGTCTGAAGAGGATCTTCATAAGATGAAATGGCTTTTCTCAGGTTTCTTGTCATACCTGTAGCAATGAGAACTACTTTACAAAAATCGTGTTTTAGTGGTTGCATTCACATTTTTGGCTCCCTTCATGTCATGATTTTTGTCTTTTTTTTCTCTCAGTTTTTCCTTCTCCATTAAAAATATAAGAGGGTGGAGAGCATCAAACTTTATGTCTCTAGAAAGGTCTTTAGGGACTTCAAGTGGGATTCAGCAGATTTAAATTTTGACTTGATGAAATCTGGTAAGGTCACGTTGTCCTGGTACAGGACAGGGCTCTTTTTGGGGACCCATATTTTGGCTGTGACTCATCAGACCCAGAAAGCTCAGGAGAGAGGAATTTAATGTAGCTTTAAGCTACATTTGGATCCTCCTGATTCATGGATGTACTAGGATAAGGTGGTGTATTTCTCTAGTGTCTTTTAAATTGTTCTGTCTTAGGTCTTAAATGGAAGTTTAGTCCCTCACCTATCAACCTTTACCTAACTTTCCTTAATGGTACTATACAAAAAATTTTCTATCCTCCTTTTTTGGTGAATGTTTCCTGCTCCCACAGATAAATAAATCATCAGATAAATCAAATGTGCAGAGACAGGACTACATTGCTGACTGTGATGAGACCCTCTCTCCCAGGACAGTTCAAGAAATGAGGCTGGAGTTCTGTGCTGGGACAATTCATGTCTGGGCCTTTTCCCTTATAGCAGAAGTAGAAGCTGGCTGGGCAGTGTGGAAAAGTTTCCATCCACTGCTGTGTATATGGCAACTGTCTCCAGATTTATGAAAAACAGAGAATGTCTTCTTGTTATCTTCTGCTATTTCCACAGTGTCCTCTAGCCAAAGAGAAGGCAGCTTTTTGCTCTCAGTTCTGGTCATCCAGCCCAAATATTTAAAGGACTGTTTTAAGAAGGACGAAATAATGATGGAATTTATGAGGTGTACTGACCTCAGCAGGAAGAAGCAGTAATCAGAGCTCTCTCTTTGGAAAGATTGATACATACAAGGATTTGCATCTGGTCCCAGGCCCCACAGTACAAAAGGGGACTGACATCAGGCTGGACCGGCTGAGTGCAAAATTCAAAACTGGGATATTTGCACTCTGGGCAGATGAAACAGGGCTGGGAAACAGTCTCACTACTTCCAAGAAAAATATATAGCTTTGTATGAAAGGATAAGGGAGAGCCTTATTTTCCATTTAGCACCATATCCAGGTGAGTGTAGGCCTCTCCTCTGAAGGAACAGGCAGGGATGATGTGCTCTCTAACGCACTGCTACTCTTTCTCACCCCACTTTTAGTGTGTCCAAGAAGCCAGCACATTTCAAACTTGCTCTTTATGTTGGGAAACTGACTCCAGTACACAAGTAGATTGTCTGGCCACATGGAAAAAATCCACAAAGATAGACAAGTCAAGTCATCCTCCTGGGCTGAGGAGTTTTTGGCTCTCCTGACAAGGGTCTGGGATGTCCCTCAGTGCTGGGGCCATGTGGCCAAGAGGTTTGTCTTCCTTCTCTTCCTGAGTTCACCACGAAGAACGTTTTTAAGGTAAAAAACTACATCTCTAACTTTCTTAGCTGTGATTTAAGTTATGGTTTCATGAGGAACTGCTGTTAAATCATAGAGTTTGTTTTATGACATGTTTTCAAATCAAGCCATGTTTAAGCAAGAAAGCCAAGTAATTACATATAGCTTTTTAAGAATGTGCACTTTGTTTTCTGTTCCTCTTCATTTAAATTCCAGAGGGCACAGGACTCCTGTTTTTAAGTAGATTTTAACCATGACTAGAGAAGCTTAGGTATCAGTTATGCACTATAAACAATATGCAGAGGGGGGATGTTTTGATCAGAGCTATTCAGCCCTTGCTTGCTAATCTAATTACAAAGTGTAGGTTTTCTGACACAGAGCTGCTTGCACAGAAAAGGCTTTTCTCACACCTGGTGGATTGTTTAGCCAAGCTTTTAAAATGCTTACAGTTTTAAAAGGAGAGGGGGGGAAGCCTTTTTAAAAAACAAGTTCCTGTGCAAGGCAATAGAAAGAATTTAGTGGTTGTCAACATGAGTTTAGTATAAGGGTGCTGTGTAAAATGTGGGTTCACTTTACATTGACCTTTGGACATAGTAGCCCCAAACACTGTTTTATTTTTTTTTAAGGGTTAAGGAGAGTATGAAAGATAACAGATGTCAGTGACTGTATTAAATTAAATGTGTGCATGCATGTAATAAATATCTATGTATGGCTGGACACGATGCTCCCGTATTTTTTTGGATGTTTATTGTTCGTGCCTTAAGTGCTCAGCAGCTCTGAAAGGGCAGCTTTGAATCACAGCCCCAGCAAAACAGTATTTTTGTGTTGTTTAGGTCCCCGATTCCTACAAACAAAATAAAGTACCTTGTTGAATAAGGGCCATTGAGCAGGAATGATGGGTTAAGAGTGGGGGTCTGAGGTGGCAGCGTGGGTGCTTGTTTATCAGGGAGGAGTTGTCAGTTGTTGGCTGTGCTGGTGAAAGGAGGGACGCTGGACGCTGATGGCTGGGAGAGCATTGATGTGAGGTAACGGGGTAATCGGATTGAAAGTTAGCCATGGTATTTATGTCAGTTCACATTTCGTCAAATGAATAATATGAGGTTGCTACCTAGCCCGGGCCTTGGCCTGGGGGCTGGGTTATAAAGAATCTAAGGCCTCATTTGATTCAAATATAAATTAATTCTCACTGGAGCGTTGGCTGATTAATCTATTTGCATAATAGTAGAAAAACTGCAGTGTGGTTACTTTTGCGGGGATTTGGACAAGAAAAGCCTTAAATTCATTTGAAAGAATATTGTGTGAGAAGTCAGGGAAGCAAAAGCACCTCTATAGGGCTCCTCAAGCCATTTTCCCCCCAACCCTGATGTGCAAAACCAAAGGCTAAACTTGTTCACTGGGGAGTCTGACACCTTCCTGAAAAAAAAAATCTGTGTTCTGACTTCTAGCTACACTTACATTTTTGTATTTGATGTTGCTCTCAGTAATTACAACAATGGCATCCTTTACAGTTTTTGATACTTAATAAAAATAAAGCCTAAATAAAATCGCACCGTGTGTAGTTGGCGTAAATGTCGAACTGCAGCAAAACTCTGTGGGGAGATAAAGAGAGACAAATGCACTTGAGATGTAAGTGCTGTTTGTGTGAAAGCCTGGTTATCCTGTGAGACATGGGAATGAGAGATCCCAGTTCTGCTGGCCACATGCACTTCAGAGTGTGGTGAGGGAGGAGATTGAGTGGGTCTGACACCAGTGCTGACACCAAGCAGAGGCTCAAAGAGGAAAAAAGCTCTTTTCTTTTTGCTTCCCTTTCTACCAAGTCTCTCCATTTCACTTTTGGAGATGACACCTGAAGCATACCCTTATAGAGGACAATATATGGGGAGGTGCACCCACCCACGTGCAGTCACACAAATGTTTTTCTATCACATCCCATTTTTTCCTTAATTTTCCTAAATACTGTGCCTCTCCACTGAATGTATAAAATGTTATGTAAGGTTTGCATTTTTTTTTTTTCTTTACTATCCACACATCTGTAGTGCTTGACTGTTTGGCAAAGGATATTATGTTTGCACACAGATATTGAGACTGGCTTTGAATTATGTGACCTCTGAGGATGGAAGTGTGTAAAATTCACAAGACACAATAGTGAGAAGCTTCAAAAAATAGTCCAAATCCTGCTCCTATTGAAGTCTGTAGACATTTTGCCAGTAAGAAAAACACATGCCCTAATTAAGCAAAATATACAACTTCCAGCAAGGATGTCAGGATGCAGTTAAAGTGGAGCAGTGTCCATATGAAGAGTGGGAGGCAACCTCCAGGTCCACATTTGCTAGAGTTAGTTGAGTATTTGCAGGAAAGTTGGGCTGTTACTTGGATTCACTCGAGTTTTAAAGCATCCAATGAGATTAAAGATGACAGGGTTTTGTAGCGAACCTGCCCCCACTGCAGACTACCAAGGTTTTCACTCTGAGTTCTGTTGTTCCTGCTAAAACATGAAGATTTCCAGCACAGACAGTGGGGACAGGAGATCTGCCACCTACCCCCTTCAGCTCGGAGTTGAGGAAGCTCACAGTGGCTGTTCCTGATGAAACCTCTGTATCCAGGCACTTGGGGAGAATCAAGTTGATGTCACAGATTATGGCTATGCTAAAGCAAATGGCACTGTGAGAACACTTTGCATTCTAGGCAGGAATATTGTAATTTGTAGATCATCTGGAAGTGTGTCCACACACGGAAAGTGGGGTTTCTTAAGAGTGTTGCCAGCTGCACCTGAACTTCAGCATTTGCAGATGTTTTGGGCAGGCACAGTCCAGGGCAGATCTTGTGCTGAGGCTTCCTTGAAACCAGTGGTGTTGTCCTGGCTTACAGGGACATTTCCCATCAGGGCTCTGCTGCCAGTCTGGCAGCTGGATGCTGCTGGATGGAGAAGTCTGGTTCCTCACGGCTCACCCCCTTCTTGGTCCTTGTTTCTGGTTTCTGCATAAGCCCATGGGTCCTCTCTGCCATGATGTGAGTTCAGGCTGCAATGTGTTACTTCATATTTATTTCTTGAATTCTTTGGTTACTTCTTTTAACTTCTGATCTTGTTTTGCCTATTTTTCTTTCTCTCTTTCCCCCCCTTTTTTGTTTTTCCCTTTCTTTCCTGGTTTTAGCCCACCAATAATATGCTCCTGGTGTAATTATTATTTAAACCTGGCTTTCACTATGTTGATTGCTTTTCAGAGCCATTTGAGAAGGATGTGCTGTTCCTTAGTTCAATGCTGTCTTTTTACTAAGCTGGGAATTAGGCAAAAGATCTTGACAAACTGCCATTGAAAAAGGAAAGGTGGTGGTCAAAACCCCTTATTTATGTAGAAAAGCCTGCTGTAGTGTCTGTATGTTTGCTGTTGCAAGATCAGTGTCTGAAAGCACAAAACAAATTGATCCTATCCATGGTCATAAAGCAGCTACGATGCAGTATTTTTGTGGTTAATTCTTGTGGAAGGGGAATGTCTGGGATCTGCAGAAGGTTGGGCCATACAAGCAAATGACATGCCTGATTAACAGAACGTTGTTACGAGATAATAGTGACTCTGCTGTCTTGCTCTGGTATTTATGAAGAATAAACAAGACCAAGGAAAAGCCAAGACATCTGTTTTCTGAACAGAAGCCCTCAGTCTGCTGACAACCTCCTAGTCCAATTACTCCATGACTTTTACACCCAGTGATTGATGTAGGTCTGATGGTTTAATCTGGGGGAAGTTGAAGGCGAATGAAACAGAGCCTCTGTGCTTGTCTGACTGACCTGGGATAACGAAATGTACCCCTTTGAATTAGCCAGGAGCACTTCAAGCAAAGCCAGGACTTCTGTTTACCTTGATGCCGTGGAAGGACGAGATGCCTGATGCACTGAAGACAGTACAGGGCACCAAGGCTTTGGATTCTTTTCATGGTCCCCTCTGCAACATAAAATGAAGTAAATGGATAAATTTCACTCAGCCTCTCTTGTTCCTTCCATCAGGTCTGGCTATAGTGCTCGTAGTACTTAAATCAGGACTTTTTTTGACAATTAAGTCATGGATCTACTTTTCTCCATATTTTACTAGAAACAGACATTAAATTACTTGTGCTTACAGCTTAAAAGAAAGCTTTAATTTTGGATTTCTTTTTTCTCCCTAGTACCTTTAGTGTTCAGATATAATTTTTGCAGTTTAGATATTAACTGATTTTACTTCCCGTAACTCTCATTGCGTTAAAGGGGAGTAGCAGAAAAGAAAAAAGGCTTTTTTTCTGCGTCTTCCACGTCAAAATTGTCAGATAGCAGTACGTGTGACAATAAGCAGGATGAAAAAACAGCTGTTGCATGGGCACTGCTGATGTTGTGAAACAACTCCAGGTTGTTTCATGTGCTTACAATAAACCCGTCTGTGCAGGTTGCCCATCTGAAGCTGAAGGTAATGCTTAGGGGGTGCTGCTAGACAAGGAGGCTGAGCTCTGCCAGCAGCTCGCAGCACTGGAAGGCAGAGTTGCACTCCTGTTTGGATCTGTTTGGACCACATGAGTCTATGGTTTCACTTGTAGCAGTTCTGCCATTCATTTGCCTTCTCTGTGAACCAGTTTCATTTATTAACTCAACTGGAAGATCATCAAGGGAAAAAGAAAGCAATTTTTTGAAACAGGTGGTTATGGCTGAATAAAAGGAATTAGTGCAGCTAAGAACATGTATCTATATAATTTGATTACTCTTTTCAGGTTAAATCAGTGTGTGAGAGAGATTGTCAGGCAACTGAAAGAATAACTCTCTAAATTTAGAATGTAATTCATCTGATCTTCTTCAATGAGACTTATCAGTCAGAAATATTTGGTCCAGGCCAAGTTTGAAAGCCATGAGTTCTGCACACTTATTTCTTCTGTTTTTCTCATCCTTTACTATTTTTTTCATGCCTTTCTATCTGAGAGCTGCCACAGAGGGAGAGGGGCCCAGGTGAGGGTAATAAATCCAGAGCAAAGGACCAAGTGGGCATTTCTGGGCTGGAAAGCCATGAGTGTAGCAGGAAAACCCCGTTGTTTGCTCACAATTGCCTTCGGTAAGGGCTTAGGTTGGGTAAGCAGGCAGGTCAGCTGCCAAACTGCAGGAGAAAGAATATCAAGTAGGTCTTCCTGTTTCCTCCTGAAGTTTTTTCAATGCTGATATACCTTGACAAGCTGTTTCAGGCTTTCTCAACCGTCTCTGTCCACACGACCTCTTATGTTTCACACTGTTTGTTGATTGGGGTTGAACAAACCTGTGTCTTACATTTCGAGCACAGCCCATTACTGGTAAAAAGGAAACAATTTTGTGTCTGCTGGGTCAGTCAGACATAGGACACCAAGAGAAATGATCTTCCTCTCAGGGCTGCGGGAAGTTGAAGGGCAGAAGTGAACAACTGACAATGGGATATGCTCAACAATATTTATGTGAGCTTTGTGTTCCCAGATGCACTTGGATGGCAGTGAATTGTCAGTTACTATATCAATCTGCCAAGTATGAATAGCTCTTGAAGAGCTTGAACCTTCTCAGGTTAAGGCATCTGTAAAGCTAATAGAGATCATGCATGATATGGATATGACCTCGTTCTGAGGGCATATAAATTAAACCATTCCTAAGCAAGGGCTTTGGCTTGCTCAGCACCGTTCACATGCAAACAGGAGACATTTTGCAAATAGGCAGATCCCCTGGTACTTCTCTGTCACATTGCTCAGTTTGTCTTTATCTGTTGTTCTTATACTGTGCTCATCACTGTAGCTGACACAGAGAGTGTTGGAGTTTTCACTGAATTGTCTTTATTTGCCAGAGAATCTCTCCTGGAGGGAGTGGAGTTCGTGCCATACCTGTGGCACAATCTTATCGAAAACACTTTGCGTGCACAAAATGGAAAAGTGCCATTCACCACTTCAAGGATGTAGAAACTAGGAATGAGTGGAAGGGTTGTTCTGATCACATCCAGAGAGGAAGTTTTGGCAGTGATGTTCAAATGGTGGCTAAATGGGAGTCTTAAGTCACAGCAACAGATTATTGACTCAGTTCCAGGTCCAGTAAAGGATCCAAGTCAAAGGTACTCTTGATTCTCTACCTCCCTTCAGTACGATGGTCAGAGCTCATCAAGCTCAATTCTGAGAGGAGATCAGCTTTTTTTTTTTTGAGCAGACAGATTCTCAAAAGCTTTAGGAAAAAGGACTTAGAGGAGCAATATTTAGAATATTACTGCCAAATCTAATCTTTGTATCATACTAGGAGCGTAATTCAAGTTTTCTGGGGGCCAAAAGTAATTGGATAAAATCTGCAATAAAATTTTATGGGTGTGTGCCTTTCACTGAGATCTCAATCATTTATTGAAATCAGGTAAAAGTAGAGATATCCTGAGAGGTTTTTTTTCTTGAACAGGATGAAAGGGTTGCTTTTAATGAAAGAGATCTGTTAAAATCCTGCCATAGGGCCAAACGAGTTGTAATGTTGGCCACAGTGGTTCCTTTGCTTGGGCATATCTCAACAAACCCCTTTCTGCTACACCTTTCCTCCCAGGGATCTCAAGACCTGAATGGAGGTCTCAATTTTGACTTTGCCATAGTGACCAGAGACCGATCACAACCGTGTTTCCATCAAATCTCCCAAATCATTAATTGGCAGCTTCATTGTCCAACCAATCCCTAAAATACCCCTTGAGAAGAAACACTGTCCTGGAGATATTTCTGTATATTCAGGTTGATGAGTGTCTGTTTCCATTTGCTGTCCTACATCAGCAGGTCTCCAGTTATGTAACAAACAGGATCACAAAACACAGCTTACCAGCTTACTTATCTCTACCCTGCTTAGGGCCTCCTTATACCAGCTATTAAATGTAATTGCTGATTTTTAAGGGTGTCTGATCAATTCAGGATCTAGGAAAGAGAGAGGATGGAAAGAGCAGAAGTCATACCTTCAAACTGAACTGAGAGACTTCCTGCTTGGTTTTACAAGCTATGAAGAAAGACATTTGCTACATATTTATCCAGCACCTGACACAGTGAACCATCATCCGAGTGAGGCCTCCAGACTCCTCTTTCCTTCTTTTCCCCCATTTGTCTGTGCAAGGGGAATGAAAGGAGTGTTTGACTCCTCTGAGTTTTGGGTTTTACTGACTGTTTGACCCTTACTCTGGATTGACAGGGATAATTCTGATTCCCATCCACTGCCAACCAGGCCAAGGCTGCACAGCCTTCTAAATCATCCAGAAACATCTGCATTTACTTACTTTCATTTTTAGGTTTAAATAGCAAAATACTATGTTACTATGGAGAATAACATGACAAAATTATTTTCTGTAGTAATCAGTTCTCATGTTATTTATTTTAAGTCTTAAATATATAATTATTTCATTATAATTTGTTATTATTTTAGCATTAGTAAAGGCAAAAGAAAGACAACAGAGACTTTGCTGTCATACAGAACAGCATTTGCTGCTGATCAATCTTCTAGTAAAATTATTGGATTCATCACGGTTTGATTACACTGTGCTATTTCAGTGGCTTTACGCAGTCAGCTTATGTCAAGGTAAACCAAAGAATGAAATTCATCCCTGGTGTTTATTTTCATTTTGCACCAGTGACAGAAATTTTTACATTGCTTTTGTATTTTCCTAAAAACAAACGGTATATTATATATTATATCACTAACAAAACAACAAAACCAATTCATCGATCTTAGTGCTTGGCTCACCAGGAACAAACCACACTGTTTATCCCATTATTATAGGATCTCGTTCACTAAAGACAACACAAAAATTTAAGCTTTCTATTGAAGAGTGGCTCATGTAATATTGAGAGGGTGGGAGGTATTTGGTGCATCTCTAATAAAAATAAAGCATGATGATAACATGCAATTGAACATCCGACGGCTTTGCGTCAACAGCAAATAAAGTGGAAAGGAGATGGGAAGATTGGTGAAATTGTGAGGGGGGTTATTTTTTAAACTTTTTTTCCCCCTTTTTTTCATAGGCTTTATTGTGTAAAGGGCCATAGTGCTGCTTTAGAATGTGATCCTGGTCAGTACAGCACAAATTTCAGGGGACAAAAGTTGTTAACAGCCTGATAGGACCTTTAGAACTCTGATCTGCAAAAACATTCTCTGAAAAGAGGTGAGCCACGTTCTGAAGTAGGGCAATACTAAATTAAAACACCCCTAATCCTGCTTGGCCAATGGTTTCTCTTCTAGCAGCAGTTCCACTCACTGCTCCATGAATAGGAGGTGCTATTTCCAAACCTTTAGTATAAAGGAAAAAAGCCCAAGGACATATTAATTAATTAAACATAATTTCCTTTTTCCTCCCCAAGTATGCTTTTATATCCTTCCAGGGCAACCAGATAACATAATTTAGCTACAAACAAACATAAAAAGAACAAATTGTGAAGAAAGACAAAACCCTGCGACATTTTCTCTCCTTTTTCCACCTCTCATTAATTGCTTGGCTCTGGGAGGAAAAGGACTCCAAGCCCGAGCTTTGCACAAAACTCATCCAAGAGTGAAGAGGGCAAGCTGAACACTGAGCCTCTCCAGCTGCCCTGGAGTGAATGGCTTTCTGAGGGGTATGAATGCTCGCTGTCTCTCGCCATACAATGTAGGTGTTACTGCTCACGAGGAGAAAAAAACAAAACAATC
The DNA here is from genome assembly GCA_013398115.1 of Falcunculus frontatus. Taxonomy (NCBI): domain Eukaryota; kingdom Metazoa; phylum Chordata; class Aves; order Passeriformes; genus Falcunculus; species Falcunculus frontatus. The sequence continues at coordinate 77,815 of VZRV01001287.1, read as the reverse complement.
ATCACTTAAAGGGGAGAGAAGGCGTCCTGGGCAGGGGGGAAACACAGTTGCTCTGAAGGACAGAAAACCACGTCGCCTTCGTGTCAGTGAGAGGGGCTGGGCACAAAGAGTGAGGCTGGGTGGTGCTCTCCGAGGCTGGGGGCACCGGGGAAGAAATGGTCTGCTCTGAGTGAAATGGGATGAAAAGTGTGTTTTGTGGTGAAACGGCAAAAAAGCTCCCCGAACCGAAAAAGATGGAGTGGCACATCTGAAGATCCTTACTGCTCCTTCTGGTTTTCGTTTCACACCATTAGTGTGCCTGCACATGGCTGAGAAGTTAATGAAATCACAGCCTTTGCCGTTTTCCTTAATTCATAAAATTGAGTGCAACGTTAAGTTATTACTGACTTTTCTGGAAGTGGGGTCTGCCTGCGGGGTGATCACTGGGATAATGAGTCTGCACTTTTCTGGTGTGGTGTATTCACCTGTACATATGAGAGAGATCTCATCTGACCTGGAGAGAGACATAGAGGTGCAGAGGACATGGAGTAACAGGACTTTTCTCTCTTCATCTTCCAGCATTAGTACATCTGATTTTTTTTTTCCCAAAGTTTGCTTTTCCCCACTCATCTTTGCATTTACCATGCACCTTTGGGAACAAGGGAAGGGAGCATGGAAGGCAAGCTGGGTGAGATCAGATGCCTGCACTTTTAACTCTGATCTTGTTCAGTTTGTATTTAGACCCTCTGAAGGCCTTTTGCGTGAGTTACTTTTGGTCCGAGCAGACCTTTACGCTCATGTCAGCACAAAGGGGTTAGGTGCAGTGCTTTCTGTGGCAAAAGCCCTCGCTGGGGCTGAGCAAAATCTCAGCTTTTTCAGGAGCACGGCAACACAAAAGATTTAAGGGGGGAAATTGTTAAAAGGGAAGCCCTTTTCTCTTTGGGTTGAATGCAGTGGGGAGATTAAAACTTTCATTTGAGATTTTGCTGTATTCATAGTAGTGAGGCCATGAATAGGTCTAAGTCAGAGCCCACAGTGGTTGTGGTGTGCCCTTTTATTCTCTGGCACATCTTCAGACACAGGTTGTTTTGCACTTGAAAGAGGTGAAAGAGGGGAATGTGGGATTTTGACAGCTGATATTGGCCTCTGAGCTCTTGATGGGGATTTTCTAATTAACCCCAAGGGCCCATCAGGTGGTCAAATTGGAATGATTTCTGTCAGGAAGGGCAAAAAGTTGTAATATTCTTTTTTTTTTTAAATTTTTATTTTGGACAAATACACTGGGGATGATTTTTAATGAGATATGTACGATGAAACCAGTCATGAGGAGGATTTTGGAAATTTTTAGGGCCTGAATACCCCTAAAGCTCAAAGTTTCAAGCACAACTTTCTCCCTTGTGAAGGTTTCTCAGGCCTTACGTAATATTAATAATAAAGCTAATTTAATCAAATGCTTTCTGATCCCGTTTACTTCCCACAAATCTTTACCACTGAGACAATCCGAGGTGGCCCACTCCCACCCTGTCCTCTCCAGCTTAGAGGACTGGGGGTGGCGAGTCCAAGGGAATCAGGATCCTTACTGCATGGATGCAACTGGCAAAGCTGATTGGAGGAGCAGCTGTGAAGCAGGAAGGTTGGACTAAATGTGTGATAATTTGTGTTCTGCAGAAACCTTGCAAAACTTCCTCCTGAAGTTTCAGAAGGCGAATCGTGAGCAAACCTGCCTGTGTGTGTTTGCCCTGATTTTCCAGTATTGGTGATCACACCATACTGAAGCACATGAAGTCTGAAGGCAGCTGCCCTGGTTATCTAATCTCCTTCTAAATCCATGATGCAGGATGGAGGATTAAGATGCAAGGGAAAAAATCTTGAGCTGTGATACCTGTGAGCCAGGAAAGCTAACAGAAAGGTATTTAATATTGATTTTGTATGCTGCTGAAAGAATGGAATTACAGCTTCACAATACATGACCCTTTACAGACATTTATATGGGATGCAGCTATCTATATCATCTATATCTCTTAGCTCTAAGAATTAGTGTACAAACTTGAGTGACTTATTCGAGATAATATTAATTCACTTTTTAAATCTTTGGGGTATTTGAGAGTCGCAAAGGAAAGGAGAAGAAGGCAGAAGGAACATGAAGGAGATGAAAAGAATCCTACTGAATGAATAACAAATTATTTACTGAAGTAATAACAAATCTAGCTGTAAAAGGAGATGTCTTCCTCTATCCCTCTGCTTGTCCTGCACCTCAGAGCCAAGGGATCTCTCAAACTAGGAGTATCCCTTATCCACTTGCCATATCTGTCAAGTTCAAATCTCACATGATTTGAAACTCATGTGAAAGCAATGCCCTGGGCCAACCTTAGGTTTGTGCTGGACAGGAACACAGATGCACTGAGGGGAGGAGTGAGATAACATGAGTGAATGTACATAAATAGTAAGTTTAATTAATAAAGAGTAAGTAAGTTTAGAGAAGAAAGAAATAGTAAGAATGCTGCCAGCAAAGGGTGGTAGTTGCAGGGAGTAAACAGAAAATTTAAGGATTTCAGAACTAGACCAAATATTTCAAAACAGAACTTGACAAAATTTGCTTTCACTCGTGTTTGGCCACAAGATGTTTGGTATAGGTCCAAAAATGTTGGGAGTTTTTCTTCTTTTTCTGGAATTCAGTGAGTGCATTTTGAGTGCACAGAGCCAAAAGCTTCGGAGACTGGTCTGTTCCTGGTTTTATCTAATGCCTGGAGACAAATAGAGGTGTATGCTAACTTCCATAAAGTAAAAGATCTGCTCTGTCCTCTGCTTCTGCAAAACCACGGTTACTTTAGCATGGTGTGTGAAATTCTAATTCAAAAGCTGTCCACACAGGACGAGAACAATCTCATTTGGCTATCAAGGCCCAGGCAATTTTTAAGACTATGTAGGGACAGCACTTGGCAATTAAAGTAGGTGCTAAAGAAAATAAATATGAAGTCTAAAAAATAAACTCGGAGTGAGCACTTTGAGAAATCCAATTCCTCTATTTACTTATGTTAGAAAGAGGTAGCCCCCCCAGTGGAGATTTTTGGATCTTTGGATAACATCTGCCTGATTATTATTTAATGGTCTTGAAAATATGAATGAATAGACTTGACTTGACTTGGCTCAGGAGCTTTAGGCTCTACTTAGCCAGGGATTATTTTAAGAAATCTGATAAGATACAGACATTTATCCATCTTTACTGAAATAAAATGACTACTATTTCTCCTTGCCTAAACCACACTGGAAACGCACTGATTTTTTTCCCCTCCAGTCCCGACCAGCACTGCAGTGTGTATGAGCAAGACATTCATCTTGCTGACACTTCTTGTTCCAGCTGTTGCTGTGACAAATTGTTTCTGCTATAGTTCAGCTGAAGTGCTACAGAGGTTTGTTCATAACTGATTTTAAATAGTTTTTTGAGGACAGCTTTAAAATCAAAGTGAGTGCTGCAAAGTTCTGTCAACCACAGACAACGTAGAGAGAGGGACAAAAAAGCTCTAGGTGGTTCCCAGTCCTCATGAATCTACAGACTCTGTCCAGCTTCTCAGCAGCGCTCTGCACAGTAAGTTTTGCCAGAACATGTAAGAAAGGAATGTTTCCTCTTGTGGGGGAGGATTTGGCTTCTGAAACAAAACCCCACTTCCACTGCCTATGAATGAAATGCTTTGTTTGAGAGCTGGCCTATGTATTTTATGAACACTCCAGTGTTTCATCACCACTGACCGCTTCAGATTGAGATCAAATTTCATGTTTTGGCAGGGGTGGAGAAAATAATGCTACCATAATGATGAAGACAGTGCTATGAAATATTAAAGGCAAACACATGCTCGCTCTAAACTCACCAGTTTTCTTCTCATGCTTAAGAAAAGTGGAGAGACCATATATCTACTCGGAATGATTTGTTGGGGTAGAGTTATCACCGTGTACCCATCCAAGAGCTCACCAAGGCACTCCATGTTTATGGGTCCTTTCTTGCTGCTGCCGGCCCTTGGTTCTGTAATATGCTCCTCCTCCAACTTGTCACGCTTGGTGTAGATTTAATTCAAGTTTTAGTTTGTACTCCATGAAGAAAAACATCTATTGGTTCATAGAGTATCAGCCTAGTATCAAAAAGGAAAGCTTGGGTGTGGATACAAGTGGATACAAGTTCTCTTTTGTCTCCCAGTGAGTTTGGATAAAGCCACGGATGTCATTCTGAACATTTGAGTGAGTCATGCCTTGCAAATAAACAAGATTAATTTTCGCCCCACAGAAATTTGTCAGCTGCTTTGAAACAAACTGGGAAGAACTGAGGTATTTTCTAATTCCTCTTCCATCCTTCTAGGCCAAAGATACTTCATTCCATTTACTGTCCCACAGGCACCTTCTCTGTGTTGTCCTATGCATTTGCAGAAGTGAGAGCTCTATGAAATGTCAAACCTTACAGGGAGAAATATTTTAAAGGGAATTTGGAAGTGGAAGCTTTTCAAGTTAACTTTCTGAGTCTTTTAAGTAGTGGTGGAATCAAATTGTAGACAATGTCTACTTAGTGGCTTTAGCAGTGGAAGCTTTAATATTGCTTTAGCAACTACATGAAGGTTCTCCTTGTTACTGTTTTTTCATGGGGATATAAATTAATATGCTTTCATGTGCTGTTTTCTATGTGTATTTTTTTTTTCTTGGTCAGTGTCACACAGCCCAGGAGGTTTGTACTCATCTGTAAAAAGGATTTATTTAATTTTCTTTCTTTGTGTTTACAGAAAGAAATGCAACAGCATCTGCTCTAGAAGCAGTTTGGGAAAAATAATTTCAGTGTATTCTCAGGGCACAAAATTGATGCATAGTGGGTTTTGTCCAATTCTGGCAATTTTGAAATTTTTTGGATCCTTCTTCTTCTGGCACTCTCTCCATCCATAGCAATTATCAATCTTCCTGAATTAACTTAAACAGCTTTTGGTAAGAACTAAAATCTCTCAGAAATGAAACTGCTTTTTTTTTTTTTCTTTTTTCCCCTTGAGCACTACATCCCGATGCTCCTTTTGCTGCTGAAACAAAGTTTATTTCGCATACAGTACCTACGCCTCATGTATATTAAGCGTCCTTTTTCACAACAATTTCTGATTATAAGGGCTTATTCACACTTTCTACCTTAATCACTGACCCACCAGGAGATTAAGGCTCATCTCTAGAGTATTTGGTAAGCCAGCTAATTGCGACTGAAATCAGTGGGCATTAGAGGAAGCTATAGGGCTTTGAGAGCTTGAATAGCTTTTGGGACAAGAGAGAGTGGCAGTCACTGCCTGACAAAAAATCCTGAGGCTCCTGGATGCTGTTTGCTGGTTGTGCCCTCACAGATCACTCCTTACTTCTGAAGGGTCTCTGGTCTGGCAGTACTTTCCATGGCTTCACTTGCACAGCAAAGAGGAACTTCAACTGAGACCTTGTGGGCCTTCCCTTGCTTGCACTTGATCGAAGGAAACTCATTGGTGTCAGTAAGAGAAGCCTTTGAATTTTCGTGCTGGGATAAAGCAGTGGAGCAAACCAGCAAAATCTATATAAATGTGCTTAATGTGCTGTGTAATGTAAGGGTGATGGTGCTGTGTACGTGGGTGTGTGTGGAAGCAGATGAGGGCTGGGATGGGGAGAGGGAGAGGGGCTTTGGACAAGGACATAGAGCGACAGGGTAGAGGAAATGGCTTTAAGGTGAAAGAGGGTGGATTTAGATCAGATATTCAGAATAAATTCTTCCCTGTGAGGGTGGTGAGGCCCTGGCACAGGTTGCCCAGAGAAGTTGTGGATGACCCATCCCTGGAAGTGTCCAAAATCAGGTTGAATGGAGCTCTGGGCAATCTGGTTTAGTGGAAGGTGTCCCTGCCCACGGCAGGGGAGGTGGAGCTACATGATCTTTAAGATCCCTTCAACCCCATAGAACCTTCTATAGTTCTATGAAATATGTGAGGATGTTGGTAGAATTAACAGAATTAAAAATTCTTGCTATAATGGTTCACTCTTAGGGATAAAAAGCTGGTCTTAAACTTCCAAAAATACACCTATAATCACAGCTCAGTCTTAAGTGGGTTGAGGTAGAGCCTGCTTCTTCGTCAGAGCAGCCACCAGAGGGCAACATGAGCATGAGCACAACAAAGAGCAATGCTAAGGAAGAAATCGGTGATGTAAAACGTAACTTGCAATTCCCGCAGCATTTATGAAGCTTGCCTTGCCTTTAGCTGCTGTGCTGGGAGGGTAGGACAGGGCCCCTGTTTGACATCTGCCTTGTGCCTCGGGGAGCTACTTAAAGCCCAGGGGAGATAACACAGCACTGTGTTACACGGCAAAGTTTCACTCTTACTTTTTCCAGGTGCAGAGGTTGTGTAAGATTTGAGATGGGGAGTGGTGGTGCTGCTTCTCTCCACTTTACAGACCTTTAGATGTGAGGCACATCTGCTTCTGGAGCCTTCTGTGTATGTATGAATTTCAGATTTTAAGAAAACAGCCCTGGTCCTCAGACCTGTTCAGAAAACCATTAAGAGGTGACTTCAACTAAAAAGAGAACACGAAGGTTTTATGAGTTTAAATGAGTAGTAGTATGATGGCAACTGTCTGAAAACCAGCCCTATGTTGGTTTGGCTGAGAAGTCAGGAAAATATCCCCAGGAAACCTTGGGATGCATCAGAGCCGGGTGGCTGGGTCTGGAGAGCAGATGAAAACTGGGCCAGGGAACTGCTGCTTTTGTCTCAGGGTCCCTGCCCAGAGACTGAACAAGAAGCAAACCTATGTCAAACCAAGTGCTGCCTTAAAACAAAACTGAAGCTTAGGTTTTTGTCAGCCCGAAGCAACTGAACATTAGGGAAATTTAGATACGCATTTATTTTCCCCTTAATGAATATGGGCTTGAGCTTCAGTGACATAAAGTCTTGTGTTTGAACTCCAAAGAGGAGGCAAATGGTGGCAGGTTTGCCTGGGATTGTGTTTTCAGTAGCTGCAGCTGAGCTATCCAGGCCATGGGAGAGAGTCTGTTACTGCGTGACTCCTTCCCTAAATACTCGTGCACCTACTGCACAGACAAGACACACAGAGATGAGTGTGTTCTGTCTGCCTGGGGAAAAGACACCTTCGTAGAAAACCTGAAATCTAGAAATCCATGTAAGACTGAAAAATTGTAAGAAACTACAAATTATTACTAGGATTTCAAAGAAATACCTGGAAGTATTTCCTACCCTGATAAATTTGAGTTAGGAGAAACTGTGTTAGTGTTAGACCGATTTCATGCTTTCAGCATAGCCACTGTGATTCTTTGCAACCATTTGTTTAAAATCAGGGTGTGCCCTTAATGGAAAGAATAGTTTAGGAAAGAAAACAGGAGAGAACAGTTTTTTTGAGGTACCCTTAAAGGAGGAGATCCTGTCTATGTAAGTGTCTGAAGTTACCATGATGGGTATCTTTCCAGCAAAGCAATCCCATCCTTGAGGGCGAAGTACTCCTGTTTATGACCAAGTTCTCTGGATTGCTGGTCTATGATGAAAGCTAGGTGCTGGTCAGAAGGGGACAGGGCTTGTGTGCTTTGGTCTTTAGCAGAGAAGTCTCCACCCCCAGGCAGAGGACCCTGACACACAAATTAGGGGAACATTCTTTGTGCAGAAGAACTCCCATTGATGGGAGAGCTGGGCTGGGGACTTAGCCAAGTGCTCTCCCCAGTCTGAGGGGATCCTGGCAGGCTCTTACAGCAGGGTGTTCACCTGTACTCGTTCTCTCCAGTTTGCCTTCTTGTTTCATTTAACTTGTTTTTTTTCCTAGCTTTGCCAGTTCTAATTTTAGCCTTTAATGTTACTGATGGAATTCTTAATGTAATTAATGTTCCAACCAATTCTTGATTCTTTCAAGAACTGCCCAAGGTGCCCCACATATGATTCTGGGGCCTTGTGTATTCATTCATTTATTTATTCACCTGGCCACTGTGTGGGAGCAAGGTGTGTGAAGATCCCACTGTAGCTGCAGGACCAAACCAGGAGTGCCCAGATGATGGGAAATGAGGGTTGTGAAGCTTCCAGATGGCCATTGCTAGGTTGTGGGGAGCTCTGGAAGAGGGCTACCCTGTTTTCCCCACTCTGCTTTTCCTGGTTTTGTGGCAGCAAGAAGCCAGCTTCGTTGTTTTCCATTTTATAGAGCCTTGCGGAAACTCTCCTGTGTCGAGTTGAAAGGCACACCTCAACTGAATAAGACAGTGGAAAACATTAATGAACCTAATACACTGTCTCTTCATATCTTAATTATTTGTGTGACTATTTCCCTTTGACCTTTCTCCCTCGGCATCTATTTGATGTATTCATGCAAAGAGATGTTTTCCAGAGAGGGAGGAAAAAATGTTCACCTGTTCAAAAAGCTGCCACCAGGACACAGATACAAGCAGAGATTCTTTCTGTCATCACCGCATTATTTTCCTGAACACACTGTAATTTCATCAATTTTCCATGCTTATGGTCATGAATGCTTGACATTACCATGTCTTTGTGTCAACAAAAAAGAAATTTCATGGCTTAAGGTTTCCCTAGAAGAATAGGGAGAGCGTGAAAAGCCAGCCAAATTGTGGAGCGCTGCAGTGTCCTTTGTTCCACAGCAAGATGGTGTTGTGGAGAAATTTGTATTGTATGTTTTGGGCTGGTCATCAGTTACATGTTTAGAACAAACTGGAAGTTATACAGTTTTTTTCTACTTTAACTGTTTGCTAGTTTGCATCTGAGTGGTGGTTTATTAGATTTCACAGTATTGGGATTAAACGTGAATGCAGCGTTTAAGACTTTGGGTATTTGGAAGGCACACAAACATTCGCAAGGCTAGATCTTTCTCGTCTTGGAGGTTGGACTAGAGGATCTTTAAATGTCCCTTCCAACCCAAACCATCCCATGATTCTACCTTCAGGCAATTTGAACAAATGTGGGGCTGTATTGGTTAGTGCTAGGCAGAGATGTAACTCCAAATATTTCTATTTGTTACAGATCTTTCCAGTACATTACAGGGACGATCTGCAAACAGCATCCTAACAGAAATGCAGTTGGGTTTGGATGGATATGATATTCTTTACTTTACAATGTCGATTTCATGTGCCAGGCAGATCTGGCCATTACCTGAACCCATAATAATTCACAGGATGTTTCTGGGTGACCTTCGAAAACTTCAGACTTCTTGTAAACCAAGTTACATGTTTTCTTCTCTGCTGATCTCTGACACAAAGGTGATGCTGATTCTGTCAGAGTTGCCCTTGCACTTCCCTGTGACTCTGTGAAAGGAGTACATGACATTGCTTTGGTTCTTGGTGAAATACATACCCTGACTGGTGGACACACAGAGTAGATGGAGCCAGGCTGGGAGAGCTTTCCTGTCTGTTTTTATGGACAACATGGAAGCCACAGTAGAGCCTAAATAGTCTTGTTTGCCAGTGGGGACGTGATAATAGAAATATGCTTTCCCAAGCCACCAGACATCTTTGTGTCAAAGAATGGCCAAGATGAATTAAGACCTCAAAAAATCCTTTTCAGAATGTGTTACACTTCTTGTTTGCTGACTATGAGGATGTTGAGCATTTCTAGCACAAGTTTCATTTAATTAATCAGTTTGTGATCGAACAGGGAAATTCTTTTAGCTGTTAATCAAAAGGTTGGTCTGAGTAAGAGGAAGAAATGGATCTGGCTTGTCTGAGGCAACAGCATGGACCCAGCAAGTGTGAGACAGAGACCACTGCTCTGTTTGCTGGTAGATAGCTGTGTATTTCTTCCCATGGAGCACTTCCAGTTGAGACCGGAAGGGTTGGAGTTGGCTTCCTACGCTGCTGTGCTAGTGTGGGTCAGGAGCAACTTCACTCCGGTCAGCAGTTACTAAAACATAAACCTGGAGTAAGCAAAAGCATTGCAGGATCTAACAAATATCTCCTATGGGAAGACTTGAGCTACAAAATTGCATAGCAGTTTTACTCTCTGTGAAAATGAAATTAAATCAGACTCCCATATTCATTCCTCTTGTCTGACAGCTGAGCCTTGATGGATGTCCTGTTTCTCCCTTTCCATAATCTTTCAGCACAGCGCAAAAAATGCTAATGGAAAACATAAACTGCTCAGGCAGCTACTCTTGTGCTATACTAAGGATAATGCCACCAAAATAATGTTAGGGACAGTAGGAAGACTGAGGTTTTACAGATGATTGTACAGATCTCCACTACTTGGGGAGCTTTTGCTTCAAAGTCTGCAGTTACCACAGGCAGGATTTAATACTATCCCTTAAGAGTAAGTGACTGCTATTTCCATTTGGGCTGATATGACCAGATGTACCTCTGTCTTGCACATTTGCTTGGAATTGCTTCTTGTTGGACTTAGCAGGGGCAAAGGAAGATGTTTAGGATCAATAGGTGGGAACATTTCTAGGAGTAGTTTGTGAATGTTTGCTATAAAGCCGTGAATGTTTGCTATAAAGCCATGACTGTTTTTTATCTACTGCATTTGGAATGATGAAAGGAATACTGGCTGCTTGGGAATGGTATGGTTTTGGCCTTTGGGAATTGAATGTGCTGGCCTAAATAGCTCCAGGCACTGTATGGTGGGAATGGAGGATGACCCTCCCCCTCTCCCTTGCTCCCCATCACCTTTCTCTTGCTCATCCTTCCACTACTGTGAGAGCAGCAAGGTAGGGATTCACCCCATGCTGGATTTTGTGCTGGAATGAGAATGGCTGAGATGTGACTCCACAAAGGCATAAAAAAGGTAAAAAGTTTGTTCAGTCATCGCTAAAACAGGGCAGCTTGAATTGATAAGACATAAGTTAAAAAACCTGCCTTATGTCTCCCCAAACTATTTAGGGTCCCAGTAATTAAGATTTTTATTCATCTTTCTCAGCTCTGGTAACATCTAGGGAAGTATGCACAGTGCTGCTTGAAACTCATTGTAACACAGTAAAGTACATAAAATGTATGCAATTAGACTATGGTGGATGAAAGTGTGACGACTACAAGGATATAAAAATAATCTTTTTAAAGCAGTTAACTCAAGTCTTTCATGACTTATGGTTCATAAGTACTATGAGCTGCTTGTACAAGCAGAAACATAAAGAGACTTAAGCAACACAGTCATATTCTAAATCAACGTGCATGTGAAGGGGTGCTGCCAGCAAAACATAACCAAATTAAAAACATATACATTGAGAAAAGTCCTTGGATTTTACATTTTAGAGAGAAAAATGAAGATTTTCAGGGGAAAGTGAGTCCATCCATTAGGATGGTGTATCTGTCCAATCTTCGGCCCAATCTGATCGGGGGGAATTGCAGCATTGGCAAGTTGCTCTTTACTAGTGAAAATGTCTGTTCCACCTCCCACGTTCAAAGCAGAAGCTTTTTCAATCCAAATACTTATGTCAAGTGAATTCTGCCTGGTTTATATCCTTATCTAATAGAATGCTACAGATGTATGTTTATCAATTTCTTTTAATTACGAAGTTCACTTTCTTCTTATTTTATTTAGTATATTCCTTTCTGTTTATTTCATCTCTTTCTAGCAAGAACTGGATGTATACTAGACCATGTTTTTCTGTATGTTCTGTTATAGAAAGATGATAGTTTATTTTTTCAAGGGCATTTACAATTTTCACAGCTAAAACATCAAGTGAATTGCTTACCCTTACGTGTATTATTCACACACTTGCATTTTGTGACCTTCACTTGAATTTCACAGCCCATATGAACCTGATGGTCCCCAGGGTGCTGATTTTTTGAATTATTATTGTTATTATTTTATTATTCCTGGTTATAATTATTGCTTACTTATTTCAGCAGTTTAAAACAAGAACATTATTTTAAATCAACTTTACAAGTTGACAATTCCACACTCTTGCACATGGTGGAGACCTGTTGTTGATTATCAGCTTTGCCACCTTTTCCTTTCTTTTTGTGTGCTTCATGTACACACAGTGCCTGTGCCTCACAAAAAGTTCAAAGTTTCAGAGAAGATGGTTCACTGCTGCCAAGTAACTTTATCTCCTGACAGGCAGAATTACATCAGCAGTGTCTGAGAAACATAAAATCCTGTGAGTTTTCAGTTCTCTCTTTCGTTGTTTTGTTTGGGTGTTTTGTTCTTCATTGTTTTTTTAAGAGTTTCGTGAGGTCTATTAACTCCTTTTCTTCTCCCAAGAAACACAAAGATATAAAAAGTCCACTGAAAAGTATTAAAACCCCTCAAGCCTAGAATGATCCAAATAGGAGATTTTTAGCAAGTTCTTCAGGTTCTAAAATCCTGTGGCTTGTAAGACAGTTCTGTGGATTATTTTGTTTAGTACATTTAATAAGTTTTATTTAATTTGCTTTCATGAATTTAATCAGATTGATTTGAAGCAAAAATTATAAACCTCAATGCTAATGCACCAAGAGAAGTGCTGATCAAAGGGGATCAGAGAGGCTAATTGAACCCCAGTACAAACGAAAGGAAATCTGTCCTAATTTCTTGGAAAAGACCTTATTATTTTATGTTGGTGGTGTGATTTGGGAGAAGAACCAGAGGAATTGTTTCAGATTCATTGTATTGCCTGGGCAGAGGCTCTGAAGGGGTGTAACTGCTCTGCTTAGGCTGCATTTTGTGGTGGCTCAGCCTTCAAACGCTGAGCCCGACTTCGTGCTGCCTCTGTGACAGTAATGCTGGAATGGGGCACTCCCTATGGAAAATCACCCCTTGGACTTCCAGCCCTCCTGTGCCCAGTCTGAAGGCTGTTCTTGCCATAAACTAGCACCATATCAAGACTTGCCAGAAGTAAATGTTTGTAGAAGCCGCAATTACATACAGTCTCTCAGACATCATCATTTTCGAAGCAGGCTCTCATCACAGCAGCAGCCCCATAAATTCTGCAGCATGCTCATCCAAGGAGATGATTTCAGACTGCAGCCATTGTTTTACTGATTTGTAAAGGCTGTCGAATATTTTAGATATAATAATAGCAATAACAATAATAATACATTTATTCTTCCTTTGATGAGCGTAGAATGCCCTGGGTCACACGAGTGATGCTGTAATACTCGTTTGCATACTGATTATGCTGCTCTTTTGCTCTCAGTTATAACGAGACCAGATGCAGAGAAGCAAAACCTGCTCTGTGTTTTAAAGAGTATTGAAATATACTTGAAGAAAGTAGAAGATAAAAAGAAATAGAGTTAGATGCTGGTTCTCTGCTGTACTCAGTGTCTCAGTGGCTCTGCTTTTATGAAATACGAGAGAAAACAATGTAAAGTTTTTTTAAACTTCTATGTAGTAGCATCTCTCTGTATTTAAAAGCACAGCCAGCCCAAGTGGCAATGGTTTATGTTGTGATGCTGGTAGGGAAATACAAAATACATTTGCAGTCATCTGCTGGCACTTCTGACAATTAATTAGCGGTTGACAATTATCATGGCCTGATATTTTTGTTGTACCAACAGAAACCAAATCGATGTGGCTGGGCCACCCCTAAGGGTAGCTGCAAGGCTGAGAAATTCAGTATGTTGGCATGAAATTAGCTCAGTCTACAGCCAGAAAATGACAGGGCCGAGATGGAGGCTTATTGCACAATTACTTAAACAATATTTCATCCATGGGTTTTATCAAGCTGTAGGACAGGCATATCTGTTGTAATTATATTTTAGATCTGTAATGTGACACGTTAATGAAATGTGTCGCTACACTGCTGTTAGGATCCATTTCATTAATGCAAAAGACTTTTGTTGTATGCTTTACATTTGGAAACAGATTTAAGTATTAAGTGGCTAATGTCTGCAGCCGGGGAATCCTTTCCGAATTTGTAACACTGACCAGAACAGACCGCATTACACTCTCCAAATGGTGCATTTTTGCATTTGAATGTCTGAATTATCCTGGTTTCTTAGAGACGACCACAACACCAACATCTTAAATCCTCAAAATATTGTCCGCTTCATTGAATGCTCATGATCTAAGCATATGTGTAATTATTCTGTAATTCTCCCCAAAATGTGATTCCTTGGAAATGCATACTAGATCTCCCCTATTGTAGCTGCAATGACTATTTCTTTGTGCCCGCTTCTTTAAATACGGTCACAAGGAAGTCTGTGTGCCTTGGTGCACCGCATGTGTAATGATGATTTTTTTTCCTCCCCCCCACTCCTTGTATGCCCATCAGGAGGAAAAAAAAAACCAACCAAAAACCTCCACCAAAAACCTGCTTCATTTGTTTCAGGGCACAGAGCAAGGTCACAAAAAGACCATTTAAGATAGTATACATACAACAGTAATCTTTCTGACAAGAAACGGGCCTAATGCCACGCACAATGGGCTTAGGGTTAGGCAAGTATACAAAATTAGAATTTGCAAGAGTTACCAAACCTGGCTCCCATAACATATGCATGTGCACACTTTGGCAGAGGGCAAAGGGGAATCCCATGTACCTTAAGCAGATTCTCAGCACACATTATGCAACAGGGAAGATGATTTTTCAGAAATTGCTGTTAGTGCAAAATATATATACTCTTAAAAAGAAAATCTTATTTGTCCGCAGGAAAAATACGATTTTGTTAATTTTAAAAATTACAGTTTATTCAGTAAAGCAAAGAAAGTTTATATGCATTTTTTTACTGAACATTTACTTGTTTTCAATCACAAGAAGAAAGTTCTTTGGCAGCAGACACCAGAGTTGCAAAGGCTGAGATCTCATTAACTGTTCTAGTTCACAAGACCCTTTACCAGTCCATCTTTAAGGGAGCTGTATGTAAGATTTGACTTTTAAGTCCTTTGCAGTAGTTTCTCTTAACAGCTTCCATTTAAAAAAAAATGCTTTCTGGGTCTTTATTTGATAAAACTCAATAGTTAATTCTTTCATTTTGAAGGAACAAAATTCAGTCAGAGTCAGAAACACATGAAAACAATGGATTATTAAACAAAATCAAGTAGTTACAAAATTTTCTGCAAGTTTTGTGCTTTGTTTGTATAGAAATGTTCCTTGTTAAATATATTTTTCTCTCATTTTTCAGGTTAGGAAAAAAACCCAAAACACTTTATGGGTGTGAAAACATTTTATGGATTGAGATTGGAAGATTTTTCTGAGGAGGTTTCAAAAAATTATCCTTGTTTGTTTCTCCAAACAGATATTATTTGGGATAAATACTATGCAAAATATTCCACAGTAAGAAAGGTACACACTTAGAGTTTATTTCTCCTTTTTAAACTAAAAAACAACAAATCTCTGAGTTGAGGAAAACAGGTTTAGATGGAGAAATAAAAAAAGCACTGATACATTCAAAGAAGTTTGAATGTGCTGAGGAAATTAAAGCTGTGTAAAATAGTTCCTGCATTGACTCAGTGTAAGAACTGTTAGCAAGTGCTACTGTGTTTGGCTCCTTGCACCATTTCACCTTATATTAATACACAAACTGAGTATTAATACATTTTTAGTTTTTCCCTGATAGATTTTCACAACTAGAATTGAAATGTAAAATACAATTCTAGGGTTCAACCAAGAAGGAAGTCACAGGATTGAGGAGTTGCAACAAGCAGTTTAGCATTGCTCTGGCTTTTACCCTTTAATTAAGAAAAAAGTATTATTTAGATTGTGTTGAACAGAAATTGGCTGAGGTAGGCTGTTGCAGTCCAGTTGTTGTCCGAGGCACTAAAATAGTGCTAAAAGCAGCAGGTGAGTTCCTAAATTTGTATCCTCAACCCCTCCTGAGAGAGGGGAGGTTTCCACCATACACTCTCCTGCTGGTGGCGGCTGTTGTGGTGTCCTTCACTTCCCACCAGGCTGGGCAAGCTATGAATTGGTACAAAGCACCTGTGGGATTCCCAGCCCTGGTGCAGGTCTGTGACATGCCACTGACTCATCAGGCACAGACACGGACCTCTTCTCTGCCAAAATGGGCATTTCTCCAGAGCATGGTGATGGCGTGGCGCCTGAGTTGGAAAAGCCATCTCTGAGCAAGTCACTCCCCGCTGCACCTTCTTCCTCTGCCTGAAGGCAGGGAGAGAGTTCCCAGTGCAAGCATAGAAAGAATTCCAACCATGCAAATTTGGTTTGGGAGCTGTGAGTTAAAATTCTGACCCCATGAAGTGGATGGTGAAATGCTGAGTGATTTGAACACGGCTTGGATTTCTCTTGGAACTCATAAAACTGCTCCCTGCTGAAATAAAACAACTGGGACTGAGAGCTCTGTGTGTGTCACAGGGCTGCAGGACAGAAATGGCAATGTATAATCCACTTTTTTAGAGCTAAAAACATGGAAATCAATACTTGAAGTGCAAGAGCGATTTTTTTTATATGCAGTCTAGATACGTTTTTATTTATGTGAAATGAAGGAGTGACTAAGAAGTGGCTTTCATTTTAATAGAGCACTTTTTCATTACAGCATTCCTCCTCTCACACTTTTCCCTATATCATTAGTTGCAATATCTTTTTCCTAAAACCCTGAAACATCATCTGAATGAAAATTATCTGAACAAGCCAGGGAAGTACCTATAAATAAGCATTTGGCAGGGAATCTTTGATACTGTGTGAATGTTGATGGCAAACATTTTAATGAGGCCAGCCTTGGGTTTAAAAAAAAAGAAGTTGATTGTAAACCAGTAAAATGTGCTGGGCTTTCTAAGCTCCGAGTTGGCAACAGCTTGTTGAGAGTAAATCCTCTCATGGAAGGTTTTGCTAATCTGAATAAATTCAATTTCAAAATCCTTCCTTGATCTAAGCTTGCTTAAGCTCTCACCAAGGCCTAAGGACCCTGAGGGTCAATTCCAATAACAAAAGATAAGAAAAATCTGCCCTTTCTCATATCTCTTTGCAATACACTATAAGCTGTTACCTCACTGCAAAAAATCTTTGGCTTTAATGAAGTCGCCTTTTGATACTTGTTGAGGATGAAGTTCAATGTTTCCCACCCTGGTGCATGTCTGTGCTGCCTGCCACCCAGGACCAGTGTCACACAACCTGGCTGGCTGCTTCCCTGGAGAAGCCCTTGAAACCACTACACTGAGCTACACAGCTCTAAAAAATATATATTAAATGGAGCTTTACAAAATAGATGGTGGAGGGGGGCAGGGGGCGTGTGAGGGGGTGGTGGTGATAATTGATACCAGGCTGGGCAGTCTGCACTTTTTTTTTTAAATTAAAAATTCTTAAAGGAGAAAGGTTAGTTCAAAACCCAAACAAATTCTGGGGCTGGGCTGCGTTTCAGAGACAGCCCTGCTGCTGCTGTGCAGGTGTATTACAGATACCTGTTACTTCTGGATGTTGCATGAATATAAAGTGAGACACACAAACAGAACTTGTGGTTGGTTGAGTTTTTTCTGCCCAATAGCCCTTAGCTACATTTTCCTTTTAATTTAGGCTTTTTTATGTTGAACAGTCATTTATGTGAAGACTGTTAGACCTCATCTCATTGCAGTAATTGGATAAATAATATAAAAGTCACCAAAATTGGAGCTTTTGAATAAACTGGTTGTAATATGGCTATGCTGTTTTTATCCGTTGAGTTTCTTGGGCAAACATGCTCCCCAAATCAATTCTGTTATTATAATTAAACTTATAGAAGGAAGTACGAGAAGGATTTAGTCTCTTGCTCAGATATTCTATCACAACATGTAACTTCAGACAGCAGAGAAGGGAATGATTACAGACAACTGCAGACACAGCAGGCAAAGCAGAATCTCTGGGTGGCCATGACATATCTGTGGGGCAGAGGGACTTCATGGAGATTACAAATCTGCTCTGTCTCCAGGTGAAGGATTTGGAAAACTCATTCCATCTCTGGTTAGCTCAAGAAAATAAATTAAAAGACCTAACAATTTTTGGTAATATGAAACCAAATTTTCTGATGTTTTGTTTGCCTGGGTGTTGGAGGAAGGGCTATGCAAAATTGAGTTGGAACTGCAAGTTCCTGGGTACGAATTTATTTTATTTATTCTACCATTGATCCAAAATAATTTTCTCCCTATGTTTAGGAGGCTGGGTTATTTCAGTTTGGTTGGATGAGGCTGTGCTTGCATTCATTGCTCAGTCTGGTAAGCCCAATTGTGACTCTTCCTGTGCCTTGTGCTAGGTGTTGGCACTGCTGCAGCACCAGGATGCTCCCTCCTAGTGCCTCTAGCTCATGCTGTGACTCTAGCACAGGCTCTTAGACACTCTGGCTACTTGATTGGTAAAAGGTAGCCATAAACCTATGTAATAATGTCAAAAGATGAGTAGGAGAATTCGTTATTTTACATGTGTGAAAGAAAGGAGGATCTCCAGGTGAATCCCTGGAAAATTGAGGTCTGACAAGTGGCTTCCCTTCAGAAGAGAACTGAGACCCATTTACAGGCTCCCTAAACCCATTTGATGGGCTCCAGCAGGGATGCCTCTGAGGAAGAAATGTGTGAACGTATTTTTCATAATGATATTTCTTTTCTGGAAATTGGGGTTTTTACCAAATTTCCCTCCTGCATCTAAGCTCCACCCTGAGCATCTTTGCTACTCTGCCAGTTCTGCCCTTCAGCCTGTTTGTTCCAGCTCCAGAAATGAGTCTGTTTGCTGTAGCTAGATAGGATAAGTGTCATTTGAATTAACATGGTGCTTCCCAGAGAGATTCTGCACTGTGCTGGGAGAAAGGAAGTGGGTTGGTGTACACACATGCAGTGAATGAATGGTCCTCACAGGAGCAGTGGCAAATACTCCTGTGAGTAAAGATCAAGAATGAGTAAAGCACTATTGCTATTTGCCTCACATCTTTACTATTTTCCTATTTCCCTTATTAAATTTTATGTATTAAACTGACTTCTGTCTCTGTAAATCACATTTAGATTTTAAGACCATCCTTTACAGCTTAAAAATACTTGTGTTCAAAGTTATTCAGGGAGACAGATTGTGTTCTTAGTTACTAGCCAGTGTAACCAGCTATTCTCACGGATTGGATAATTTGTTCAAAGTAGTGCCTTTAGTCAGAGCCACAGCTCCTGGAGTTAAATAATTGCATAAGAATATCAGCTTTCATTAAAAAAAAAAAATCACTCTAACTGGAAGTAAAGGGAAAAGATGAAAAATGGCTGAAATATACTAGAAAGCTTTAATTTTGAAAGTCAAATAAAAGATCCACTGTAGGTTTTAAAGAAGATGTAAAATAAAGTGATTGCTGTGGGATATTCGAAGTTTTGCAGTTAGTAACGCAATTAATTCATGCTTGTACTTCATCTAGCATCTGTTCTTCCAAGTTCTCAAATATCTTAAAGTCATTGCAAATAACTTGTCACATGCAAAAACAATCTTAAAGGTTTAAATAGGCAGGACATTGATGATGGTATTGACTGATCATGGTCCATGTGAGTTGAAGTGACTGATATTCCTACATCCCATTTCTGTCACTGAAAAACTTCCTTGGCTTTTAGTACTGTTTGTTTTGACATCCTTCAATTGGGTCTGCCTGCACTACAGATTATTCCCTTCTATACACATTTCTTTTGCAGCTCAGCCATCCTCAAGTGGCAAATACAGGGTTTTAACCAATCTTAATTTGGGATTTTAGATCAAACTTTTTAAATAGGATAATTATTTCCATTGTCTCTATGGTGCACCCATGTATTTACTAGAGAGCTTTCTTTGTGCCTTAAAACATCCTTCTGTCAGATATATAGTGCAGTTGTTAGTGTGGAGTGATCATATTCAAACTGTAACCCATTTCATTTTCTAATGCCATTTTTGTTTTCTAATTTTGAGCTGGATATGAATAATAAGAAAAATTTATTTGCCTTGCTGTTTAACGATCCAGGGACTGCCCTGGAGCTCAGTTTATACAGAGCAAAAATAGCATTGTAGCTGAAAAACTCTCATTTTTGTAAATAAGCAGGCAAACCCAGGCAAGAGATGTACCTTTCTTTATTTTCAGTTCTCTTTTGGATCAAACCAATTTCTTAAAAAAAGCATTAAAAAGGAATCATGAATGCAGGCGAACACAGATATAGAACTGTACTTTTCTAGGGTTTGTTTGTTACATGCAGATGAGATGCAAGAAGTTCCTGAGATGATCAGCTTAAAAAGAGTGTCAGTGGCAATTCAGAGTGCCAAGATTAAACACCTTAATCTGGGAATGTGAAAACATAGCAGATTTTTAAAATTTTCTGTGGGCCACAGGTAACACTTCTGTAATGTCACTGCAACTTTCGAAAATTGCAATAATTAGCAATGAAAACTGAAGAATTCACTTTCTGATTTCTCCTTTTCAGTGGATGAACATGTTAGGTTTCTATTTCTAAAACTTCTGTCATGTAGAGTTAGTTTTTAAAGACAGACATGGGTCAATAGAAAAACCCTTCCTGTTGAGGGTATGGCGGGATCATGCAAAGAGCTCTATGATTTTACCTCCTCCCATTAGTTGCTGTATTGAGGCAAGGGAATGGACTAATTGACCTTTCAAGCTCCCTAGTCTCAGCTCAGAAATCTGTATTTTTTTTATTATTCTTTTTCTAGTCCCCCGCTCTTGGAGTCATCCAGTTACAAAGAAGTTGCTGCCTTCTTTCTTTTTCATTTAAATGTACACTTTTGGCTCTTTTGATTGTGAAATAAATCTTGAAAAGATTTATTGAAGGTATTTTTTAGGGGCAAAGATCAAAAGGCAAATGATAAGAATTTCTATTTTTCTTTAAAAAGGTCTATTTTTGAAGGCAGTCCCTAATTTTCATAATTCAGTGTACAGAGTAGATGACATAGTAATGTTTGCAAACAGATTTTCCTATCATTTTATCAGTTTTGTTTTCAGATAAACGTAGTATTATAAAGTGTAAGCGTTAATTAAAAGTCATCTTTTTTCCACAGTGAGGACTGGGCAAAGATTTGATACAAACTGGACAGTGTAAGAAGCCAGAGGGCGATTTGCACCTTGGGAGGTAGAGCATGTTCAGTACTCATCTGATGCAGAGAAACAACCAGATCCTGGAAAAGCCAGGAGTGCTACTGCCAAAGTAAAACATATGTCTGCAAATGAGATTTATTATCAGCTTGAACCTCTATATTTTCTCTTTTTTCTTTCCCTGTGAAGTTCCCTTCAGGACCTCTTCCCTGGTATTGTAAATCCATGAATTTTTCTTTCAGACTCGACATACTAGCAATTTCTTACATATTCCTCCAAAGTGTTGATGTTTGGAAAAAACAACAAGCATGAATACTCAAAAAATTCAAACTTGACCTGAAGCATAGAGTTCAGTGAATCTTAGATAGCGTCTGTTCTTTCAAGCCCTCTTGGACTTCCAATATCACTTTTGTTACAACTTCTCTCTCACTGTGCTGTAGTAGATGGTTTTTTTTACTGTTCTTCCAAGTTTTTGGGAAAACACAAAGACCTGACTCTCCCTAGAGGTCTTTTAATTTTGCATAGCTCCCTTACTCATGAAAATCCACCTTCTCTTCCATGTCTAAGCAAGTTTAATTCCTTTTTTGTGAAATCTTCTCTCTTGAAATTAATGCCCTATGTTGTGGCAAATTCCTTTCACTTTTCCCTTATCCTAAATAAAAGGAAAGCAACAGTGATCCCCAGGTGGTAAAGTAAAAGCTCAATACACGTCGGGCAGCACTCAGAACCCATCCCTGAAGTCCAGCATGATTGTCATGTCAAGGAAGAGAGGTAGACACCAGGAAGCTATTTTAACTGTGTTATTAATGACACTTTCCTGCATTAATTAGAAAATTTGTATTGTCACACACCTAAGACGTTAATTTGACCATCAGTAACGCGAGAAGATGTGAGGAGCAGTGTCAGAGCAAACAGGAGTGTCTCTACACCAAATTTTTAGGGCCAGTGTTGGGGAGCGCTGTCAAAGCTTCTTCAATAACAGCAAATAAAGGCAAAGCTTCTCCATTAATGGGATTTATAGCAAATAAAGGCTGCATTCATCAGTCAAAACCCCACCAGGACAGGCATCCAAACTCCCTGTCTCAAGGGCCTTCACAGCTGTTGGAGAGAAAAAAGCACATCTAAGGTGTGTCATCTAAGCTTCATCATCACAGGCTGACATTTCAAACAGAACAGAGGAGAACAACCTAAAAGAAGACATTTCTTTCTACAGACTAGGCCAGTTCAGATGTATCTGTCTGTCTCACAGACCTCAAAAGATAGCAGGTGAATCTCATCCTCAAGTCTTTGCTGATGAAGATGGGTAGAGAGACTCTATATTTTAAGTAGACTATATATGCATGAAAAGACAGACAAGTATTTTTGAGCGATTTTTGAGCATTTTGCATCTAACCCTGCAACTTAAATGTACTTTGTTACATCAGGTTTTACAAGCAGTATTCCTATAAATATAGTAGGAAAGCATTTGGGCATGTAAGGTTTATTTCAGTTTGTTGTTGACAATTCATGTAAGCTCAATGCACATTTCTTTAAAACATAAATAAAAATCACAGTGCAAATTACAACCTTATACTTAAACTTGTACTATTGAGTCTTTAATGTGAGGCTGGCAGACTTCTACTGTCACTGTTGTGCCTCCATCACATCGTAAGAGGAATCCGGAACACTTTTTTCTTGTGAGTGCAAAAAAAAAAAAGAAAGGAGAAAAAGAGAAGTTCATCCCATTGCCTTTATTACTTTACCACCATTCAAGTACAATGAGAAAGACCAAAAAGCTTGCATGACAACCAGAGTGGGTAATACATGAATAGGAAGTCTAGTTTCTTTACTTCTCTATGACAGAGCTGAACAGTAGGCTGGGGAGATTTGGGGCTTTTTTTTCTGTTGGGTTTTTTTCCTTCTTTTTCCTAATTCTATTCTTCTGTATAACTTCTGTCAGAGAAATCAGCCACGAGAACAAAGGTTTGCTACAAGTGTCACTCATTTTGTGCTAACATTTACCAAGAAGTCAAGATTCTACCAGAAGTACTCATTCCATATAATAAATATTCGAGACATAGCGTGGGTGTGTACAGCACACAGTCATGGTCCCTTTGAGAAGCACAACAAACTCCATAATAATTCCCATACTGTTTCTTTCCCCCTAATTGTTATTTTGCTTTTATTCCATAAGTTTTAGAAGTTTTCTCTTTATTCTGAAAGTAGTTTACAATAGATGGCATTATGCTATTCCTTTTTTTTTTTTTTTGGTAAAAAACCTCGTATTTTGTAAAGACCTTGGTGTGTGCATGTACCAGAAATGAATAGTGAATGATGAAATTTATATAAATACTTTCTTCTGTGGCAATAAAAAATTGATCGGGTGAGAACCTTCCCTTTGTATTTCCTTGGACACATCAGAAATTGCTTCTCGGGTTTTTCTTACTTTTGTTGGATGTATTTCATAGTTTTGCAGCAATATCTGAGCAGGATCATAATGAATACTTATTCTCCTGAATTTAAAGTCAATTTACTGTCAACATTAACTTTGTGTGCAAGGAACAGATGATTTATTAGTTATTCTCAAGATAAATGCTAACTGTGCTGACACTGTTAGTGGAATAGTTTCCTACTAGTGTAAGATGAATTTTAAAGAGTAAATTAACTGAGAGTACCACATTGTTAAGTGTTTCCAGACATTTTTTCATAGGTTCATATGCATTTTAAAATTGCATATCAAATAGGATATGACAATCATATATTTGAAGTGCCTTTGAACAGCTGTTTATGCATAGCAGTCTGAAAATCTTAAACCACATTTTTTGGTAAGGATCTTACACCTTCAAGGCAATAATTTGTTTCAGTCTTTAAAATATGGAGGTTTGCACATGCACATTGGAGCACTGGAGTCAGCTACCTGATGACCTCTCCTTAAAGAACCCCTCTGAATAATTTCTGAAGTGACGCTGTGAGATTTAGTGTCATGTTCATTAAAGCAATTAGTAAGATTTGAGCTAGTTTCTGATTTTTTAAAAAATTATAATCGTTACAAGAAAACGTATACACAGATGTTGTGGGAGTTTGGAAAAAAAAAAAAAGGGGGGGGGAAGCCCTTACGTAGCTGACAGCCTGACAACTTTGCATATGTGTGTTAACAGGCGAATGCGCTGTGTTTAGGATGAATGGAGAAACGGGCCTAAATGACTTTCAGATTAGCTGGAACAGATGGAAGGGTCACAGTTGAACAACTTTACACAGGAACATAAAGGCAATGTTCAAGTGGAGTTCATTGCCTCTGACAGATACTGTCAATCAAACAGGGGACTCTCAGTTAACCAGCAGCCTGTCCTTTTAAAGATTAAATTAAAAAAAAAAAAAGAAAAGTATTGTGAGGCACTGACTGGAGTTTATCTGGTCTATGTCAGGCATAAACTCCACCCTGAGTGACTAGCATTTTCAAATCAAGCACAATGAGCTGGGGATGTTTTGAAGAGAAGTGAGTTACAGGCTGCCTCGGGAGGCAGGACTATGATATAATTTCTGCAATGTGCAATCTGGTTTGTGCCTTTCTAAGGTTGTGTATCAGGTTTGGTAAATAAGACTCTCTTGCTGATATCCTGGATGTCAAAAATTAAATTATCCTAGGCAGTGTAAAGCAGACTGGGGGACAAGGTCAGTGGCAAGGATGGAGGTGATTTGGACGTAGAAGATGGAAAGAGGAACTTATATTCTTAGGCTGAAAATAGGCACCTGAAAACTCTTTACATGTGAAGTTTCTTAGACTTAGAGGCTGGCACACACTCAGACACTTTTTGATTCCTCCTCCTTTCCAAATAAATGGAGACAAACAGAGAAATGAGGGTCCTTTGAATATATCTGAGGATATATTCAGAAGCATAACTTATTTATACAGCTCCCTCCAGCTCACAAGTTATGAAAGCAACAGCAGACGAAACAAGCAAGAATCATTTCTAGCAGATGAAGAGACAAGTTGCACAGTTCACATGTTTGCCTGAGAAGGCTCTCTCACACATCAAATATTTTTCCCACAACTTTCCCCAGATGAGTGTGTAGACTCAAGTCAGGAAAGCAGGCCTTGATGAGTAGGTTTATTATTTTTATCAACCCTGACTGTAGTCCTTAGTGTCTGGGAAAGATATCTTCCACTCTGAGAGACACCTGATCCTGCTTTACCTGCTGACTCACTCACAAAAATTGTATAAAAACAGAGGTTCAGACCTTACCGACCCTTGGAGAAATAAACTGTGCCTTCCTGACCACTGTATTCCATAAAATGAATAGTTTAGCAACAAAGCCTTGATTGTTTACCACACGGCTAGGCCAAACTAACATTTCCTATGATCAGTCCCAGAAATATGCCTTGCTGGATCTCACTGGCAAATGGAATCAAGGGCAGCACTCGTGCTTTCTGCACCAGCATCACTGCCAAACTGACGGGTTTGACCGCCAAATCTGAAATGTCAAAGTTCTTAAAAGTGAGCTTTATGAGGCTAAATTACCAGTCAGTAGCTTGTGTGGGTGCCTGCTTTTCTTGGCTGTTTCTTTTGAATTGTCTTTTCTCTCAGCAGATGGTTGTGTGCTGGTGACTCTTTGCTTTGTTTTGTGCTGCAGACGGTGCCAGTGCTTGCAACCTCTGTTCTGAAGGAAACCTGTCATCTGCTCTCTGTCAAAAAATAACTGCAGTTCTACAAGAAATGCGATTGCTGTGAAAACCATGGAGTTTAAAACAGGAGAATGCTGGGGGTGTGCCTATATTCTCCTGAAGGCACCCACTCTGTGCTGCTGTGTGACACATGTTGGGGCTGAGGCTGGGGTAGCCCAGCCAGGGGTGCACCCTTCACTGAGGAGGAAAAGCACCTGACAGGGCAAATACCAACACAGCCTAAACCCCACAGATCATTGCTGCAATGAAAATAAACAAAACCCCAGAACGCTGAAGTGGTGCTGCATCAAGAAGATGCCATATTTCATTTGACTAAGACAAAGCATCTGCAAACCCAGTATGACAGCTCTTAGCAGCACATTTGGCATTTGCCACTGACTAATTACAGCTCAGAGTGCCAGTGGGGAACCAGCAGTTAAGAGCATCCAGCTTGTGCTAGACTGCATGACCCGGCTGGAGAACTTTGTCAAATTTTTTCAAGGTAAAATTGAGTTTTCCACATTTTTTTTTTATTATGGAAAAAGAGTTTTTATTTAAAAAAAAAATCATCAAGATTTTATTTTCTTGGGGTATTTTTAGGTTTCAAACCTTTTATGATTTGAGACAAAAGTTTATTGACTCACAGCTTTGCCATGTATTTAACTTGCTTGTAAATTTTCCTTCTAAAAAAGATGAAAATCTTTCCTAACTGAACTGCTGACCTCTGGTAATGCTCTTGATGAACTGTTAATCTGTAGCAGACAACATCCTATTTCTGCTCCTGTAAATCATTCATATAATTTGCCTAACAACCGCTGTTTGGTCTTTATCCTAGTAATGAAATCAGAGTTATAATGTATAGCTAGTTACATTCATTAAGGTAGCATTTATGCTACCTTAATACTTTTTATAGGTAGTATTTAATTCTTAATGCAAGGATGATGGCTGATTAAAAAAAAACCAGACCTAAACCACCTTGAAATATATTTCACAGCTGTTGGCTGACACCATGGTATTATAATTGTAACATGCTACAGGAGATGTATTATTTAATTGTGGCTTTGTCTTAATTGGAGCTCCAGGAGCCCCAGGAGCAATACAGCTTCTGTTGTTCTGTAGAGCTGGACTTTATCTGGAAAGCCACCATTTTTTCATCTGCCACCACTGCCATATTGATACACATATCTAAAACCTTTTTTTGGGTTTAAAAAACATGAGAGTCACAATGCAGAGAGATACTGAAACTGGGCAATTAGGAATTATTCCTGGTTTATATGCTTAAATAGAGCGAAGAATCAGATTGAAATTGGCTTTTGATCTTGGTCAAGTGGGAATGAAGGTGGTTTTTTCCCTATAGGTCACATGGAAGCAATGTAAATTGGGAAATTATTGCTAAAAAAATTAAAATAAAAATAAAGAAATAATCAAAGAGGCAGGGGATGTTTAACTGTTCAAAGGACTAATGTGACACATTTCTCTTTTATTCTGCATGACACTGGCCTTACTAATCAGACAAGCAAGCTTTGGAAACAAGCATCCAAACAAAGAATTGCAGAGATATTGCAAAGCACCCATTTTCCATTTAGAATCCCTGACACAGCAGTAAAACAAATGGGGCATGGATTAAGAAATGATCCCTTGATACATCATTTAAGAGCCTTGAGTCAACTGCAAATGAAACTGGTCATGTCATGCATCCCCTTAGATGTTCATTAATGGATCACAGTTCTGCTTTTTTTTAATAGAATCATGACAACTGGCCAAGATGCTTAGTAAATCAGCTTTTGTTTGGTCAAAGTTCGAAACCTGCCTCTTTTGTATGACTGCTTGTTTTGTGGTCAGTTATGGGGGTTTTTTTTAACAAACAAGGCATTGGCTTAAACTGGCGAAGAGCTACCAGATGAGCAATAACAGCTGCAGACTCAAATTCAACTTTTCTTTATGGATAAATGTCTTGAGGGTTTTCCATTTTTTTCTTCTCCTGGGTTTGGGTTGGTGCCTGTCAGGACACCGGTTCTGTTGTGAACTGCATTGCCTCACATGATGCTGGCCATTGCCTAGCAAGCTGCCACCAAGTCAGCAGGTCAAGGAGAGATTCAGATGGGTCAGGAACACACACAGAGGTGTTCTCCTCACCTCAGAGGGGAAGAGCTCCTGAGAGCTAAGGCAGTGCCTTGGTCATCAGTGGCTATGTTCTGCAGAGTTATTTACATTTCAACTTGACTAGGAAACAGAAGTCCTTAATCAGGAGAGGACAGATTGATCACCACTGCTCCATACAGGGGCTCCAGAGAAATCAGTATCCTTGAAGCTGAAGGAGAAGAGGTGGAAAACTTTGGATTAGTAAGCAAATTTCCCTGGGATGAACAATGCTGTATGGCCTTAAATTTCAGTGTTATGATCTTCCCAACTATGAAAAGGTTTATTCTGTCCTTTGTAGTAAGATTTGTTGCCATTTTAAACTAAGTGACGTAAACTAGAATGAAGAGCAAAATATTAGTCAATTAATTAACTTAAAAAATTGGGTAAATCTGCCTGAAAATATGACCTTAGTGGCACTAGCTGTAAATGTTGAAAGAACTTGGTCTGTTCTTGTGCTACCTCTTGGGCTGGATTTTTTTGTCTGCTCTGTCACTAGCTGTCCATTGACCTAATGAAAATTACTCTTCCTCTCCCTGTTGTTCCTCCCACACACACACACTCCATTCATACTAGTGATTTTTGAAGAACAGGTTGTAGATAACCTACCAAGTCAAGATTCATGTTATCTGCTTCTCAGTGCTTCAAGCAGTAGCAGAATTTGTGCCAAAATTGATAATTAGAAGAGAGAAAGTAATTAGGAACCAAGTTACCCCTGCACATACAAAATAGACATCTCTAAATTTCCAGAAACTGACTTTTTGAATGGGATTTAATTTAGGTTTGATTCCTACACAATTCCTATGGTCCTCTTGGAACAGAGGAAGTCCAAACCATATTTTTCAAAGTCCCTTCAGTAGTTCAAATGACTTTATGCCCAGGGAGAGTTGTTGCAGAGGCTGGAGGGGTTAAACCCCTCCCGAGGAGCTTAATGCATGTCAGAGTGCATGATGTAATGCCGCAGGGAGGGCTTGGTGACCCCACCTTCCCTCTCTGGGGCTAGCAAACTGCCCCCATGGATTTACCGGGTAGATTTAACCAGCAGAACTTCAGACTGTGTTAGGCACTCTCAGCCTCCTGTGATGTGGAAAGAGCAGCTCCCTAAAGCATGTTCATGGGAGGCTGATTGTGCTTGGTGCTGGTTTTGAAGCACCTGTCTGCAGGAAAGGATTTTCTCATAGTTCAGCCTACAACCATCAGTTTTATTCAGTGTTAGGAACTTCGGTATCTGCTCAGAGTGTTGCACCTGGGGCGTTATGATATCAATTCTGAAAACAGTGACTACAACGTTGTTTCGTTCACCACTGCAGTAGCTGACCTGCAATTAATATTAATTTGTTGAGGACCAGTGTTCTTTTCAATACCATAGGACACAAAAGAAAATATAGCTTCTGCTCCTGTTGTCAGGAAGAGTTGAGTGTTTTCAAGAGTCGAATGATAGCCAAAAGAAATGGAAAAAAAGGAATTGCAGGATTGATCTTGTGGTAAACTAGCAATATCCATTACATGTGAAACATAGGTGACCAGGAAACAGATTAAATTATGCAGACATCTCTTTTTTGATACTGACCAACGCTGACTGTGATGGCAGATGCACAAATCTTGACTTGTCTGTTGTGCCACTAATCCCTTTTGTTGAACACTTTTTACAGGTTAACTGTGGTTGACTGCTGGTTGGACTGTCAGGATTTTGAAATATTATTGATACACCATTAGAAACAGAAAGAGAAATTGTGTTGTTTGCTGTGCAGCCTGGATTATTTTCCCTCATTGTTAGCTTTTTAGAAGGGATTTACTTGGAAAAATAATGAAGAATTTAATCATGAATATTACTGGACAAATAATACCTGTAAATAGCAAAGTTTTATTATGGATCTTTCACCAGTGATTCCATGTATATTTTTAAAACATACCCTAACACACTGTGAGTAATGTTTACAAGCCCTGTGGAAATGTTTTGTTTGTTGTTTTTCTGTTGTTTGGGGTTTTTTAAGAAGCTCATATGTGTGGATTATGGTAAAGATACGTCTGTGTCATTCCGGATCAGTCTGAACCAGGTGCATTTAAATATACAAGATTCTGTGGGCAAAGCCCTACGCAGATGAGAAAATCAGATGTTGAACCACTCCTGCCCTAATGAAACAGTATTGTCTTGGTAGTAAAGCCAGCAGAATTTTCCCCATGACTTAGAAATTAAAATTTTAAAGGCTAAGCGTGTGTTTGTAGCAATCTCAAGTCACTCAAAACAGTGCATAAAAGGAATAGAAGTACCATAAAGTACCTTTAGCCAGAAGGCGTGATGTAGCATCCAGCAGAGACAACAAAGTGCAAGTGTTTAAAAGCAGAGTGCAGTCTCTCCCTGGCTTTCACACACACCCCAACACGCAAATGTTGCTGAGAGCGCCTTCACCTGCAGAAGAAAGCACATTCCTCCCGTGGAGGGATGGCCCCATTTTCTTCTCTTGTTCAATAAAGAGCCTGGGGTTGTCAAGCTTTGATTCAGAACAGGAGTGCATTCAGAGGCATCCTCAGGCAGGGCTGGGAGCTGCTCACATCCCCGGAAAATTCAGTGGGAGAAAAAGTTTATGGAAGCGAGTAGGAGTTTATTCAACAGTGTCTGAGGCCTTTCAGAATCATGAGTGAGTGTCTATAAGGGGGCAATCAAGCATAGGCTGGGAATTATCTCTGTTGGTTGCCTACCTGTGACAGGCCCTCAAGTGCGGCTAAGAGGCTCATTCAGTGCTGGGCAAACAATAGCTGAAGGGGAACAAACAATTCAGAGGAGTCTATCATTCTGTATGGTGTTATCTTTAGCACTGAATAAAACTGGAGTTCCCCCTTTCTGCCTCGTAGTCAGCACTATTTTTA
>VZRV01001287.1:29848-42348 GCA_013398115.1 Falcunculus frontatus | reverse complement strand
AACCCCTGGCTAGCACATGGGAAAGTACATTAAATGAATGTTATCCATCAGCAGGCTGCGCTGCACAAACATTGAAGACACACGCACACACATACAAATTTATATGGGCTGCTTTCCTTGCAACCAAACCTCTTCTGTGAAAGAAATAGTGAAATAAGTAATTCAAGGTGTTACTTGTTAGAATTTTTATACACATACCACTATTTCTATTGGGATTTCTGATTTTAGGAGGCAAGATAAGCAGGAATTGTGGGGTCAGGACATTGGAATGGGAGCCTGAACGAAGTCAGATGCTGCTGTTTCTTTGATTAAAGAGGTTACCCACCTTCCATGAAACCAGGACTCCAAATGCATCTGCCTCTGTTGGAAGCATGGTTTGTCCAACAAAGCCTTTCTTGGATAATTTGCATTAGCTTGTGCTGAAGTGTTTACCATTAGTGATTTTTCATGGCTCAAACAGTGTAGAAGTGCTTTGATTACATGGTAATAAACTATATCTGAATGTCCAAATGAATGCAGGTGTCCAGCTACTGCTGTTGCATCTCATACAAGAAAAAAAATTCAGAAATAGCATTTAAAAATTCAAGCATTTTATGGCAAAATACAGGCTGTGTGTCTGAGAACAACACAGAGACAGCGAGAATGCAGTTTGCAATACTGGCAACCAACAATACCAGTGGAACCGGTTGAAAAAGAATCTTAAAATACATGGAGCATTTGTGTATAGTCCACTGGATTCAAAGGGCTTTTTTTCACAGCAGAAGTCACTCTTCTTTTTCTTGATTTATCAATAAAATGGGAAACACTTAAACTGATAAGCAAAAGGAAAAAGTGTTGGTTTTACCCACACTAAAAAAAAGTTTTCCAAGGCCCTTTTATCAAAAACTTCTTTCAAAGTATTTTTGACTAATTGTTACATACTAAAAACCAAATTTGTAGATACTAAAATAGAAACAAATTGCTTACACTAACAAGTAAATATTCTTCAAATGAAAATTCTTGTTCCCTGTGTTTGATAAGCTCTGAGCAGGAGAGGATTTCTATCTCCATACTGTAAGCCAGCCTGGATTTTGCAAGACTGCAGTTCCGATTGTGGGACAATAAATAGATATTTAGATACATCTAACAGTAACTTTGGAAATAGTGACAAGAGACAGTTTTTCTCTGACACTAGGGCAGATCCCATATGAGGCATGAGTTTTCAGAGATTACATCTTACAGATGAGAAATTCTTAGGTTGCAGCCTGTGGGGGTTATTGAAGACCATGTCACACCTCTCATCCCCTATTAAATAAATTAATGGTATCCAATTACTCCTCTAGTAAAATCTTTATTTTGTTGATGTTTTGGCTGACTCGTTCAGGATTTTATCCTGTATGTGAGTTGATCTACTTTTTTTATAAGTGAGAAGCCTTCTTTGGACATCAGATAGCCTCAGGTGCTGGTGTGATAGACTTACTATGTGCAGACTGTTTCTCTCAGTCCAACAGAGTTTAGTAGGATCAGAGGTGATGGGCTGGAAATATGTTCATGTTTACATGTTCATATTGTGAAATTAATAGTATTGATAGGTTTCTTAAGTTTCACATGCAGATTAAGGATTAAACCTTCAGGATTAAATTTTCATTAATCACTTTTTACATACCAGTGAGTTGTTACTGGTATATGTGAAATGCCTTTGGTATCTCAGATTTTTGAGTACAGACATTTTAGCATTTATTTTCTTTCTTTAGAGAAGTTGCTCAATTTTTTCCATTCCCTTCACATGAGACAACACTAGAACAAGAATGCCCTCTGCAAAAGCAGTCACACCCTCATTCTCCCTTCTCCACAAACTCACTGAAAGAAAACACACCCTTACTTAAGCAAAAGTAGAAAAGAATCTAGAAGTCCTCGAGGTACATTTGGCACAACACGGTGGTGCAAAGAGGGCAGAATTTGGCCTTTGTACAAGCTGAACTATGCAGCTTTTGTGCTTGCTGCTGCACAGAAGCCTCCAAAGAACGTGCAGGGTCTGAGGTTTGACTTAGGGAATGGTGAGTTCATTTGTCCCCATTCCTGTTCTAGAATGCAGAAAAATCTTTCTGGTCCAAGACTGCATGTAAACTGAGATAAAACTACTTCTGCCTTCTTAAGGTTTGGATTCTGCTCTACAATCCACATTTTCTAGAGTCAAGTAGTGACAGGAGCAGAGCAATAAGAAGTACAAGAAAAGGACAAGGTCAGGAAGAGAAAAGAATGGGTATAAACATGAAGCTTCCACATTGCTCTAGTTTTAAATTAAACTTGGTCCCTGCTTTCTTACCCTGAAGTCTTCCTGCTCCATCCCAAGGCTCTGTGAGTTTATCTGAACCAGGTCCCTCACACAAATAAAAACAGCCCTCATATGCTAAAGGGGTGTCAAGTAACTCTTTGCTTCTCCTAACTGTCTGCTTAGGGAAGGTCTGCTGGGCCTCCTTCGCTCTGGAACAGAAAGTGATGGATATGTGTACACAAGCATGTGTGTGCAGGCCTTCTGCATCCTGCTTTGTCAGCACTTGGCTCACTAACACAGCTCCTGGTGACCTCAGCGTCCTTCAGGCAACACCAAGAAAAGCTGTGAAATACAGAGCTCATTTTTTAATTTACTTGCAAGTACTGTAATGCAGGAGAAGTTATGGGTACAACAACAGAGATGAGATGTGAATTTTCTTGTGTTAGTTCATTACGGTATTACAACTTTACCAAAAAAAAAGGAAACTGCAGAAGATAAACGAAGAATCTTCGTCTCTTATTTATGGTTGGTTTTTGTTTGATACTAAGAAATTGGAAGAGCGAGAACTGACACTTAGAGAAGAATCTATTTTGACGCAGAGATATCAAAATACATTGTGTTCAGTATCATTCTTCTCAGGGCCGCTCTGAGCCTTAGAAGAATTGCCACTTTTGCAGTCAAATCCAAGTAACATCTGCTCTATGCAACCAGTCAATATTGTGGAAAAGTTCAAAGAATGAAGATCATTAGTAGTGTCAGCTTTACAACCAGAAGGTAATGGCATTGAAGTGAGCAAGTATAATACCCAACAATACCAGGCTCATTAACCAGTGATTTATCATGATGAAAAGACCTGTTTAACCTTTAGTCTTCACATGCTTTCTGTTTTTAACAAAAAGACCTATTATTTCTAGTTGTCAAGTGATAATTTGTGGGTTGTTAAAGGGATGTATTAAATTATACTTTAAACTATTATGCACAATTACACAAATATTGCTTTTGCAATGGGATGAGTCGATGCTAAAATGATTTTTATTTTCCCCTCCTCTTATAATTTTGTTCATCCATTTGGGAAGTGAAAAGATGGCATTATATATATTAAGGATACCACTATGTGACTTTTAGGCAAGTTAAATCGAGGTTGATATGTGCAGCAAGCGACAATACTGTTTCGCAGAAGTAGCAAAATCCACATAAAATATTTCGAGGGTTGTATATACCAGTGCAGAAAGTTTGTTCTTACCTCTGAATAAATAGATGCATGGAGCTGACTGTCCTGTAAAATTATGTTTCTTTCATTTCTATGTTGGGTTGTTTCATTAATTTTTTTTTTTTTTTTAAAAAAGCACTGCTGATTTTAGACAGCTTTTGGCAGTTGCCATGTAACATTTCCTACAGAAAAGTAGGCAACACAACTTATTCTGAACCACACCATCTGCGCCTCGCAAGCAATAAGCCTCTTGGAAAATGTTGTTGTATCAAAATGTGGCAAACTGTATGGTGACTTTCGTGATGTAGAAAAACATCCATCAAAGGTTGGAAAGTCCATGAGACTAATTTCAGATATAATTAGGTGATTTGTGATCTAACTCAGACTTGCATTTCAGGTCACTAGGAACATCATATTATCTGCTGTCTAGTTCCACATTTTTTCTACCTATTTGGTTCTCTGTCTGTCCTTAGTATAATGTAATGATAAATTAATAACTAACTTAGTATTTCTCCATATATTTTTGTACACAAATAGATTCTAAAGTAAGCTGCACGAGCAGATAAAATAGAATGATTGTGGGCTTTCCACCTGTCTTTTACGCCTACATTTTGAACGTCATCCATCCAAAGGTATTGATGTTTCATACACAAATTTGAGAGAAGTCAGCATTTAAGAAGTTAGTAGGAACAAAATGAGAGGGCTTAACACGGTAGTAGAGACATCATACACAATATTCAAAATGAACAATTAGGAAGGATTTTCTAATCTATAATTGTGATTTCACAGTTGGAGGGCAGCTTGGTAATTTAGAGGCAATGCAGTATTTGTGAGAGAGCTCTTCTGAAGGAGACATTTAATTGCAACACCTTTGAAATGAGCAGAGATGTAAGATGCTTTCTTTCCCTCCAGCTTTAACACACATTTTAATCAATTATTGAGAAAATGACTAGGTACACCTTTTTAAGCAACAGAGACTCTATACCCACAGATCTCTGTAGCTGCCTTCCTTCTCTGCTTATCTACAACACTAAAATATTGACCACTGTTTTCTGTTGTGTTTTTGGTGCAAATTTTTAGGCAGGACACCGAGAATGTTTCATTCTTGGTGATGCTGATTCTCATCTTCTTGATGATGGCTTCCAGGTCTGAATAAACATGTGGAGATGTACCACTGTCTATCAATTAGACTGTAAAATAATCTTGGTCAGCAAGAAAATATTTGAAAATCTTGTAGCATTTGAGAAAAAGTTTAGACTGAAAATAAGTCATAAGGATCTCTTTTTATCCAATATTTTAGTAGAAGTGTACTTGTTCATACTTCTGGGGTGCTAGTTTTGTTATTCCCCTCCATCTGGTGAACATCAAATCTTTGTCTTCTTTCTGCAGGGTGACCACCCCAAGCACCATGGTGAGAGGGAGAGGTGAGCCTCCCTTGCTTCTTGTAGGTGGTGCTTCACTATGTATTAAATAAATATTCAGTGAGCTAGGAAATGTAAAATAAGGCTTGGAGAACCTCATGATTAGGACACTGGTCTGGGAGAAAAGACACCCCTGATGCTATCTTCAAATACATGTTCTCTTCGTGCATAATGGAAATGCAGCAATAGGAGAGACTGCCATCAAAAACCAGACAGCATCCACGCCATTGTCTGTCCCGATGGCTTTAGAGCTTTTTGTAGAAGCACCTCAGGGATTTTCTTGAAAGCGAAGGATTGAGTGACCTATACACCAGGCTCCTGAAGGGGCTGTGGACACACATCAGTCGGGATTTCGCCGAATACATGCTTTCTCTTGTTTTTATTTTTTTAAACATATGCTTTATTCTAAAGAATTTAAATATTTTCCTGAATGTTTTTTGATATTTCTATGCTTTGTGTTTGATTAGGAAGCCAAAAAACCCCATGAATCTGAACTATATGCTTCATATCAATTGGACTGACAAGTCTACCACTTACATATTTAAGAGGATCAGGCTCCTAACAGAAAACAGTGCTTTTACTAGGATTATATCTATGTACTTTCCCAAGAATCTCGTAACAAATGTGGATCCTTCCCTCTCTAACCAGCAATCTCTGATTTCTGCTGTTGCTGCAGGACTCAGCAGATTGGGTTAAATTCAGTCTTCAGAGAAATTTTAGGTCTCAGCTTTTGTCTTTCCACTGCTGTCTGATGGGAAGAGGAAGGGCAGAAAGACAGACGTCTCTGAAGGGAAGAAAAGACAACTTCTATACCTCTTTTTTTACTTTTTCCTTTTGCAGTTTTAAGATTTGAGCAATTGACTGCAATATTTTCAAAAAAGAAAAGTATCTCTGTCTCTTGGTTTGCAATTTCACCTGAAATAGAACTTTCAATACATTTTAGCCTGTGGAAAAAGCCTACAGGGCAAAATGTGAATATGCATAAACTTGTAATTTTCCTTTAAAAACATGGAAAACACCCAAATCTTGTGACCATTTCAGGGTATGTTATCTCAGAGATAACTCACATGTAAGTTCTGTCCTACATCTGGGTGGAAATACACACTTGCAAATCCTGTGAAGAAACATGGTATATGGGATCAGAAGCTGCACAATGCCCATAGTAGGACTGTTTGGAAACTGGAATGTGGTTGAAGCCTCATCTGGACTTTTCTTTGGGGTTGTCTGTCCAGTCAGTTGGATTTCTAATAATTTAACAACACTGAAAAATGGATATTCTATTCTTATTGAGAAAAGAAAACGTTTAAGAGTTGGTTTTATTTGGTTTTCAGTCTTATTTGGTCTAATAGACTAAAATAGTAGCATAAACAGGAGCAAAGGAAAGGGACAGGAAGACAAGTGACTTTGAAAGATACACTGTGCTCTCTTCAGAGAGAGCTTAGGAGAAACACAGAAATACCGAGCTGGCTCCCTCAGCAGCTTGGCACATCCTGTAGTGTGTATCCACACACATTAAAATGCACTCGCTCTCAGAACGGGCTCTCTCCACTCCCTCTACCCTGCTCCCCTCCCCGTTCTGCGCTGCCCAACAAAAGATTTTCAACAAAAGAAATTCTTCCTGGTTTGTAAAACAGTTGTGTAAAACTTGGACTGTAAAGCCACAGTTGACTGCTTTAATGTGGAACAGTTGGGAGGGTGGGGAATCGCTGGCAGGTTGGGAGAGGACACAGCAATGGTGCCCCTATTCTGTCGAGGCTCTACTTAGTCACACCACCTGCTCCCCCTATTCTTTCAGAGGCAAACCACTCATGACAGTATGAACAGACGGGTGTTTGGGCTCAATACCTTGGACACACTGCACCAGACGGAGCAAGGGGTGTTAAGAAAAGATAAATTAAGTGATCAATAAAGATAAGGGACCTGTTTAGTAGTAAATGGTGGGGACAGAGCAGACAGAACAAGGGGTGAACGTGTGTTAAATAATGCAAGTATGTCTGTGGGCACACACAGGCTCCCCAATATAAGCCTCTTCGAGAATCAGCGAGGCTGTTTGGTACTTGGCCGGAGGGTGAGGAAGGAGAAGAGAAAGGGGGCTGTGTCCAGGGCTGAATCAGTGACCTATTTGCATCTCCTACCTTGGTGATAGCTGGGAAAGAACAGTAAGGAGCAATGAAGTTCTGACAGAGAATCAGTAACTGTGCTTTGACACTTGATTGACAGTTAAGTGACCCAAAAATGTGGACTTATTTTAACTGGCTGTTGCAGTCAGGAACAATCTTTTGTTCTGTCCTTTTGCTTAGTATAGCAAAGGTCTTGATTCCAGGTTCAAACTTCTAACCCCTTCTCTTCAAGAAGAAGATCTAAAAATCAACTTACAGTCACTTCCCATGACAATTGACCTGTTGACAGTTACAAAAGATGCCACTGATACAAATAATCATGCACAGCTCAAATGAGAGTTGGTTTTCCATATGAGCATGTCTCTGATTCTTCTCTAATGACCAAAAAAGGAGGTGCTTTTCCCTGTGAAAGACTCAAGGTTGACACAATTAAACTCATTACTGCCATATAAGTGATGGTGTTTCTTATTGTGCTGCAGCTACTCTGTGGTAGCAGCATTCAAGAGAGCAACTACTCTGTGTTTCGCCAGGGGGGACCCTGGAGCAAGCTCAGGCACTGGGAAGGTGATACCACGTGAGCTGTGAGTTTATAACTTCGCCAAGGTGCCTTATTCTTGTGCTTAGGCCACCAGTATCCCCTACTCATTCAGGAAATTGCACTTTAAATACTACTGGTCTTAGAATAGTCATTCAGTTAGTAGGGACCTACAACAGTCATGTAGTCCAACTTCCTAAGTATCGGCAAGCAGCGTGTTCACTGGACTGGACCTTGTGGCACTCTCAGCTCTCACATTATGGTTCAAAACCCAAGGAATAAACCCCAGCCCATTAAGGTGATCAACCTTCTTTTCTGCTCATTGTCATCCCAGTATGATTAAAGTCATTGCAAGTCTATTAAAATAGATAACTGCCAGATGACATCAAATAGGTTTTCCTATGACATAGGTCCCATGGATTATTTAGCTCCCATCCTTTCCATTATTTTATTAGTATACCTGTTGGGTAATGCTAAAGCAATGATGTTGTAGAATAAATAGTAAAATGCTGGGAACTTTTTGGGTGTCACTCACCAAAATGTCCCTGGAAGTGAAAACTGAATTGTAGTGGTGCAATGGGGCACAAAATCTATTTCCATGTTATAAAGGTGTATTGAAGTCTATTCCTTTTCACTGGCAGAATAAAATGCAGAGCCTACAAGACACTGTTAGGTAGGCAAAAGGGACAGGGAGATACAGTCAGTTCAAAGAATTTAATCAGCCTCAGAGACTTGGTGATGGTTTGTAAGTGCAGCTGAGCCTCAGCTGTTCTCTCGAGTGTCATCCTGAAGAGACTATTAGATTCTCGTTTTGGAGCCAAAAGGTTTCCCACTGAGTATCCTCCACAGCTGATCCCATGCAGCTGTGGGACTTGGGCAATGGGAATCCATTTCCTGAGGGGAGAGGGGCCAGCACAGCTGCATGGAGACAACTGCTAGGGCGGGTGGTTCTCATCACTGGGAAGATGGAGGTGTCCTCCACAAACCATCCCAGCATTTCAGGTCACAGCAAGTCCCTGACAGCAAGTGACAGGGC
This sequence comes from Falcunculus frontatus, assembly GCA_013398115.1. Taxonomy (NCBI): domain Eukaryota; kingdom Metazoa; phylum Chordata; class Aves; order Passeriformes; genus Falcunculus; species Falcunculus frontatus. The sequence continues at coordinate 33,772 of VZRV01001287.1, read as the reverse complement.
AAGAGGCAAGGGCCACAAGTTGCACCAGGGGAGGTTTACTATGGATATTAGGAAACATCTCTTTCCTGAAAGGGTTGTCAAGCCCTGTTACACAGGCTGTCCAGGGAAGTGGTGGAGTCACCATCTCTGAAAGAGTTCAAAAATTGAATGGATGTTGGCACCTGGGGACATGGTTTCATGGTGGGCTTGGCAGTGGTGGCTTAAGGGTTGGGCTCACTGATCTTAGAGGGCTTTTCCAACCTAAATGATTCTGTGATTCACGAAAATCCCCACAGGTCTGTGGCAGTACTGGTTAGCCCAAACTGGGAATTTTCCTGTGCTCCAGGCAGTGCTATTATTGCAGCCTTTTTCTGATGGCAACATCATGTGACACAGCCTCCAATGAGACCTCACTGCTTAAAGGCTCTCATTAGGAGGATCCCTTTTTTTTTGCTGTACACTGGTTTTACTGATCACGAGAATTCCAATATAAAGATGGAAAATGAAGATAACCTGGGTAATGAGCTTTCTGCCCATTTTAGATGTGAGCCACAGGCTCTGCAGGGATACCTGGTTATATGCAATATGGAAAGCTGGATAACTCCAACGACTGTGAGAGTCAGTGGTTCTGGACCAACGTCCTAGATGCTCATTCTTTGTCCTTGCACAGATAAATTTTTTTAATTTCCCCCTTAATGAGGCAGTGGAGCTTTCTTTCAAGGTGTTTCTTGGCTGCCCAGACTCCCAGGGCTCAGCTGTGCTTTGGAGAACAGCCTAGGCTGGATTTTGTAATGGTATTTTCCCTCTTGTATTTTTAATGGGTTTTGGGGGGGGTTGGTGGTAGAGGGAGAAGATACGAAACAGAGTAGGCCTGAGGGAAAGAATGGCTTCTTGCAGTGTTGTTAACCTCCCATGCCATGCCACAGTAGCGTTGGACATGGGATGGTGATGCTGACTAGAAACAAAACAAATTGTCAAAGATGGCAGAAATTAAAATTATTAGCAAATATCTTAGTGCAAAATGTTTCCACTTTAAAAAGTGAATTCCCGTCTTCATATACAAAGGTTTGAAATGAGGGGGAAAACAATCCACTGCCCTCATTCTGTACTTCATTCTCTCGTTATTCACAAGCAACAGAATAGACAAAGAAATGACAGCTCTGTGAGAGCCAGGCTCTTCTCCTGCCTTATGAATTGCACCTTGTTAAGCATAAGCATGCAATGAAGATTTTTTTGCTCCCAGCAGCGATGTTGAGATGTCTGCACGTGTGCTAAATAAAAGCGGCAGGAGAAGGTTCTGTGCAGGCAGTACATTGACAGTGCTGGGATGGGCGTGGGTTGGCTGAACACTATAGTTCTGTTAGGATGTGATCCTTGTGGACACAGAGGGATTTCAGCAGTCGGCAATTGCTGTCTGCTTTGTGCATAAAGAACAGAGTTTAACCACATACCCACAAACTCCATAAAACAGATCCCTGCTTTGGTAATTACCCTGATACATCCTGTGATTAATGGTTTCTATCTGTGGGATTATCATTCATGATGAGCCTAGCAATAAAGCTGTTTATTTTTATGAGATATTTCATAAATCCCACTCCAAGAACGGCATGATGCATTAGTGTTGGTACATCAGCTAAATGTGCGTGCAGCACCATAAGATGATTCCAGCAAACAACTGGGAGCATTATTATGTGCCCTGGAATTTACCACAGTGCAGCCAGAGCATGATTCATTTGGCAGCCTTCTCCTACAGCTCAGTACGGTCATTTTAGAAAACTGTTGGTCTTTTTCCACAGAGAGTCAGCTTGATAGTAAGATGCATCCCATAAATAAAGTGTGTGATCAACAATAACAACAGCAATAATCATCATCAGCTACTCCAAAGACATTCTGAATTCTTAACTAAAACATGTTGAAGAGGTGCTGAACTCCCTTCACTTTGGGGCACAAAAACACCTTTGTATTCCCCAAAGTAATTTTATTAATTTAAGTGGTTTATTTTCTTGAATTCCATGAAGTGTGTGTTCTGGATTTCAGTTCTTTTTTTCTGGAAAGGCACATCCATAGCAGGGCCTGAAGGATTTCCTCCAGTGAGGGGCCTACAAGACCCCTCTGTCCTTTACAAAAAATGTCCTGTTCCTTAGTTTGTTTCTGAAGTTGTCAAGCACTTTTGTATTTATCTCTATCTCTCACAGCCTGCTGATTGAATTGTTCTTTCTACTGCCTCACAGACAACAGCCCAGGTTGGAAGGGACCTTAAAAGAACCTGTGGTGCAACCAAAGGCAAGGGAACTTGGTGGTAACCGATGTTTCATGTTCTGCAGTGTAATCAGCTGTAACTTAAGAGGTTATGTTACAGCACTAAGAGATAAATAATACCAGGTGGGATTTGGTAGGCAACACTTGCTAAATACACAGGTGGTTATTTCATACTCTCTCTTTTTGGTCTAATCCCATATAACATATTACCAATCTAATGTTCTGACCGGCTTGTTTACAATATCACTTCTCTTGCATGAAGCTATTTAGACAGTAATTTGCAGTAAGTGGTGAAAACATACCCCTGTGCTTGCTCTTATATGAAGAAATAAGATGATTATTTTTAGATAAAAGCTCCAAAGGAATTCTGTGATTTCCTAAATTATTTCCTACTTCAATATAGGCACATCAATCTGGAAGAGCCAACTTGAACCACAGAATCTGGCTGTCAAAGGAAACCCTGTTTTGTAGCTCTTCTCATTTTGCAGCAGACACACGATGTGTCTGACTCTCCAGCATCGCACTCACAGCCCAATTGACTCACAAAGTATTTACCTTTCCAGTGTCCATTCTTTCCCGGCAGCAAATCCATTTGTTGGGTCTATGTTATAAACCCCAACATGAAAATGATCTGAATTAAAAGCATCCTTTCCTTGGGGAAAATGAGAGGTAGCTTGGGAACTTCTGCTGCCTCCTTCCCTTCTGAAGCTGGGACTTGAGATGATTTCACCTCTGAGCTGAGGCTCAGACAGAACACATAAGGAGCTGCTTGAAACACCCACAGCTCACTGCAGAACAGCCTCATTCCTCTTTGTCACTTGTCCTGGCTGAACCTGAGTGTCTGGAAATTATAGTTAGACAAACCTGTGCTGTCCTTTCAGCAGTGGGTTAACAACCACTGCAGTTTCAATAATCATCCACAGAGAATGGCAGGACCTGATTTCTCATAGCTGTGAGCTTAGGTCAGGTGTTCTAAGTAGCATTACCCTGCAAACCCAGCTGGTGTTGTCAGCACTGCTACAGAGGGCTCAGCCCCTGCAGGAAGGAGGGAAAAAATAGAGGAAATTAAGGGCTTCATCATCAGGAGAGGAAAGTGGCTGCTTGCACGAGCTGGTGGTACCTTGTGTAGCTTCCCGAAATGCCCACAAGGACAATCACAGCCTGAACTCTCTGTTCTTGGCAGGGATGAGTGGCTGCCATAAATGAGGAGTAGGTAAAGACATGGGGAATTGCTTGTTTCTTAAAACAGGGTGGGGATGTGGCACTCTAGACACCTTCTAGGGTACCTAGATGAGGACACTTCTTAAGTAATTTTTTTAGTGGGGGAAAAACAAGACTATAATTTTTGTAGATTTTTATTTGGTCTCTTGGCTGCTATCAACACTGTTTTGGATGATAAATGGACAGAGCAGGAGTCCTTGTTTAAGAAAAAATATTGTAAAGGATGTGGTTTCAACCCACTGGTAGCAGTGGAGGTCAATGAGAGCAGAAACTCAATCCCTTGGACTCTGTGAATGTTCACCTGTCAGCCCCATCTCACACCATCCAGTTTAGGAGTGTTTGAATCCAAGGGTTCAGCTTGGCTCTGGGAATAGGTGATGCCTTTTCTTGGTCTTAAAATCAAGAGCCAAACACGGTTAGAAGGGAAAAAGGGATTTTACCTTGGTATTTATTTTAAGGATCCTT
>VZRV01001287.1:0-29730 GCA_013398115.1 Falcunculus frontatus | reverse complement strand
CTTCTGAGATGTTTGGTCTCCTGGCTTAACGGAATACTGGGCCTATGCTGGTTATCAAACCTGAACAATCAGAAGTATGTGGGCTAAAAGGCCCTTAAGAATACATAAAAGTTATACATAAGAGTATATAGAGGGGGTATATATAAAAAGCAAAAAACATCATGGTATCATAGGAGGCTCTGCAGTTTCTGTGTTGTGTTGTCACCCAAAGGTGACAGAGTCAATGCATCCCCAGTTTATGCCACCTCCCAGAGAACCCCTCCTGTGCAGTCAGGCATGTGCTTTGTGCCTGTCCTCGTCTTCTGAGGCCCTGAGGGAAAGAAGCTGCAAAGCTGCTTTGGATGTGTATCTTCTCATGCCCTTGAGCTGCCTCATCTGGTCAGCTCACAAGCCTTTATAATACAGGGATGGATGGAATTGAGGAGGAAATGTTGGTCTGTCCAGAATTTAAACATTCTCCTTTACATCCACTTAAAAATAGACAAGAGTCTTCTTGCTTTGTGAAATTCAGGCAGTAAATGATCATAGCATCATTCCAATAGACATTGATTTATATGGAATCAGTAATACAGATTCAATCACTACCTAATTAATAGGGTCTGTGTCATTATAGTTCCAAGCTGATAAAACTATTCCAATGAGGAAATCCTGGAGTAACATAAGGACAGATCACACATTATCCTTAATGTTGTATTGCTACTGTGCATTTGTTGCTTCTAAAGTTTAGCCATAAATATCAGAATATTTTCAGTTTTCTCACCTCTCTAACTAAAGGAATTTTTTGTCTCTCTGATTCCAAAAAACAACTGCCATTGTTTAGGATAAAAACATAAAATAAAAAGGTGGTATAAAACGAACCACCAAACTTCAGGGAAGTGTAATTAACAGAATGACGATGTTAAGTTTTGGGGATGAAAATACTTTTTAAAATGAGAAAAGAAATGCTGCCTGTGGGTTATTGTTATTATATTTGATTAGCCCCATCTTCCCTGTGCCCCACAGCTTCATTCACATAGTAATTTTTCGAAGTTTTAGCTATCCTAAGTGAAAGAAAGCATCCTCCAAATCATTGTGGAAATGATGTGGCAATGTTAAATGTCTAAATTGTTCCTCCTATCTAATTAATGTCTGTTAATAACGTCTGTTGCATGTAACTTGTGCCTTCACACCCTATCTGTCTATCAAGACTATCACTGGCTTCCCTGAAGTATTTAGTGGCTTTCTTCCTGTTGTGGCTGAAGGTGCATTTTTGCCACTATGGGAGAGACAGGCTTGCAACCTTTTTTTTTTTTTTTACATCATCCGTCACACAAAGTGATTACTCCAGCTGTACAAATAATGTAGGAAATGGATTTTTTTTGCATTAGAATTATGCAAGCCCAGCAAATAATCCCAACAATTGCTTCTTAAGTCAGTGAAATTTCAAGCCATTCAGTTTACTTGTAAGGAGCTCACGGCTTCTTTGATGATGGGGTTTGTTAAGCCCAAATGTGGAGAACTAATAAAATAATAAAAAGGCTCCAGAGGTGTTTATAGATTTCAATTATCTCTTACTTTCTCTCCCAGGACTGGGCTGGGCAGGATTGTGCTGCCCTCAAGTAGCACTTGAGTCTAGGCTGCATTTTATGCTGGCTGTCTCTGAGGTTTCTCCTTTGTGGTTGAATCGCCTTAGTGTGGGCAGTGTACAGAGGTGCTAAGGGCTTGCCTAGACAAAGCACCAGGCTTCACAAAAGCAAGGGAGCAAAAGGAAGCAAAATTGAATCTCTAGCACCCAGCTCCTGGGCAAACAGACAAAACTAATGGATCCACTCTTGCTCCTCCCATCCAATTACTGTGATCCAGTAGAGAGAATATGGCAACATCGGTTCACACAAACTCTAATACTCTTAATCCCTTCCATACATATAAACCTCACATTCAGCACCGTTACTTCATTATCGAGCCACCCAGGCAGCCGGAGCATCGGAATGGACCCACCGGCTGCAAAAACCTGCCTCCTTCAGGTTTTAATCAGCTAATGAGGGATATGCAAATGACAAGCTTATGGGATTATGCCTTGTCTAACAGCACTGCTCCTCACAGCGATGCAGTACTAATACAGGTGTTAGTAAACTGGTTATTAGGCACTGGTTAATTTAGGCCCATTCACGCTGGGATTGTGCTGGCAGCCCTGCCATTTGTACTGGTGTTTGTGGCCCAGTAGGACATCTATTAGGGCTGTGGTGGGTCCGAGGCAAACCCCTTGCTGCTCGATATGAAGTTAATAAATCCGGTTGGTTTGGTCTTTAGCCATACACAACAACCCAGGACTGACATGGGGATTTCCCCCTCCACCCCAGCTGCCTGGGAAATTGCCACAGGAGTGAAAAGGGGAAGTTTAATTGACAGTTACTTAACATTTATATGAACTTCTCACATGCTTTTGAATAAAATGTAAAGCACAGAGGATGATTAACCTATATTTTCCCTTGGTCACAACCAGCCAACTCTCTCTTCCATGAAAGAACATGTAGCCCAGAAATATACAGTAAGAACAAAACACACTGCGTCTGGGGATGAGCCATCCCTCTGGGGTTTTGGCTGTTTCAATTGTTCAGTACATCCTTCTGCTGTTTATTCAATGGTATTTCTTTAAAAAGTTCCTTCACTGTGCAAGCAATTCTGCATTGCAGTGCATTTACTCACCTGGTCAGTGGAGAAAAGTGGAGTGATAACAGTAAAGTATTCACAGAGCAGAGCACACGATGGGAACGCTTCGTTAGCTGATACCCCCGCTACATGGTTGTCTAAAATTTCCTAAAGTATACTCATTATGTAAACAGCAAATATTCCATACACATAAATAAAAATGCCAAGTCTACAGCAATTTTCGTTATTTCTCCAAAGGACTTCGGTGGAAACTAAGGTATAACTAGCAAATATTTTCAAAGACCCCCACTTTATGAGCAACGAGCTGTAGAAGCATAGCCCCTTCCATGTAGGAGGGACAGAGAACATAGTAGAAATCTACAAGGACATCATCTGAGAAGTGCCAAAATTAATCAGAAGATGCCCAATGAATTACAGATTTTATCTCTTCCAGTCAGCAGAGGAAATGTTGTGTTTTAAAGTAAATCTCAGTTTAAGACCCATTTGAGGATTTTGCTAAAAAAGACGTGATGGTGTGCGGGTTTGTTTTTATTACAATAGTAATACCTCCAACTGCAGTGTTCTTCATTTAAATACTATTTAAAATTGAAGGACCTCATTAAAGTGTTGAGCTGCTCCAGTAAAAGCCAGAAATTCAGGGGCACAGGTAGCTTTTAATGACTTCAAAGGTTTTATTTCATCTTTAAATTGATTAAGTTGGAATTGTCATCTTCTACATGGGGAGGTTGAGACAAAGGTTTAAAGGGCAAAGTATTCAAAAGTGAGTCCACGAATGTCAATAAGCAAAGCCTCTTAGGTTTAATGCACATGTATCCATTGTTCTCTGTTTGCCCTGACTGACCTGAACTAAATGTGTATCTTTAGGGCAAAGTTCTGTGCTGAACTTTTCTTGTGCCTTTCACTTTCAGATGTTTGAAAATCAAATAGGGGTCCAAAATTTGAGAATTCAGATCAATGATCAACCTCTTGAATATAAGGGTTCTAGATAAATGAGGCTGGCTCATACATCACCTGTATGAAGGTTGCCTTGTTCTCCTGGTCTGCAAACTGTAACCAGAGGTGTTCTGTGGACACTGTCTTGTCCACCTTTTGCTCAGGATAACCTGCTGCTGTGTGTAACAAATTTGCCCATGACATACTGGATCTTGTATGAGCTAAAAAGCACGGAGCAATGCATGGGGAAAAGCCAGACATAATGGAGTGGTTTAAATGGAGCACATCTTTTTGGTTTATTTATCATTCTGTCACTCTGCCCTTTGCCTGCCTCTAAAATAACCTGGAGGATATGATCAGGAGAATGTGGATTGTATTGATTAGGCCCCACAGAGCCCTGCTGATTGAATGTCATTGTGCTATTTATAGATAACAAAAGGATCACTGTCTATTTATCCTTATGCTTTGTATGTTGTTGCTTCAGATCGAGAAGGTGAGGAAAGTTTATTAAGTTGGGACCCATTCAAAATCCCACAAGCCAGAATCCCTGAATGTTCACAAAGAACATAAATCTTCAGAAAGATTAAGAAATTCTTTAGAACAATGGAAAAAGATGTTTTTTCTTTTAATATTTCAGTTATCAGCAGCACCTCCTGATGCTGATAGTTCTGTTTTAGTTGAGAGCTGAAAAGGTGAAGTATATTAAATTTATGAAATGCATCATACCTAAGTGAAAAAATATGGTAGAAAAAAAAGCCTACTTGCGCTTGGACAGACCATATCAAAAATATTTTAAAACATTGAAGAAACATTTGATTAGTTAACAGCATTGAAGTTAACAGCATGTTAACAGCATCAGTTAACAGCATGGTAGTAGTTGTCACGAGTGGGAGGAAAAGAATTGTTTCTAAGAGCACACAATAAGTAGTTACACAATAAATTTTCTGTGTGTTTCTTTTTTATCTCTTGTTTTTCTTTTTTTCTGTAACACACGGATGATTACTTCTGGCACCTTGAGGAGAGTTCATGCTGCATCCAAAGGAAAGGTTGCACCTTCATTGGTCAAGAAAGTATAATAATGCAGTGCTCAAAAATGAATGCGTCTGTGAAAAAGTGTCTATGCTCCAGTGGAGAGGAACACATTGGCTATGAGAATGAATACACGTCGAGGGATGAAACAGTGACAGTAAATATTAAATGAAAATTTAATTTAATTAAATTAACCACTCACGCTGGTTGCCACTGGATGACAGAACCAGCTGCCAGGTGATGTGCTGTCAGCAGTGCACTTAGGCAGCTGCCAGTCTTGCATCCCAGAAGGGTAAATCTTGGAGGCTGGAAGAGAAAGGAGTGCATGCTTTTGCTTCTGTCTAGGGACTATCAGCCCCTAGCACCAGTTTAATTTCCTAGGTAATGTTCATTTGTCTCTTGGAAATGAATCCTTCAAATGCTAAGCATCCTTGACTTCCACGTGGGTTGTAATTAAAGGACCAGTGATACTGCAACTTCAAGAATTCAACTTAAACCTGCTTCATTGCAAATGCTCTTTGAAATCTACTTCTTTGGCTCTAAAATAGAAATGGCACAATGATATTGCCAGGATTCATAACAGTTTTAGTTTTAGTCTTTAGTTAAAAGAGCATCCTCTTCTAGATTTCAGGAAAGTAAGTTTTTCAGCCTGATGTTTTACTTAATATTTTTGCCAATAAAAGTTGGGAGTTTGATGAATCATACACCTGTTTTGAGGAACTCACTGTAAAACATTTATTTCCCATTTATGCCGACTAAATAATAATTAAAACCAAACACAAACTGCCCTTGTAAACAAAACACAGAACATTTTATGAATCAGACTCCCTGAGAGTCTCAGCTTGAGTTTCAGGTGCTGGGATATAGCTACAGCTGCAAGAAATCTAATCTAGTAGAGTAATCTAATCTGGGACCTATCTGCATGCAAGTAATTTTAAAATTAATTCATAGAGACAAACATGTTCATAGAAAAGGGAATCCATTTTTGCCCTCCTTTACTTTGAAGATGGTCCTTCACCATGCTAAACAGAATATATTATTCCCAGCCTACCAGAACTACCTTTAAGAATGTTGTGGGACCATCAGCAAGGAATTCTATGCTGCTTAAAGAAATCCTATGTTCTGCTCACTAACACAGTAAAATAATTCGGACAAGAAGAGATGCCTAATCAAGATAACTTTGGAGATCCAGATTATGAATTTAGCCTGAGCAAACTGAGTTTTGACTTGAATTGTGTCTCATGGTGTGGCCCATAAGCACGTGACAGAGGGGCTGTGGAGCAGCGTCCCTGCTCTGGGACCTTCTACATTTGCATCCACCACACTGTGCCTTGACCTCTCTCAATGTTGTGGCTTCTTTTTCAAGCAAGTTTCCATATCTGGCTGCAACAGTCATATTCTATTTATTTGTCCTAGATGGTAATTTTCTATTACATAAAATGTTTATGGCATCTGTCTGGAATATAGAGTTTTCTTTCCAGAGGCATGCATAAGGCAGATCTATACCAAGCTTTTCACTTTTCCCAGTGGATGATCTCTGGTCCCTTGGGATAACTCTATTATCAGAAAGATCAGTTGCCAAAACCAGTTTATGTACCCCATCCCAGGGAAAGTAAGTACAGCTTCTTTCTTAGGCACTTCTGAATCCTAAATTGTTTGCAACTTTTTCTGGAAAGAATTCTCAGTTCCCTCACTGCTAAATGGCATCACAAAATTGGAAAAAATGCACCACGAAAAGTAAGTTTGTTAAAATTCTTTTTTAAGGAGTTATTAGCAAATGCAAAAAGATGTGAGAAAATTACATCCAAAAGTTACCTTCAGAAAATCCTGAGGTCAAACAGCCTTAATGCTACTCCTTGTGTATCTTTACAATGAGAATTTTAAGCGGATTCCTCCTGCATGGCAGTACACAGGGTTAAAGGTTAACAACTGACCAATTCCCTGGACAAGGTGTTATTCAAAATCAGGTACTTAAGACATTTGCTAGAGGACTTAGCCATTATGGCTGTTTGGAATCAGTGCATTTTCCAGCAGGGAGAGTATTTAGAAGAACAAAAAGAGTGCGGGCAAAGAGAATTCCAGAAAGCCTGTCACCATATAAACTAAAAACCACCATTAGAAGCTGAGTTCTCTTTAGAAAAATCTGACAGTATCCAAATAGGTTGTGTGGAAATCATGGTCACCAGAAAGAGATGAGAGCATTCTCCACAAATGCTTTAGCTCAGCTCTATTTAAGCTCTGTTTTCAATGTACACATGAGTTTTCTCTTCCCATGTTGCTTTCCTTTGATGTAGTTATGCCTCTCAAGATCACTCTGACTTCTTTTTTTTAAAAGCTTGTAAAGTAAGTGGTAATTTTACAGTCAGGTCTGAATCAAAGGGAAAAGCTGTTAGAGGTTTCTAATCTTGCAAGGTTCAGAGCAGTATCTTGTTAGGGATTGGAGTTTAGTTGGTAGAAACCTGAAATAATTAAAAATCTCAAAGTTATATTGTCCTATTTTTGGAGAAGAGTTTATAATGTAGGTAGCCAGAGATATTTTTATTTTTTAGCAATGAGTACAGCTGTGGGATCTCCTTTTGATCTGGGTTGCAGGGTTTCTTCTCTAATTTTTGTTTTGTATACCTGGATCTTTTGGGGTTTTGAGAGGTTGGCTGTTATGGACAACACAGCTGTTTCCTTTGTTGGATATGAAAAAGTCCACAGTGGTTTTGAACGGGGTTTAGGGAAGAAAAGAAGGCACTTACACAGCCTTAAAGGACCAGTACAGCTCTCATGACTAAAACTCTGTGCCTGCATAAAAGTGAATATACTTTTAGAAATAAGTTTACAAAAATGTCACTCTTGGATTCCACAGCTGTCCTGAGGGAGAAGATGTTCACTCCACTTTGCACTAAAACACTGGTTTGATTCAGGACATTGAACAGCTGCTGTGCTACTGTGGCAATGTGGCTTTTCCATGGCAGATCTATGCTATAGCCTCATGGTGTGTAAAATAGCTTTTAGCTACAAGGCAGTTGTGAGGTTTAAATCAAAGGCATCATGTTTGTAAGGAAGAATAGGAAGTGTTATATTTAGATATATTTTGGAGAAAACAATACCAGATAGCAGTGCAACACCTATATTTTGAAGAGCTGAATTTAGAAATGGGTTCTTTAATGCGCTTGCTTTAAAATACACGTTCATATTTAGAGGGATTCTGAAACCCCAATCAAAAGAGCTGTGTCTCTAAAAAGAGTATAAGAAGACATGAGCTTCAAGCGTGGTTCAAAGACTAAGGAAACAACTACAGACTTGTATAGTTTTCAAAATATTTTAATCTTTTTTTTTAATCTCAGACTCTTCTCATTGTGGAAATAAATTTCTCAATGCACATTTCAATGACATTCTTTTAGCCTGTTTATCTCTTCTGACTGCAGATATGAAAAAAGTTATTAGAGTACTAGTCTTAGATATGACATTTAGGAGCTGGTATTGTCTCACAGGATATTAGTCAGTAGCCTTTGGTTCCATCCAATCTTGAAATACATTTTGAAAAGAATAATATATATAAAAAGCCAGAGTGATTGGTTAAAAGAAAGTATTCGTGGGAGCACGTGAAATGATGTTTAGTTTCATTTGCTTAAAAATATTTTGCAGAACAGGATATTCAAACAAAACAAAAAGAAAGGAAAAAGCAGAAATGTAATCTATTCAAAGTCATAGATGTATAGATCTATCTCAAATCAGTGCTGAGGCCAGAAACAATAGTTGGATTTTACAATCTGTAACTTAACTCCTTGTCTAAACAGTTATTAATGGTGCTCAATAAAATGAGTGTGTCCAGTCTAATCAAACACAGCAGAACAAGTAGCGGGGATGCACGTGGAGAAAAGACTAAAAGAACCTTCATCTAACAAGTATAAATGCTTTAAACCTATGAAATAGGACCCAGGTCCAGCTCCCCAAACTTGAATGACAATTTGGACTCTATCATGTAAAAGCTTTTTATTTACTGTTATATCTGTGTTGCAGGGTTTCTTCTCTAATTTTTGTTTTGTATACCTGGATCTTTTGGGGTTTTGAGAGGTTGGCTGTTTTGGACAATACAGCCATTTCCTTTGTTGGATATGAAAAAGTTGTGACTGTAATGACTTGTAATCTGGTTGAGAGTTACCTTTCTTTTTTAGAAAATGATTTCTAAAGAATGATCATCTGTAGGATGAGGAATTAGAAACAAAATTTTTTAATCTCTTTTTACTACTTGAGTTATGAAGATAATTTGGTGGGAATTGGGGCTGGTAGTAAAGCCTGGTAAGATTGGGTTAACCAGAATTTCTTACAAAATGTAGCTAAGATTGTAAAATACCTATTTTCCATTTGTTGTAGTGGATGAATGCTCCTGGGTTGACGGTTTTGCTGTTGACTGCACAGAGCTAATGTGTGGCAATAATTTTTACTCAAGTGCTACTATTGCAGCCTAACAGAGGTTTTAGCCAAAGCACGTGAATTAACAACAATTATGATGACTTCTTACAGGAGAAGAGCTCACTCCATGAGAAAGCAGGATTGGACCACTTTTATTTGTCATGCAATATATTTGCTTTTCCAATGAGATAGCAAATTGTGGGGCTGGAGAGTCTGGAAGGAGAAGTGGATGGTGAAATGGTGGATTTGCACAGGGAGTGATGCCTCCCATTGCCAGCTGCAAGGAAGAGGGAAGTAACTCATGCAGCCCCCAAATGTGTTAGATTACATGGGTGTGGATCATCTAAACACTTATTCCACTGATGGAATGGATGCCTTCCCAGACGAACCACTCCTCACTTTTGTGTATTTATTGTCATGGATAAGTAAGGCAGAAACAATTTCCTGTGTGGAGAAGACAACCTAACAAAACTCAAGAATTATGTCCCTGTTCTCAGCTGAGTGAGACTTGGATATCACTTCCTCCAGGAGAAATATCTGGATTCTAATTGTGTGAATATCCAAGATTCAGGATTTAGCTCTCCTTCAGATTATCCATGCAGCTATATCTTTATGTTTCAAGAGTGAACAGGAGGAAGTGGTCCGTGCTATCCCAGCTCTGGCAGGGGCAGTTTTGTCCTCACCTCATTAAGATGTCTGTTGTTCTAAGGCACAGAAAGTGGCCTTTCTCTTACTCTGTCACTTCAATTTGAACAACACACAAGATGAAGCCCCACATCCACTTTGCAGGGATGGTTTAGGCATTATTATAGCTGTGGAGGTAACACACCCAGCCTAAATATCAAAACCAGGCAGATAGGAAATCTTATTTGACATGTAAGTGCTTCCACGACCTCTTCTAAACTCCTACTGCCTTAAATACCCTAAAATTTGAGTAAGAGACCAGATCCTACTCCTTCGGTCATCGACATTGGTTTCAAAAGACCCGTTGTCAGAAGAAATAGGAGACATTGTTCGTGGAGCTAGGCCAAAATCTGAAACAGCTGGGCCAGATACCACACAACCTGCTCAAGTTCTGCCTCTGCAGTCTAGTGATGACCTGCTCCATCAGTCTGGGCTTCCCTCTGAGCCCTCTCCAGCCCTCAGCATACTGTCTTTGCCCAGAGAATGAACTATTTCCAATTGTGCTTATTATCAATGCCATAATAAAACATTTATTTAAGACTATCCTTATGAGGAAGTGCCTTAATTTTTTTATTGAAGGAAGTGAAATTAATAAAGCAAAGTCAGTTTTTACCACCCGGGTCTAGTAGGTATTTTGCCTACTTTCTCCATTGTTCTTACACATCGTGAGAGGTATTAAATCAAGTTGGGGATTTTCTTCCTCGTTCAGCTCCCCTGCTCCCTGACACAGCTACCAAAATTATGTATTCTTTACTGCTTTCTAAGAAGATTACTAAGCCAGCTGACCCAAACAGTAGTGGCACCAATTAGACATCATTCAAAATTAATAACCACTACGATGATAACAAATCAAAAGATTGATTCTTCTGATGGGAGAATCATTTTAATTAATTTAATCCTTGTTGAAAGATCAGCTGTGCACAGTCCTGCTCACCAGTGGGGCCCATTTGTCCCTGTCTGTCTCTGTCACCTAAAGCCAGTGAATATGATCAGTAGCCAGCACTTAGGGAACAATAAGAAACAGATTGTACTGTCAGGCTTCATTAAAGATCATCATTAGTATTCCAATTTGGAAACAGTCAATCTACCCTAACCTTTTACCAATTCTTTTCAGCTGCTTTTGTGAAGTTCGGTTCAGCTGCTAAACGTAAAAACGCTGCACAGGCTTTCTTAAAACAACAAGTTGGGTCTGGCTGATGCCTGTCAGGCTGCAGCTTAGGGACAAAGCTCAGGGGAAAAACGGGTTATGCAACGAGGCTCTAAATGATATCATGTGCAGCTGCTTATGATCAGAGTATTTATGGGCAATGAAACTTTCTTAAACTTGAAGCTTAGCAATGATGAATGGAAATGAAATGGATATGGCACTTTCTTTCATCCCACTGCTGAGGGTTTTTGTGGTCCCAAGGGTGTTTTTGCAGAGCTGGCTGCCTGGGCTCTCGGCTCTGCTCCTCTCAGCGAGGGCTGCTGGGGGCATTTTGAGCATGTAGATGAGGCAGATGGTATTTCAGATCTGTTTGCAGTTCACTTTACCTTTTCTACCGAGGTCAGATTGCTTTGTTTGTTCTATCATTCTGGTGGCTGGAAATAATTATGGAGAAATGGATTATAGGATTTGGAGGCATATTTCTGTATGGTCATCTCAGTCATGTCCTACGGCTGTGCAGGAGATGTAGCTGGAATCTTAGTTTTCAAAACAGTTTTTCTGCCAGGCAATGATCTCATTATTTTAATATTCTTGACATTTATGATTTGCTAACCTTCCCAGTTGTCCAACCATCTTCCTGAAGATATTTCAGGAATGCTCTGCCTGAAATACCAAAAGAAATGTACAATCCTGTCATTTTGAATAATCTCCTTCTAAGAGTGCTTTTAGAAAAAAAAAAAAAAAAGGCAAGTTTGGGTTTTTTCTGATGTGTTCTTATGTATCAGAAGGGGTTTCACAGAGATTGCAAATGAAATCAAAATTGGGCTAGCAAAATAGAGGGAAACATTAGATTTCACATTTCTTCCTACAGAAAAAAAGAACAACTTTCCCTCCAAATTTGATTATCAATTAAAAATGTTATTATTACTGTAATTGAATGACAAAAAAAAAAATCCCAGCCAAAAGCCAAAAGTACAAATTACTTTTTCTTTTCAGCTGCTTTTGTGTAGTTTGGTTCAGCTGCTCTCTATAAAAGCTCAAATACTTTCCTGTAGTTTAGTACTACTGTAATTTCTGAATGCTTTATCCAGTTCAGTAACCCTCTTGGAAACGATTCTTTGCAATAACTGGTTGCTCATTGCATACACATAGTGATTTCTGGTATTTAAATCCATGAAGAAGTGGAGTTTTCTGTAACAAAAATAGTAATAATAAATGTAAGTACTTCATAAGGACGATCCAGCCCAAAATCTAGCTTTCAAATGTTTTCCAAAACTAACCCGGTAATAGTGAAAACATTATTTTTTCACCATAGAAGGACAGAAACTCGCTTAGTAGAGAATTGCAACAGAAACCAATGTTAATGAAGATTCTGTGTGAACTTGGCAACATTTTCTTTAGTTTTGTGCTTGCTATCTGAGGAAAAAAAAACAAAGAAAAATTCAGACCTCATTATTTTTCTCTGAGAAAATACAAAAACCTAATTTGCTGAAAAAATGCGATACTGCTGTAACTGAATTTCAAAGAGTTTGCTGAACTCTTTTTGCTATGTATAAGTTCTTGTACCATTTTTCACTTTGACAAGGTGGTTTTAATTCAAATTCAAAGCCAATTATAGGTTTTATGGATTCAAACTTATTTATTGCAATGTTATTGGCTATGTAAGTGGCTACACAGATAATATTAATTAGCAACATACATTGCAGTGGTGAATAACATGAATATTGATGGGAATGCAGATTAAAAAGTTCTAGTATCTCACTGAAGAATGTCAGTCTTTCAAACTACTAATATTCTGGGGGTCCTTTCTTTCTAAAATTTATTTATAATTTTCCAGTGACTGCTTTGATTATTTTGTCAGTTTTGCCCATGACTAGCCTGTTACAAAAGGAAAGGCAGAGGGAGCTGTTCCATATTTTTATATCAGTGCAACTGAGTTCCAAAGTATTGGCTTCCTAAATGTTTTTTAGTTGTTTCTTAAAGTATTTATTTTTGAAGTCAGTCTTCTCAATTTCACTCATCTTTTCTTCTCCTGAGGCTATTGATTTTGCTGTGATTTTTTTCTTTTACCACTTGATTTTTAGCCATTTTTTCCTTTTTTATGTCACATACACCTTCACTGGAAAGGAATCCTTTCAGACGCAGGTATATACACTGTGTTATTACCTCAGTATTTTCAATTTGATTTATTTAAATGGATATAGCATTTTTTGGAAAGACTTTTTGGGAAAGGGGCCCCAGTGAAAGGCTCTCAGAGTGCTGCGACGTGCTTGAACTCAGTGGAAGTTGGTCTCAGGTTATGGCCTGGGTTTACACCAGTCCAAATCAAAGATGCTGCTCGTAAGAGCAGCCCCCTCCCTGCTTTCCTCCCTCCCTGCCCTGAGCAGCATCATCCCACCTCTCCTCTTTACCGGGATGTTTTTAGACACATGTTGAAACAGCACTGACACCAACCTGGCTGATTCATTCTTTGCACATTTAGATTTCAGAAGGATTAGGTTTTCATTCACATGGGAATGTGTTAGTGCAGTAGGAATGTGAAACCACAGACAGAAGCAGGGTACCTCCTCCCCTGTCAGAAGCAAATTATTATTATTATTATTATTATTATTATTATTATTATTATTATTATTATTATTACTACTTACAAGGTGTTCATAAAGATGATTATTCTACAAGTAAGTCTTGTACTATTTTTTTATCTCCCTAAAATATTGACTAGAAATGGTCATAAAATAACAGCATAAACTAATGGTTCCAGATATTGTCAATGATTTCTACAATTTCTGTATATGTCTAAGGAACGAAATCACCTACCAAAAGGATCAAACAGAAAAAGACGAGGAAATGCCATAAATGGATGACCCCCAGAATTGATATTTCCCAATTAAGAATTATTCCAGGACAAAATCTTCTTTGCTGACGTGGCTGCAGCAGATTCTGTGCGATCTTGTGTGCTGTGCATGGAATGAGGTCCTGCTGGTAAAACACCACCCATCTCATGTGGCCGCATGTTCTCAATGGTTCTTAGCCCTGGGGTCTGTGATGGGATCCACACCCGAGGTTCTGCACAAGGTAAGAGCCTGGTTCAAGTCAGCATCCTGCTAACAGCAGACTTCTGTTCAAAAGAGCTGACTTTGCTTCAATGTGTTATGCAGGGAAAAAAGTGCATAAACCCCCAAATTATTGCACCAAACAGGGCAATCTTTATTGCACCAAACTACTCATTTACTTCAGTGATTATTTTGTTTTGGTGGTATTGGTCATTTACTTTGCAAAATGTCTTTTCCCTAGGGAATCTGGTTGGAAGAACCACTATTAAATGAATACAGGGAAAGAAACAGAATGCGGCAGTGGAAATGCGTTTTACAGAGGAAACTTGAATGAAAAGGCTGTGACCCATCAGAAGGAATCTGACTAAATCTGCCAGAGTTACCAGGTATTTTTTTTTTAAATTTCCTTTACCTATTTCACATGTTTTAAAACCATGCAGCTACTGTTTATGCTGCAAGTACAATTTCTGAGGTATTCTTGGAGGTGTACCTGACTTGACATTTTTGATGCCTTTGAGTCCAGTAGCTTGTTTATGTGTGGTATAGATAAATGCAAAAGCAACTTCATTTATTCCATTTTAATCTTAAACCCCATCTCAAATTCCCCCTTTTTCTTCCCCATTTTCTTCCCCTCCTTCTCCTTCCCTTCTTCTCCTTCCCCTCCTTTCTTCCCACCTTTTCTCCTCCTTCCCCCCTTCTTTTCTCTCCCCCCACCCCCCGCCCTCTTTAGCAATACAGATATTTGCTGCTCATGCAAAGGTTGGGGAAGAGAATTTATTTTTAAAAGTCCAGCTACAGGTGGGTTGTCAAATGTAGTAATGAAGGAAAGATCACAAACTCCTTTAACTGGAACCGGAGGCTTTACTCGGACTTGGGCTGAGCTCTGCTTAAGACCATCCGCTCCAGAGATGTTTGAATCCAAACTGGAACTGCACTGCCCTCCTGCGGAAAAAAGCGGAAAAAAGGAAAAAGTTTCGTGAAACATCCCCGGTACAAAGGAAGCGCCTCGTTTAATGCCATGAATGAAAGACAAAAGGAACACAATTATTCCTGTGCCCGCCTACTTAGAAGAGCACAGAACAGAACTTATTTTGCCTAGTGGGAGCAGATTCTGCTCGCAGGTTCACCCAGAACACACAGACAATTGGATAGCCCAAACCATTTGGAGTGTTTTTTCTGACTATGCATTCCTTGCCTAAACACTGTGGAAGTTTTGCAGGATGCTCTGCTTCTACAGGCAGGCAGTTTAGGCTCCAGTGAAGTCTTGTGTGAAGACTTCAGCAGTTCTGAAGACCATCTTGTAGCTGTTCAGATTCCAAAGCCATCACTGACAACACATCCAGCACTAAAAAGCTCCTAACACAGATGGAGGTTGCTCAGTTATTTCTCATCACCACCCCAGATGCTGGCTTAGACAACTCAGAAATTTCTGGAAAGCAGAAAAGAAGGGCTCACAACACAATCAGGATGTACAACAAAAAGATGTGCACGCAGCCGTGAGCTGCTGGAGCTGGCAACCACAGCCCACAGGGCTGAGCCAAGGCACTCAGGCAGCACCGGCTGTGCCAGGTACAGCTACAGGGGACAGCCCAGAACCTGGCCCTAAGGGCCTGGCACACAAACTGCTGGGTGGCACAGTGTGTCCCTAGGTCATGGCTGGGTGAGCTGGCTGGATAGAATCACAGAATGGTTTGGGTTGGAAGGGACCTTGAGGAGGTCATCTGGTCCAATCCCCCTGCCACAGGCCGGGACACTTGGCACTACACCAGCTTGCTCCAAGACCCATCCAACCCGGTCCTTAATGTTTCCAGGGATGTTTCTGGGCAATATGTTCCAGTGTTTCACAACCCTCATTGTAAAAAATGTTCTCCTTATATCCCTCGTTCTTTAAAACCATTCCCCCTCCCTTCTCTCATCCTGCTTGCAGCAGAGTGGGCTTGCAGGCTCCTGGAGAGGCAATAGATGTGAATGGTCCTGGTCCCCAGCTCCACACCAGCACGGCAGTTCTATCCAATAGCTATGCTAGAAATAAAATGGTTCCTGAGCATTAGAAAAACAGGGTCTAGAGCAATGTTTTAATGAAAGCCTTGGAATGAGAAGAGCAGCTCATTTTAAAATGGGTCAGTGTGCTTAAAAGGAACCAGAGGGGCCTGCAAGAGCAATTAGGTAGAATGGGAAAATCTATGTAAATATATAAAAAGTTACACTGGAACAGGTTGCCCAGAGAAGCTCTGGCTGCCCCATCCCTGGAAGTGTCCAAGACCAGGCTGTCTAGGGCTTTGAGCAACCTGGGCTAGTGAAAGGTTTCCCTGCCCATGGCATGGGGGATTGGAACGAAATGAGCGTTAAGGTCCCTTCCAACCCAAAGCATTCTGTGATTCTATGAAAGTTGGTGCTTGTTACAGAGTGCTTTATACAAATCAGGAGTTCCCTGAAGGGTTATGCACTTTCTCATTCAAGGACCTCAAACCACATATTGGGCAAAGCCTTCCTCCCTCTACTATGCTGGTATATTTTGCTAATGTCTCTTGAAAATGAGTTGGCTCTTCAAGGGAAAGCAGTGACACCTGCACCTAGCAGAACAGAAATAAAGCACGCAGGCAAGGAAAGCAGAAAACAGGAGACCAAACACAACTTTATCCACTGTGGCTGATAAGGCATAATCAGGACAGCTCCTGGGGAGGACAGATTTGGGATAACATAGCAAAGTATTAGTTCAGTAGGGTTGCTCCAGGTTTACTGAAATGGTAACATAAAAGTGGCAATTGTCATTTTTCAAAGTTTTTTGAAGACAGAATCATTCACATTTTTGCAATCACAGATTTTTTCTGGGGAACAAAAGTGAAAATAATACTGATAGAAGATCATTTACTATCAGGTATTTCTAAGCATGGAAGCTGAAAGTCAAAATAAACCACTGAGATTCAATCTTAATTTTATTGACTTACTGTACATCCAGATTAATTTGTTTGGGAATTGGCTGTTGGCTCAAATTCTACTCTGGATCTGGATCTAGATTTCTAGTCTTCAGCTACTCTGACAGTTATTCAGTTCTGGGGCTTTGAAGTTCAGAAGACAGAATTTCAGCATGCAAATATGGTCATTAAACAAACCAAATCATTATACCCAAACCTGTGCCTGATCAATTAATAGCAAAACTGCATAACTGTTGTTTCCAGCGTGCTCTGAATGTTGCCAGAGAAATGAACCAGTCGTTTGGAGAACTTGAGCAAAGCAGGATATGTCCTCGCTGCTTGTGTATCTTGGACAACAGCTGTTTGAGCATCTGCCTCAGCTTTCAGCTGTAGGATTTGGCTGCCTGTTCCAGTAAACAAGTTGGGTGACCTCAGTTGTGTAAAAATGCGCCAGCGTCACTAATGCTCAGTCCGCAGAGGCAGGTGACCCCTAGCACCAAGTGAAACTTTAGAGGAATTACTCTAAATTGTGACCATTGGTAATGATTCACAGGGATTATTCCTGTGGGGAAGAACCCTGGAATAACAGCTCGCTCAGTGTGACAGCAAAAAATATTATGTTTACAGGGTTCCTTAGGAGCAGATCAATAAACAGAAGCAAGAGATGCTGAAATTCTTACATCTACAGCACAATAGGTTCAGTCTTTCTATATTTAAAGGGGCCTCATAAGAAAGATGGGACTAGGCTTTTTACTGGGGCCTGAAGGGATAGGACAAAGTGTGATGGTTTTAAATTAAAAGAGGGCAGATTCAGACTAGGTAAAAGGAAGAAATGTTTTATCATGGGGGTGGTGAACACTGGAACAGGCTGCCTGGAGAGGCTGTAGATGCCCCATCCCTGGAAACATCCAGGCCAGGTTGGACGGGGCTCTGAGCAACCTGGTCTAATCGAAGATGTTCCTGCTCATTACAGACGGGTTTGACTGGATGATCGCTGGAGATCCCTTCTAACCCAAACCATTCTATGATTTTAAGATCAAGAGGTTTATAATCCAGATCAGATTTAGTCTGGTGCCCTGGATTCACCATCTGCACCACACTTGTGGTTTGAAGCTGTCTAAACAAGCAGTTCAGACCCTCAGTTCTGCTGCAGAGCAAATCCGGTGTGCACCTGGAGTGGAGACTCTGGCTTACTGTCTTCTGAAAAGAATCCAGTGTGCATCTACCAAAAGAGGTCTGCAGATCCAAATGACAAATCAGAAACGGGGTCACTTCAAACCTGTAGTGCTGCACCAACACAAAACAAAATGCTTTGGTAGATGAAGCCACTGCAGTCTTGACATACAGTTGAGGTTGTAACCTTGCATTAATATAGATTAGGCAGAAAAAGTGTATCTTCTGCTTTCCTAAGTAACTTCAATTACTTACTAGTTTTTCCTATAAAAAGCAGAGCATTAAAAGCAAAACATTAAGGAACTTGCAAGACAAGTACTCTGAGCAAGAACTGAAAAGCTTTCTGTCCCTGGTAAATAAAAGAGTGTGGAGTTTCAT
The DNA here is from genome assembly GCA_013398115.1 of Falcunculus frontatus. Classification (NCBI taxonomy): domain Eukaryota; kingdom Metazoa; phylum Chordata; class Aves; order Passeriformes; genus Falcunculus; species Falcunculus frontatus. The sequence goes on along the minus strand of VZRV01001287.1, from coordinate 11,365 downwards.
GCTGACCTGGATAGATTCCTTTCAATACCTGAGCTGGCTTGCAGACACTGCTGCAGTCTGGACATACCCAGAGCCCACAGAGCAAGAGCTCTCCCTAATTTCCAGTTCTTATGATGATGGTATGTTTCTTACTGTCCTGCCAAAGAAAATGTTTCAGGTTTTATTCCCTATGTGTTTTTAGATGTTCAAATAATCTTTACAGAATACCCAGGTGAAGATTAAGGTACCAATGGCATTTTCCCTGTTATTACACAAAAATAATTCTATGAACAAGGAGTAAACTCCTTTTCTGTTTCAAACAGCGTGGGCTATTGCACAGCACATCTGCAGATATAATTAAAATTTCAAAATAAAAATACCTACATGATAGTTGCTGTGCACAACAGCCAGCCTGACACAAAATATGTGTTGCTTTCTCCTAGAATTCAAGAGCAGTAGAGTTGTTCAGATTTTCAATCAACAATCATTTTCTAAAGTTACCGTCACTGATCTTAGAAATAGAGGATTTGGAGATGAATTGTAAACCACAGTAAATACTTACTTGAGTGAGTACTGATTTTAGAATTGTTTCCTGTAAATTCTAATTTTTAAAAGTATGAAATTGAAAAACATTCTTCAACATTTTGGCTCTTTTTTACCACTGGCAAATGCAACAGGGTCATGCACATTAGCCAAAGAGAGAGTAACAGCTGCTGCTTTATTTAGCTTGGCAGAAAGTTACATGTTCCATTTAAAATGTCTGAGACTTACCATGTCAACCTCTTTTGAAAATTATGAGTAGGTGTTTTGGGGGTTTTTTTGTCATTATGTTCCACTGTTTTGATGAGTATTTTTTGATAGGAGAGATATTTGTCCTAACAGAAAAAGTTGCTGAAAGAAGAGTTTGAGAAGAGCCTGTAAAAGACCTGAGCTTATATGGAAGAATCATTTGAAACCGTTACTGAACAGCCAAATTTAGAGCTATTTTAACAGTACTCTCCAAGCAGATAGGCTCACAGTAATTGTGCTGACTTTCGGAAGTTACCGATTTGAAATGTTGCCTCTGAGACTTTACAGTCTGTTTCAGAACTAGGACCCTGTTCTCAAGGCTGATCACTTAGGAAATCTATGTTTTGTTTCAACAGACTTCCCAGAGGATGGTATCTGCTGAAATAACTTTTCCCCTTCTACAGAAAACACAGTTTGGGTGTTTTAAGTCCCTGCACAAAAAGCATAAAATGTGTGTTAGTTCATTTTTAGTTAACTCCTTCAGTTGATGCCTTGAGTTTTAGCTTTTATATTTTTATATTTTTTTCAAATTCAGTATTGCTTACTGTAAAACTCTAAAGTGTCTTACAGCCTGCTGCTGCTGCTCTCTTATGCCAAGATAGACATAACAAAGTCTCTAGGTTTGCTCTCCAAGGACACCCAGATCCAAAATGTGTAAACCAACATCTTGGAGAACAGGGGTTGAGCTTAGAGAGCTTACATCAGCAGCTAAAGTTTTAATTGGCCAATTTATGCTGATATGCAAATGGACCAAACCTATAAAAGGGTGAAGAACTCGTGACTCGTTGTCCATCTTGGGGTCCATTTTGGCAGTAGCCTCTGGGCTCCCCAGGGTGTACCTCTGAAGGCCTTCAAATAAATATCACCTTTCTTCCCTTGTTCCTGTCTAGTCTCTGTTTCCAGGTATCCACTTCAGGCATCACAGTGTCAAAAAGAACTTTTCCTAGAGTTAACTGTCTTGTACTGAAGAGTCAAGACCACCCATCTCAAGACTTGTTTCAGGCAGGGTATGTGCAACATTGCTGAGGCATCAGCTTGCCCACAACCCTTTCTCCACTGTCGTTGCAGACAGAGCACATCCACAGGAACAATTCAGGAGGGGTAAGGAGAGTAAAACCCAGACTTGCAAAGCCAGCTGACTGAGTCAGCACTGTGTCCCTGGGTGCTTCAGAGGCTCACTGTGTGCCTATCAACACTACCTGTCTGCTTTTACCTTGAATTATCCTGCACCACCTAAGCAAAGTGCCATTGTATTACCAGCTCTCATAATCAACGTCTCCAGGGCAAAGGCAGGCAGACAGTGAGTGAGGATGGGTAAATCCAAGAGGAAATGTGTTTTTAATGCTGTTCCCCTTGTGTCTCACAGAAGACCTATCCATGACCCACCAAAGCAAACACAGGTATCATCCCAGCCTGTGTCGGTGGCTTGCAGGTGAATTCAGTGTGGTTCAACAGGGCAACAGCTGCTTTGTTAACATTTTATATATTGTAAATCAAAGAAGCTTACTTCTCTCACTCCTTAGTGCCCCAGCCCACAGAATAAGCAAGAATTTACCATATTGCTGTTAAAAGAAAAGGGAAGGCTCAGGAGCTCTTGTATTCTTAAGTTTCAAACTGATGGACTGAAAGTGGAGGAGCCAGTAAATGTGCAGAGGCTTTCGTGGCATAGGTTTGCTCATGTTTCAACTGCGAAACTTTGGCATTTGCAAATGTCTACTTAAAGGCAACATTAAAGACAACAGACCTCTTTCGCTTTTGTGGCTTTGCTTACCAGCTACAGTGTGCCATATCAGAGTGTGAGGGTTGGGAGGAGAGGAGAAAATCCATCTGAAATTTAGCAGCTTAAAAAAAAAAACCAAACAAAAAAAAAAAAAACCCAAACGTTTTTAATCAGCTTGAGAGCTCAGTGGATTTGTGAAATCGTTTGGGATTAACAGGCTATTGATTGCTAATAAAACAATATTTAGCTTTGTCTGATGAACAGCAATGGAAAAAGGTGTGGGCACCTTGTCAAACAAGACCCATTGAGGACGGATGATGGGTTAAGTGTGGGGGTCTGAGTGGCAGCGTGGGTGCCCAGTCTTCAAGGAGAACTTGTCAGTTGTTAGTAAGGCTGGTGAAAGGAGGGACGCCAGCGCCTGATGGCTGGGGTAGTATTGATGCAAGTTAGCTGACTAATCAGATTGAAAAAGTCCCATGGTATTTATGTCACTTTAATTTTCATCAAACAATTGGAGACGACAGCACTCTATTAAGAAGAGGTTGATCCAGAACTAAAGCTAAATAAATTAGGGTCTCAGTTTAATCAAATTATCCCTCTACTGGCCTTGGATTAACCGAGGGAGACAGCGTCAGTCTAGGCACTTTTCATTGGCTGGTTTATTTTTTTTTTTTAAAGAAGCTGGTACAAAGAATGGGAGATTTAACACACAGCTACTACTCATAATACCTCAAATAAGCACATTTTAAAGAAGCAGGAATTAATATTTATCAGGAAAATGTGCCGTTTTATTGAAGGATATTTCCATTTTTATGTTAGCAGAGTTTTTTTCAGTGAAATGAACAGAAAATGAGGCTAAAATCTGTCAACAAAAATCCAGACTGAGAGAACCTGAAACAAGTTGGCACAGAAATGGAAACACTAGCCTAATGCTACCTGATGATTTCTTGTTAGACTTATAATATTTTAGTTTACGTGCTCTAAAAATACTTTGATTACACATTTATATTTTGCAATTGTTTACTTACATTTTTTGTGCAGGGTAAGAAATTATTTTTCTTCCTTCCTACATTCTTTACACCTCTGGGTGTAAAAATCTTTGAGGTATCCAGATATTCTCTGAGAAAATAATTTTCCCAAGCTGCCTTATATCCTCTCCTGCAAATTTTTCACTAGAAGTTTACAACAAGAGACAGCAACTGTCTTTTCAATAGTAATAACATGAAAAAAAAATCTCGTGTTTATAGTTCCTCTACAAATATTCAACTGAACTGTTGCAATAAATTTTTCAAGATCTTGAACTCCTGAAATATTCCAAATCTCTGTGTTGTCATAATCACTGTAAAAGTAACTCTGGTTTCCTAGACATAGAAATGAAAGTAAAATAGTACATCCTTTGCTGGAAGCAATGAACTGAATTCATCCCAGTTAACTGCAAAATTTGTTTTTACAAAATGCAACATGATGAATAAACACCTCCTTCCATCTTTGTTGCAAAAGTAAAAATAATTTTATGAGAAAAGCAGGATAAATGGATGTGGTATTGTGCCTGATTCTACTTTCTGATTACTTCTTTCTCTGACTTCTAACTCATTTTTTTACTGCCCATGATCATCAGTGTTGTTCCTCATTCTTCTGAGGCAATCACAACTTAGGGAAAGTGAAGCTGAACAAATAAATATCTGTATTTTTGTTACATCTGTCAAAATGGAGATATTGGGATGAGCTGTGACCTAGTGCACACTCAGGTAAATAATTTTCCCTGCATGTGTAATAGACACGAGAAGTACAACTGGCTTCTGCTGGCCTCTATTCTCCCATAATCTACAAAATTTCACAGTCCTCCTCTGCTTGCATTTCATTTCTCTTCTTATTAAGCCTTTGGAAATCCAGGCACAAAGCACCCAGTTCTTTACATAGTTATGCGCACATAACCTAATGCTCCTTTCATTTTTGATTTCTACATTTCAAGCTCAAACAATTTTATCCTTTATTTTTTCTGGCACACTTCAAGATTCCACTCTTTGGTCAGTTCTGGTGGACATAACCTTGCAGATGCTCATCCCTGCACAAGAAGTGGTTTTTTTCCCAGGTAACTCATCTAATTATTTCCTTCCAGAGTTTGCTAAATGCCTGACATCCACTCGTGACACTAAGCCTCTTGCAGATACTGAAAAAAAAAAAAAAAAAAAAAAAAAAGTTGCTTTTGGGGGTTTGTTTTTAATGCACAGCCCTCTCAGTTCTGCTAGTTTGACCTGAAAGCTGATCAGAATGCCACCTGTCTTCACTTGTTTTCTTACTGTGGATGAATAAAGATCATGTATTTTCATGGTAAAGATGTGGTCTAAGGTAAATGCTTTATTTTACTTCAAACAGGGATAGGATTTTTTCTTGTAGCTTTTTGGTACAATCATTTACTCTAAGTTCAGGTATTTTTTCCCTGTAGAAAAGACATTTTCCCTGCAGAAACACAGGTATTGGGAGACAGAAAAGTTTGAAATGCTTACAGCTGCTTTCTCTGTGAAGAAGAGCAGTTTATCCTCAAGGTGAGGATACAAAATCTTTTATCTGCATTTACCCTTTGCACATAAATGGTCAATGTAACTCTGAAGATCAGTGATTTTCTAAGATTCTAAGTATCTAATTATTTTTTTAACATTACCTGTTTGGAGAGATCTCAGTTGGATTCCAGTGACCTGTAGCATCTGAAACCATCCCATTTTCCTCAAGCTGCTCCACGATGCACATTTTATGGAGGCACTTCTGTAGAGGTATAAATGTGTGTGTGTGTGTGTGTGTGTGTTTGTGTAACATACTGAGTCCCACACTTTGTAACATAACCCTAATGCTAGTTCCAGGGTGAATTTTTCTGAAAAATTAAACAACAACAACAACACCAACAACAAACCCAAATCCCTGAGTAAATAACACCCCCTTCCCCACCCCCGCAAAAAAACCCCGAAACCAAAAACCCAACAACCCAAAACCTGCCCCTGCTCAGATGACAGTTTTGTTTTGCAGCCCATACTTTCCTTCGGCAACCCCCTCCAGCCCCACTTCAGCTCCAGGTCTAGGCTTACTTTCTCTCTCAAGCTTAAGCCTAACTCTGCTTTGAGGGTGAGCCCTACAAAGGCTCTGCTGGGTTTTGCCCAGATTAAAAAAAAAACCTCAGTCAGTTATCTTAGTAAAATAAGGTGAATACAGCCATCATTTTATGAAACTTTTAAACTGACCGAGCATTTAAATTCAGAATAGCAATTCTGCTTTCAATACTACTAACTTTTCCCAATGACAGGAATAAAATATACCTTTTGACTACAGCTCATTCCCTCTGCATACAAACACACTCACATTTTCTGATTTATACTTCATTTAAATCTTTCCAAGCTTTTATTATTTTAACAGAGTCTAAATTCATCCTTTGGCTGTGAGGGCAATAAAGGGGTAAAGAGCTCCCTGTCATTAATGATGTTTTACTTGCAGTGATACCTCACCTTCTGCAAAAGGTGACGTTTCTCTACCTCTTTCTGTTGCACCTAAGGCCACTGGAGCTGTACTTTCCATTGCTGTGTGATGTGGTGAAGTGATAGCTTTATGAGAACCTGTTCATCTCCACACATCTTAAAGGCTCAATGAAAAAGCCACTATCTGTTTTTAGACTGTTGGCTATGGAGGGTTTCCATCATTAAATTAATAAAAATGCGACAAACTGGGGTGGGAGGACTGAATAGAAGTGTATTTGCTTTTGGGAGTGTCATTCTTGGCACATATGTGTAGCAGACTGGCTTTAGTATCCAAGGAGTGTAGTGTAAAATTTTGGACAGTTTGGACTTTCTAGACAGAAAATATTTTTGAAAAATTGTCTTCAGTTTTGAGTTTCATGGTTGTGTGCATTAGTCTGTTCTGTTGGTGACCTTGAGTGGTTAAAATTTAAAAAATTCAACTCTGACTATACGACTAAGAAGTAACCTGGTTTGTTGAATTTTTTTAAAACTGCTTTCTCTTTTTTTTTTTAATATATTTTACACAGGGTAAAGTCACAGCCATTTAATAATAGTTTGTTAAAGATACTTTTTTTTCCTTACACAGTTTCTATTAACACACTTTCTTTGCTTTTGAATAATGACAAGCACCGTGGCCACAAAAAAGTGACGCAGGTAGAGAATAAAGTTACATGCTTGGAAATTCAGATGAAACAAAGCCCACAAGTGGTATGTCGATATCATATTTTGTGTGTGAACACCCTCCAGCAGTCTCCCCAGTGTTGTGTTTCCAGAACTGGAAAAAAGTTTGAAATGCAGGAAAAAAACCCAGCAAATATTTGAAGTTTCTTCCCCTTGGCCCAGATTATGAAATAGTAATCCATTACATTGTAAATCTTCCTGTACCATGCAAATCCCTTTACAAGGATTAGGAGATTGTAACACAGATGATCATATTTCAAGAGGTACCAGTGTAAGTTATACGTTTCTGCTGCAGATTTCATACAGTCCTCACCCAACACGTTACATACAGCGACCCAAACGAACAGGTGCTTTACATTTATTGAGAATCTTAATTCACACAACAATAAAAAAGAAGGCTCGGTTACAAGGCTGTGTGGCACATTCAGTCTGTGCTCTCTGAGGCGACTCAACAATGTGTGAGGGTGTGCAATGGAGCAAAGACTATGCAATCAGTGACCCTTTGCCCCTCGGGGGTGGGAGGGGGGGAGAGGAGAATTTCAGTAAAACACAAAGAAGCTGCTGTTTCTGCTTTTGCTGCTATCAGCCTCGGTGCTACTGACAGAGCAGCGCCTGTTAAATCTATTTCTGCTCCTAGCTGCTTGAGCAAGAGTAGAGGGAAACTATGTTTTATAATTCTGCATCACTTTTGTTTCTTTCATGGAATTGGATCCTACTTAGGGGGCATAAGGTAGAAGCATCTGACTTGGCTAGATTTCCTCTGTACACTAAGGAAATGCAGCTCTTTGCCAGCATTTTGCACTAATTCTAATACATTGAGTAGTACTGAATTGCTACTTAAGGAAAAAAATTCCATGAGAAGCACTTAGTTCACACCACTAAGCAGTGTTTGCAAAATTGGTGGTATCTTCTCATACCCGTAGAAGTCTGAATGGATAGAGGATTTAAAAAAATACAGGACAAAATTTGTGAAGGAGTCTGACTTAGTAGCTCTTAGACCCTTTTTTCAAATCTGGCATTCTGGTCTTATCTAAAACCAGTTTCCAAATTTAGGTTTTTCAAGTCCCTCTGGATTTGCCCATAACTAAGCAAGCCTAATCTGTTTAATTAGTACCATACTTAAAAGTCTTTGTCAGCTCTAAGAGGTAGGAGGGTGAAAGGGAAAATTAACATATATGGGACAGATACACAAGTACAGCTGAGAGATCAGGGGTTGTAATCCAGACTTTCAGGTTTCCTTCTTGAATTCTGCAGCCCAGTCCTTTTTTTAAAGTTTGTTACTTGAGCTCTGCTTCTTGAGCTCTGCCAGGCTTGGTGCTGTGACCACATCCCTGGGGAGGCAGTTCCAGTGCCCAACCACCCTCTGGGTGAAAAATCTGTTCCTGATATACAACCTAAACCTCGCCTGACTCAATTCAAATCTCTTTGTTTTACACTCGGCAAACACTACCGAATCTGCATTACAAGAATGAGATGACAATCTGACCCTTGGTTCCACCCCTCTACAAATGACCAAAAACTGCAAAGTTGATGATAACGCTGATGGACGCTCTGCTGAGCAACAATTATAATGTATTAACAAACACTTGGTACCTTCATGTACGTTCAGAGCTACATTTGAGTGCTGTTGCAGGCTCAGCCTTTGTAGAATAAATACTGTAGAACCATAGAATTCTGAACTGGAAGGGATCCATCAGGATCATCGAGTCCAACTCCTGGTCCTGTGCAGATCACCCCAAAAATCACACCATGTGTCTGAGAGCACTGTCCAAATGCTTCTTGACATCTGTCAGGCGTGGTGCTGTGACCACTTCCCCGGGGAGCCTGTTCCAGTGCCCAACCGCCCTCTGGGTGAAGAACCTTTTCCTGATATCCAACCTAAACCTCCCCTGACTCAGTTTCATGCTATTTCCTTGAGTCCTGTCTCCTCACGAGGAAGTTTTAACTGCAATGAGGTCTCCCCTTAGTCTCCTCCAGGCTGAACAGACCAAGTGATCTCAGCTGCTCCTCTTATGGCTTCCCATCCAGACCCTTCAGCATTCTCGTGGCCCTCCTTTGGACGTTCTCTAACAGCTTAATGTCTCACATTGCGGCACCTAAAACCGCCCCAGCACTCGAGGTGAGGCCGCTCCAGCTCAGAGCAGAGCAGGTCAATCCCCTCCCTTGCCCAGCTGGCGATGCTGTGCCTGATGCACCCCAGGACAGGGTTGGCTCTCCTGGCTCCAGGGCACTGCTGACCCATATCCATCGACCAGGACCCCCAGGTCCCTTTCCATGGCACTGCTTTCCAGTGTCTCATTCCCCAGTCCATACACCCAACCAGGCCTGCCCTGTCCCCGATACAGAATCTGGCACTTTGCCTTGTTAAACTCCACACAACTGGTGATTGCCCAGTTCTCTGATTTCTCGAGGTCTCTCCACAGCACCTCTCTGCCCTCAAAGGAGTTGATAGCTCCTCCCAGTTCAGTGCTGTCAGCAAATTTACTTAATGTACATGTAATGTAGATTAGCTTCTTATGAAAATCAAGGCGGAAAGGGAGGAAACTATTGCCATGTCTGACCTGGTGGGTAGTGTGGCACAAGTGTAGTAAAACGTGGTGCTGAAAATCCGGTGCCTGGTACCTTCAAGATTTTAACTCTGGGCTAGCAGCTGTAGTTTGTTCTTGTGACTGCAGTTCTGGAGCAGCCTGGTAGTTTCATTTGGTAAAGGAACCCATTTGATGTGTGGCATGACCACACTGAGGACCAAAGCATACTAAGTGGGGGAGTTAGGCAAATCAGCTTTTAAAGGATGTGTTTGATCTCCTGAACCAAAGTGCAACACAGAGGCCTGCAAACTGTGCTAACTTTTTTACCTACTCAAGGATAACCAATTTGATCCAAAAGGACAAGATGTCATTTAAAAATGTGTGATGCCTACGGAGGCAGAGCTGACCAACAGAAGAGATGAGATATGGGAGATTTCTTAAATATTTCACGTTAGGGAATAACCACTGCACAAACACAGTATTTATCCACCTAACTCGGAGCAGTTCTAGCAGGATGCACAGTGTACCTCTGCTCCTGCCATTATATAAGGTAGTCAGGTTCCAGGTGAAATAGTAATTTCATTATTTCTGGAAACATTTGTAGTAGCACAGATATGAACTTAGACACTTTGAGGGTACAAATTGTAAAATTCCAGCTTCGATGTTTCCCACATCCTGCTTAGGAGAACCATGGGAACCAGCACCGTTCGGTTCTAAAAAGATGTGTGTTTCTGTCAGGCACAAAATACAGAGAAAATGAAGGCGTTACAGTAACCTAACCGGAATATCTGGTACTATGTTCTTCAAGTGATGATCCTCAAGCTTTGGTTTTCTATATAATTTTTTAACTACTTTTTAGCTTCTGTATTTGAATGAGGTCTCAGTTATAAAGGACATTAGGAAGAATTTCTTCAAAGAAAGGATGATTACACTTCAGATTGGGTTGCCCAGGGAGGTGGTGGAGTCACTGTCCCTGGAGGTGTTTAAGGAAAGACTGAATGTGGCACTTAGTGCCACGGTCTTGCTGCAAAACGTGGAATATGTAAAATTTTCTTAAGAAAGGGTGTTCTATCATGTTTGATCTTTGCATACTTTCAAGCCAAATCAACAAGAAGGGAGATCTAATTGGAGAAACAGAGAGCCACCAACAAGTTCTAAGCGATCTCCACGTGTTAGAAAAACAAATTACTTGTTGGTAGAATTACCTTGTTGCGGTTTAGGGCTGGACATGTTTCAGTGATCTCAGACCTGGAGGGCGGTTAACAAAGCTTAGGAAGAAGGATATACCCCTGAGAGTGGACACAAAGAATGCAGAATTTATGGGCCATAAGGACATTTGGCAGAAGCCCCAAGATAAGGAAGAAACTAATAAAGACAACTCAGCAATTGTGCTGAAATCAGTTCCAACTGGGTAAAAGGTGATTCCAGAAGGGGAAGATCACAGCCACGGACTCAGCACCAACCCAAGAAACCACCGACTCAAATAAAGACTGAGTACACAGCCTAAATGACATGAGGAGGAAGAGAATTATTAACCAATAGAAGGCAGAATACTAATTAATAAGAGAACTAGGTAATTTGTAGCCAACGGACACTAATTCCTTTGCTGAAATATATAAATAGTACACAAATTCTGATATTTGGCGTGCTTTATTTGTGGAATACCACCGAGCACCCAGGCTTGTGCAACTCTGAAATAAATAATCAACATGTCACGAGTGTGCATTATTGGCTTGTTGCACACCGGGTAATGAATCCGACTTTTGTGGACAAGTCTGGTTGACAAGGTGGTGCTGGTCACAGGTCGGACTCGATGCTCGCAGAGGTTTTTCCAACCTAATTGCTTCTGTGACTCTGCGATTCCGTCTGTCGCTAAACTGTCTTTAAAAGCTGACATTCCAAAGGCCGTGCTGATCCCGTTAACTCTCCCACCGCGCCGTTTGCGAGACACAAAGAGCCGGGCGCCTGCCAAGCGCGGAGGACGGCGGGATTCCTGCTCAGCGCCGAAACAAGGAACATTCCCCTGTGGCCCGGAGATGGCCGAGGGACGCTCCCTCTCTCCCTGCGCCCCTCCGTCCCCTCCATCCCTCTGCCCCTCTCTCCCGCAAGATGGCGCCGGGCGCGCCCCTCAGCCCGGGACCCGCCGCGGCCGGAGGCTGCGCCAG
>VZRV01001286.1:2247107-2453958 GCA_013398115.1 Falcunculus frontatus | reverse complement strand
ATGAGGCTTTTTTCCCCTAGATTATCATTACTAGCCAGTATTTATTGGTCTTGATTTTAACCTCTGGTTGTTGCAGAGAAAGTAGTTTGGTTTTTTTAGATGCTGGACTGTTCCTAGTTCCTCTGGCCATCCTCAGCTCTGCATGGGAAAGCTGTTCACTCCCACTAACCATCCAAACTTGCTGGAGATAGCTACAGACTGTCAAAAATCCCCTTTTTCCCATCCTCCTTGGAACACAGTCCAGATGTAGATGTCAGGATATGCAGGTTCCCTTTCGGGAAACTGAACACAGTGGTGCAAGCTGCCTTCCCTTTTCTACTCTTTCACAACCTCTCTGCCCTTCTCAACCTCTTATGCCCAAGAGCCGTTCATCCTGCCCACAGCCTCATCTGAGACCAAGCCCAGAGGGAAAGATCTGCAGGGTGTTGCAGGTGCCATTTTCTTTCCTTTACATGCTCCAAAGTGCATCACAATGGCAGACCTGAGAGCAGCAGGAGCTGGCCTTGGGGCAGGAGAGGAAGTTTGGCCTGAAGGAGTTCAGTGGAATTAAACAGCAATTTGAAAAGAGGCCACTGCCAAGCCTGTGTGGCTCTGAGAGCCCTGCTGCACCTGGAGGAGCCTCTTAGCACAGCACAGAGAGGCTGGGGAGACTCACACTGCAAATAGGGCCAGGAGGGGGACCTGCAGGCGGGACCTCTCTGCCCAGTGCCTAGAGAATGGTTGGAGATTTTTGTAAGGAGACCTGAGCTAGTCCTGGATATGACACAGCCCCTCAGTGATGGGTAAGCTGCGGATCTCCTGGGACACTTGTGCACCCTAACCTAACCCAGGATTAGCTGGCTACCAAACCACAAGTGCTATTTTTTGTCTTAAATACGACATGCTTCTTAAGTGGATGTGTAGGAGGTCACTCCTGTTGCCCCAGTGTCTAACCAGGCCTCCCTGGTTTTGACTGCCTTGGTGGGGGGAGTTGAGATGCTCAGTGCTTCCTCATTCCTGAGAGTTCAGTGCTTGGGCTCACCACTCCTTAGCTGTGTTCAGTTATTTAAGCAGGACAGCTTGGGAGTCTGTTTCATGCAGAGGACAGGGGCTGTGCTGAACAGTGTGAGACCTTCAGGCACCTGGTGTTTGACTTGTCTCCGTAGATGGCATCCCCAGGCCAGGTCATTTTCTGGAGGTATGGTACTATCTGCACCTGCTTTGGGAGAGGGGAGGGAGGGAATTGCACTTTTCATACTCTTGGGATGTATCATCCTGCTGCCAGGAGCTTTCAAGACAGTAGGTCTTTGCAGCTTGACTATACTGCACTCAAGCTGCTTAAATACCAGTACAACTTGTTTTATAAAGTTAGTAAGGCCATGTATGTATCAGGCACCCATGTGCAGGCCATCAGCTGTAGTCAGGATGGAGATGCATGTCCTAGAAACTGTACATTTGCTAGAATTTGTAGCTCAGGCTTGAATGCTGTGGTAGATTGGGGTAGTGAGGCTGTATTCCTGCTGTTGTAGGTTGGGGTTTCAATGGCTTGAGGAAGGCACCCCATTCCTTCTGCTGGTCCTCAGACAGTTGCTTGTGTTTCCATCACATCAGTTTGCTAGGGGGAGAAAGAAACTGTCCTCCACAAGTTTCCTTGCAAGAATAAGAGCTGGAAAGACATTCTTAAACTGTTTTGTGCCTCTCACTTCCATGATCCTGTTTCCTTTGGAGCTATTGACCAAGTGCTGGTGAACTACAGTTGGAAAAAGAAGTCATAAAAATATCTACCTTGTATCCTCATCTCCTGATTAGTTGAAAATAACCCCCACCAGATGGATAAAATGGCAAACTTTTTCAGCCTCTAGTGAACATGGACTGAGCTTTCATCTAAACCTCACTGCTTGAACAGAGACAGCAACAAGCTGTGTCTTTCCATCCCAGGTGTGGACTTTCCAGGCTGGATGGAGACAGAGGTTCCAGTGGTGTGAGAGACAGTCCTGCTGGCATTTATTCTGTGAAAAAGGTTTCAGCTGTTACCACTATCCGTCCCACCCGAGTGGAACAGCAGCAGGGAGAAGGACAGGCCACATGTGAGCAGAAGAGACCTCACACATGAGCTTTGTCACATGGGGCATCAAGGAAGAACTAAATAGCAATCAATATTGTCTTCAGCTTTTCACTGACAGAAGTGAGGTCACCTGTAGACACAATGTCACAGAGTGTAAATATTCCCTGGGCGCTGTATTCCTCATGTGTCTGGAATGCATGCAATAACCAGCTCTGTTATTCTCAAGAGGCAGCCCAGCCAACCTTTGTCAGGGAAATGAAATAACTGACGGGTGTGAAAAAATGCACATCTATCCCTTGCTGCTCTGAAAACCTTCCTCCCGCTCTGCCAATGCCTCTGCCTGCCCTGCCAGGCAGCAGCAGGTTACTGGGAGAAGCAGGCTTCCTTCAGGGACATTTGCTCTTCAGGCTAATCCTGAAATGCAAAAACAGACTGAAGAGAGGGGTGAATTTTCCAGGAAGTTTCAGAGAAGCAGTGGAAGGTTTCTGCTGGTTTCAGGAAAAAACCAAAACCAACAAAGGAAACAAAACCAAAACCAAAAAATGGCCAACAAAACCAACAAAACCCCCTGAAGTGCTGAAGAAAGTTGGGTTCTGCAATCATCAGCTGCATATTGGAATAGAAGCCCTGTTGTTTTGGGTTACCACTGCCATGCTATTTCTTTTCCACAGTGAACTTTGATATAAGGAGGAAGGCAAGGGACCTTCAATATCTTAATCTTCCAGTTCTTTTGACCCACTAAGCCCATTCCTGAGGGAAAGCTTAGTCCAAGTGGAGCTAGAGATCTGGAGGATTAGGACTGCTGCCTATCACTTGCCAGGCTGCAAGCCTCTCCCTGTCCCTGGGCTGTGCTCAGCAGCATTCAGGCACGGAATGAATGGATTAATTTAATGTCAAATTTGATTCCAATCTGATTCCAAGTTTGGCTGATGAGGAACAAGACTATGGAAAAGAGGGTAGGATGCACAGAGCGGCATCCCACAGGCTGTCAAATTTGCGCTGGGAACTGAGGGTGGTGTCAGGGCTCCAACCGGTGCATCCTCAACCGCCTGCATCAGTCTGTTTCCATGCCCTGGTACTGGAGGTACCAGGGGTGCTGACACACAGAAAGTTGCTTTTTGCTGGAACTGCTTGAACTGGACTGCTGCAAAGCACAGCTACGACCAGCATGCAGCTGGGATGCCAGGTTCCTCTTGTTCACTCTGCATTCCAGATCTACTCGTTACACACCGTGGGCTCACAGGCAAGTCTTTGTAAGGATCTTGTGATTCCTGGATCTTGCAGTTTCTGCAGAGGAAACTCCAGAGGGACTAATTTCTCCTTGTCCCTCGCAAGGGATGTTGAAGTGGGCAGTGGCATCTGTATACCCAAAGTTGCCGTTCGCCCTGTAACAAATGAGCAGCTTTTTCAATCAGCCCTGCTGGTGCCCTGAAACAGGGGTGGGTAGCAGCTCTCTGGGTGCAAAGCTAGCAATGCTTTGCAGCCATGGGGGCAGGTGGCACCAGCACAGGACAAAAGCATTGGTGTGGCCTGTTTGTGCTGGTTCGTGTTTGTCTGTGAATAAGATGAGGATGGTTTTGGCCAGAAGAGTGTAAGGACAGAGGTGGTGTTAAGGCCAGAGGGTCCTTTTGAGGACCAGAGGCAAGTGTGGTGGCACTTGAAGCATTCGGGGACTGCACAGGAGGGCATCCTGGCTGCTTGTCCTCCTGCCATACCTCCCAGCATTTACTGTAACCCTCTGGCAGCATCCCTTGGCTCCGAGCAATTTCTTCCCTGCCTATCCTTGGGAAGAAGGATTATAAGATATACGGATAAGGGTGAGTCACAACTGTTGTGTGACAACACAGTGTGGCTGCTTCTTGCTTTGTGCTTCCCAGGCATGAGAGCTGAAGCTGGTCATGGCAACACTGGCTGAGTTTATAGCAACTATCTCGCTCTGGGATCAACTTCCAGAGTGGAAATTGGTGGAGTGCCTCAAGGAGATGGCTGTTACTCAGCATGTATAAGACACCTGGCATCTTCCCCAGAACAGGAAAGCACAGGCTTGTCCCACGGTGAGCCTGGCTGTGACCTTGAGTGACTCAGGGTTGAGCCCTGTGGGACATGGCAAGTTTTTGCTGGGAGCTGTCACACTGCAGGAGCCATCAGTCTCCACCCCACAGGCCCCTGGGGGAGGCAGTGGCTGGTGATGGGTCCCCAGCTGCCTGGTGCCCATGGCTGGATGATATCCATGTCTTTCCTCCCGGTAGGGTCACCTGTGACCACAGCACCAGTAGGGAGTAGGGGTAGAACTGCTGTCCATCCTGGCCATAAGTGAAAGCTGGTGACAATGGGGAAGAAGCCAAATGTGACATCTCCCAGCTCTGAGGGCATCTAGGCAGAGCTTGGTATGGATGTGGATGTGTATATGGATTTGTATGAACCCTTATCTGGACTTACCACATATTTTGGTGAAATACAGAGTTCTGATCTCTTCTGAGCATGTGCACGTACAGCTTCCTCAGACAACTTCCCACTGGCTTTAGGGATGAGGAAAGGAGGCAGTGGGAGGGCAAACAAGTCTGTAACATCTCCCCTTCTCTCTATTCCCTCTTTCAACCCATCTTCCCTTTCTCCCTTCCCTGCTGTTCCCTGTGGGAGATGTTTGTTCACATGGTACGATTCCCTAGAGTTCCAAATCAGCCCTGTGATCGTGGCATCTGTGGAAATTGAGCAAGTGCTCAACAAAACAGATGCAGGCACACATCAGTGGTGGGAGGAGTCCATGGCTGTAGGGACACCAGTGGACTCTCCTGCAGGAAGCTGCCCACTGTGCTGCAAAGCAGCAAATACTGCTGAAGCAGAGCAGCTGGTTATGTGTGGGCAGAAGGGCCATGACCTCTCACAGCCTGCAGCTCTCTGGGCTTTTCCTCTGTGATGAGTCTCTGTGAGACTGCTGGGCATGAGCATGAGCTGCTTGCTCCAGGATGTACCTGTGGGTTTTGTGGGGAGCTGCTTCAGGGCTTGCTCTGGTTAGGAGCTGAGTTTGCTGCTACAACCCCTCAGTCCACAGGAAAATGTGTCTGTGACCACATGAGAGCTCCACTGGCTGTGGTGGGAGTCCGTACCCAGCCGCACTTCTGGGTCTGTCCAAGCTGGGCTGTGCCAGAGAGGTTGTGCTTGGCAAGGCTGGAGTTGTGCTGATCCATGATGTGCTGCCTTTCTTCTCCTCTGGCACAGCTGCTCCACTGTGTGGCTTGGCAAGTGGTCCTCTCCTCCTCAGTCTCATTCAACAGCCCATTACCCATCTCCACAAGAAGCATCCCAAATCCAAGCAGCTCCAAAAATGGCCCTGTTTCCAGATGCGTCCTGCACATTCCCTGCCTTGTACCTGGTGTCTCCTGGGGTCAGGGACCGCTCTGCTCTGCTCACTCTCTGGTCCCTTGCAAGCAGCAGCAGGGACTGCCTAACTTGCTTATGCATCAGGGAATGCAGAGAGGAGCATCCTCCACTGGGGCCAGCTGCCTGCTCTCAAAGGCAAAGCCTGGGTCTCCTACCACATGGTCCCCCACTGTTGATGGCAAGTGCTACTCACCTGAATGTTCACCACTATTGTGGTCATGTGCTTCACCCATCTGTCACATTCTGGGTCTGTGGCTCACCTGCCTCCACCTCCTTCCTGCAGGCGACTCCGCAGATGGACAGTACAGGCATGGGCTGTGAAGGAGGTGGGCTGTGCAGTAATGTTGTCCTTTCCTTTTTCCCCAATAGCATGACTACAGTCATTATCATCCTGGCTGCAGTGATTGCCCTGATCATTGGTTTTGGTGTCTCAGGTATGTGACTGCTCAGATTTCTTGCTCTTACTGGCTGGTGATGAACTTCTGCCCTGCCTTTACCTCAGTGTGTCCATCCTGTGCACAGGCTGGGGTGTGATCGCGTGTGGAAGTGCCACGTACCACCCTTTAACAAAGGCTAGGTGGGTGTAGTGCAGCCTGTACTGCTGGAGGTGTAGTGGTGTGTCAGCTGAAATTTCCTTGGGCTTGGAGCCCCAAACCTACACATGAAGTCCTGCACATACTGTGCTCCTTCTACCAGATAGGATGAGATGATGGGATGGTGTTTATTGTGAAATCGGAGAGCATCTGCCAGGATGGGGCACCTTCCCCAGTTCCCTCAGAGACAACAAAAATGCATTGCTTCGGTGTTGGCCAAAATGTAGCCTCCTTGCAATGTGCTGAGCAAGGATGGGTAGGGAAGGGCTGCATGGGAAAGAGGACTCGGCTCTGGGAATTCTTGCAGCCTAGGATTTGAAAAGCTGACTTTTCTTAAATGAAATAAAAATGTTTGGATTTCAGTAACAGGGAAAGAGCTGCTATTTCCCTGCCGGCATTATGCCTTGCAATCACATTTATGTTGCATAAAGGGAGGTCCTGACTAAAGACACAAAAATCTTGCTTTTCTGGCAGCTGCAAAGAGAAAAATCCCTGATACATATAAGTAAACAAGAAAATACCACATGAATTCTTCTCAAAGAAGTAAGAAAAGCTACTTTTTGAAGCACTCTTTTGGTAAAGAAATACTCCTGTGCTTTATCTTGGTATACAACCCACGGAAGCTGACCTCTGCTAGCAGCACTGGTAGCTGCCACCGGTGGCCTTGCCATTTGCCAGTGCCTGTTCAACCTCAGGCTTGGTCCATGACAGCCACAGGGCAGTCTGGCCTTTCTCCAGGCTTACTGCCTCACCTTTCTCCAGCCTCCTTGCTCTCTTCTTGCAGGAAAACACTCCATCAGTGTGACGGCGCTGACGTCTCCAGGGAACATTGGCCAGTGCAGCATCCTGGGCTGCACTTTTGAGCCCGACATCTGGATGGACAGCATAGCGATCCAGTGGACCAAGGAGGGGGTAGCTGGGCTGGTTCATGAGTTTAAAGGTGGAAAGGACCACCTGCAAGAGCAAGATCCATTGTTTCAGGGCCGCACGGCCGTGTTTGCAGACCAGGTGATCGGTGGGAATGCTTCCCTGGAGCTGAGGGATGTGCAGCTCTCCGATGCTGGCACCTACCAGTGCTCTGTCACCACGGCCAGAGGGAGCGGGGCAGCGGTGCTGCGGTACAGGATGGGAGGTGAGGGCTACAAGGAGCAAAATCCTGCTGCAAAACATGTGCTAGTGCTGCTTGGTTGAACCTACCTGTGCTTATGGTTGTGCTGCACCCCTTAGTAGGGTATTTTTCTGGCTTTTACAGGGATATTTATGGCCTTACCCACTCTTTTGACACCATCATTCCAGAAAAGGTTATAATTTTGATAACATGGTAGCTTTTTCTCTCTAGAATTAGGATATATCTCTAGTCAGAAGTGCTGCATAGTAAAAATTGTAGTGTATTTAATATATTTTTCTCAGTTTTTCTAAAGTATTCAGGTTTTAAAAATTACTATCAAGGCAACAAGCCTCTGATATCATAGTTCTCTGAAGTATTACATATTTACAAGGGTCAGTCCTCCAGGAGAGATCTGGAAACCACCAGGTCTTCAGCCTCTTCCAGGGAGATGAATTTGGCTGCAGTAACAAGCCACCTCCCAAAGGGTCACCTCATGCTGAGACTGATGGGTGAACCCCTTGAGGGTCTGCTCCAAATTACAGTCTTTGCACCCTCCCTCTCATCCCTGCAGCCAAAATTGCTGCCCTACGCCTCAAACTGGGCAAGGAAAAGCCCTCAGATGTCTCCAAGGGAAGGAGGGTTTTAGCTCAAGCTTGAGGGTTGCAAATGTTCCGCGGGGACTTTGTCCCCTACCCCTCCTTGAAACCTTGTGGATCTGCCTGCTTTTGTGTTGCTTGATTGGATGTTTAAAATAATCCACACAGAAAAGGCATTAGAAAGAACATGGGGAATGCTGTAACAGATTTTATTTCCTGTGTAGCTGTAATAACTGTTCTGTGTGGAAAGACAGAGATGTTCCTTTTAGCTGATTGTCTTCAGCCTTCCCTTTTACCAGTTCACCTCCAGGTCCTACCACCCCAAGCCAAAGCCAATGAATACTAAAGATAGGTGTCCTGTTCACTGGCTGTGTACAGCCCTCCTTATTGCAGGTCTGCAGGGGATTGCTCAGGAGAGGAAATGGCCTCAAGTTGCACCAGAGGAAGTTTAGATTTAATATTGGGAAAAATTTGTTCATGGAAAGGGTTATCAAGCCCTGGAACGGGCTACCCAGGGAAGTGGTGGAGTCATCTACTACCCTTAGAGATTTAAAATAAGTGCATTTATAGTTATGGTGTAGTGGTGGACTTATTGCTGGGTTAACAGTTGGACTTGATTTTAAAGGTCTCTTCCAACCTTAACAATTCTGCAGTTCTGTGAAGCCGTAGGTGTTGGTCAGGCCCCCCTCTCAGTGAGTGGAGAGGGTGATCATCTTTCCCCCATTATTAAGAATAACTAAAAGACACTAAGCTGTGCCAGGACCTCAGCAGATCCTGTCAAGCTGGACTGCCATGTGCTAAGAGTCCTTAGATCCCCTGTAGTCATCCTCCCATGGCCCAGCCTGTACAGAGCTCTGTCTGAGCCTGTTTTTGGCTTGGCTATAGGCAGTACTGTGATGCTAAGCAGTGAGCAGCCTAGAAATACCTGGGACTGGCAGGAGCAGTTGGGTATTTCATGCCCAGTTCCTGTAACTTGCATTGTTTTGACTCTCTCCCTGTTTTCCCTCCCAAAGCCTTCAGCATCCCCATGGTGCAGGTGGAGAGCAGCAGCCATGGGCACACACTGCAGTGTGCAGCCCCGCGCTGGTTCCCTCGCCCTGCTGTGCGCTGGACGGCCTATGGTGCCACTGGGGAGTGCCTGCCCCACGCTGCCAACACCAGCTACGAGCTGAACCCTGAAAACATCACTGTCAGGGTGGTTTCCTTCCTGCACAACGTCACTGCTAATGCCACCTACACCTGCATGATTGAAAACAGCATCGCCAAGGCTGTGAGCAACATCAGAGTGACAGGTAGGGTCCAACACCACCCAGAGACCACAGGCACGGGGGAGAGGAGTTTAAACAGTGTTCCTGGTGCACCAGGGGCTTCCTGCAGCACCTGTATCAGTCAAGGAAGGGACCGAAAGCGTGGCTTATCCAACCACTTCTCCCTCTGTCCCGGGGATGAAGGAAAGGGTCTGTGTTTGGTCCTGCTACTTCATATACTTCTCATGGTATTGATTGTCACCTTGGCATGGGGACAGAACTCCCACGGGACCAGAAGGAGGGACACACTTCAAAGGAGTGTATTGCTTTGGAATGTTAACCAAAACCAAACCAACCAACCAAACCCCACATCTTTTGACACTTTCTTTAGCCAGTTCAGCTTAGATCCCACTTGTGTACCAAACCAAGAGGCCTCTTTAGCTGTTATTAATGACAATACCGCTGACTCTAGCCCAATCCTTTTATTTAAAAGGCCATTTTACTCACAGAAAATCAAACTTTCCAAAGGTCCTGAGTATCTTCTGCTGTTCTACATGAGAGGGGTCATAATGCTTCAACAGCCAGGACTTCATTGCAATCGGTCTCCAGTACAAGAGGCAGGGTCTATCTTCATACATACTCAGAAAAATGGGAAGGAATAAATACACACACTTTATTTGCCTTCCCTGCTGTGTTCCTGTTCTGGTAGCCTCTCACTATTCTTCTGCTTCAGATTTCAGCATTACAAAGGTGACCAACTTGCACCTGGTGACCCTGAATGCAGAGTCAGTGTCATCCTCCTTTCCAGCCTGTCACTGGATGCTTCTGCTTCTCTTGTACCTGCTGTCAATATAAAGCCTCTATTAAGCAACTGTAAACTCTGCTGGACCTGGAGGTAAGCTTGAAAAGAGAAACTCATAAGCAAATATGTTCAATATACGTAGAGCCTCTTGCTGAGTTTGGCTACAGCAGCAGACCTATCTCAAGCCTGCCAGAATGGGAGAATGTGTCTTTCCCCTCTGCCCATCCTTTCCCCATCCCCACCTTTAGGTGGGACACATGGCTTGTCCCTCCCACAGGCTCCCTGATAGCTTCTCTCATCACTTTCTGCAATCTTAGAGATCCTTCTCTTGCACCATCAACTGTCAGCTCTTACTTATCCCCTCATTCTCTTTCCTGTGCACCCTCTGGACCTGAGCTACCGTTTATGGCTGCAAGGCAGCATGGGCTTCTTCCTCCCCTGCTCACGGGACCGGCTGCAGTACCAGCCTTGCTTGCTCTCACTTTATTCAGAAAACTCCACAGTACAGTGCAGTATCTCCAGTAAATACTACAGACACCTCGAACATGGCTAGAGGGAGCTGCCAGCCTGAGCAATCCCCTGCAGACCTGCAATAAGGAGGGCTGTACACAGCCAAAGCACAGGACACCTGCCTTTAGTGTTCATCAGCTTTGCATTTGGGTGGTAGGACCTGGAGGTGAACTGGTGAAAGGGCGAGCTAAAGAAAATCACCTAAAGGGAACATCTCTGTCTTTCCACACAGAACAGTTATTACAGCTGTGTTGATGGCAGGACTCACTTCAGGCTTTCCTCCCTCTGGGGCTGAGAACTTTAAGAGTTCCTGCCAGTTCCAGAGCACACAGTAGCACGAACATGAAACTAGCTGATTTCTCTTGTGTTATTATTTCTTACCCACACCAACAACAGGATACTTTGTTTGGCTTCACAAGGAATACGGTAAGAATTGCATAAAGTTCTGATTGCAGGACAAGATATGTTCCCTCGTCTGATCTAACACAGTGACCAGAACTCTGATCATGGGCAGAAGTTCAGACACAAACAGGAAAAGGGTTTCCCGCAATACAGCTGAGAACTGCTCCTTCAGAGTACTAAAAGCAAGCAAATCTTAACTCCCCCCAAACAGATTTGATTCGACCATCTCTTCTCTAGTGATTCTCTGACTGTACTAATAAAACTGGAAATAAGAGAGCCAGTTAATCTCCTCCACCTTCTTGGAATGCTAAAATCAAACGCCCCTTCTGAAAAAGATGCGAACGGCAGAACAGCGATGGGTTAAGAAAACTGCCAACAGGCTTGGAATATCCTGGCAAAGGCAAACCACATCTAAAGTCCTGAATGAGGAGTGATGATTGCATTTGTAGTGTGAAATAAAAGAGGAACAGATAAATAAACAGCAGACAGAAAACTAACATATAGAATGAGGAGGAAAAGGAGACTAGTAAGATACTACTGGAAAGTTCAAATTCAGAAGCAAAGTTATTAAATCCAGATATAACTATAGAGCCAAATTCTCTTTTTTTTAAAATAACTGTTATCTAGCACTTCCTATCTATGTCTGTTGCACTGCCTGTTACTCATATCACAGGACTACTTTCAGTTGCACTTTTTAATCAGATTTTATCTCTTTGTCTTATCACTTACAGTCAACATTTTCCTCAGGCTGGGTTAGTTTATTTTGGGGGATTTTTTGTTTTGTTTTCTTTCCGGAGGGTGGAGAATAAGCTTTAGTAAAATCTTTAGTAAAATCACCTACAGAAAAAAAGGTTGTCACAGCAAAACTTGCAGAGACCTCTGCTTTAAGTTATTTTGGCAACCTTTTAGGACTGAGTCTCGGAACTTTATTGAATGGTGGCATCTGTCAGGTCTTGTGCCACTCACACTTTGGTCTCAGAAGTCGACAGCAGGCCTTGAGAGGGAAGATACTTCACCCCACAATAAACCCACTGCCTGTATCACAGCTCAGTGCCTGCCTCTTCTTACCAGCCCCAACTAACATTCAGGTGGCTGTTCATATGTGCAAAACAATGCACAAAAAATCTTGTCATTTAATATTGTGAGTCTTCAAACAGCAACTTACTGACTTCCCTTCTCTTTAAAAGTGTAATTTTAAAGAGATGCTTTAAAAGTGTAATTTTAATAATTTCAATTAGGTTAAGAAGACCGTACCCTGTGGGAACTGTATAGTTTTGTTAATGGTCACCATATAGCAAGTAAATCTTAATACTAAAATATATACTACAACAGATATGGTGTTCTTTAAGTAATATTCTAATAGCTTTATTTAGTAGATACTACCACACAAAATGCACACATTGTGTGCCCTCAGCCCAAGGCAATAGCTGTCACATAGGAAGCACTGAACATCTCTCTTCCAAAATGTAGCCCAGGTTGACAATGGCCCAGCGTGACCATTCAAGAATTCCACAATTCACCGCAGCTGCTTGACTGCATGCTTCACCCTGTGCTCACAGACTCGTGCTCCCACTGGAAAGGAGATTAAAAAAGCTCCCAATCCCAGTAGGTATTTCCGTAATTCCACTCCCACTGGGAGAGATATTAAGCAGTGGCTCCCCCTCAGCAGGAGCTGGATGTCCTCATCCTCTGGCTGTTCAGGTAGCGTAAGGCATCTTGTCCCACTTCCTCCACCTTCAGGCACAGCAGGCTCGGACGAGGCCCCACTTGTGACACGAACTCCACTTCACCACAGCGAAAATTCCGCAGCTGCAGGGGAGCTGCAGGGGAGAGATACAACGGGTAACAAGTCAGTACAGGGCTTTGGCTCTGCTCTACCACACAGCTGCAGAAGTTGCTGGGGGAGGGAAGGCCTTGCAGCAGCTGCTTGGCATCTGCCAGACCTCAAAGTGCAGCACGATGAATGATTCCAGGATGTAGGCAGATGAATGCATTTTGCCAGCATCCCTCCAGCTTGGAGGAACAGACACTCTACACTGTGAAACGCTGTGAACTATCTGCTGCTCACAGAGCTGATGCACTGAGCTTTGTATCCTCTATCACTGTCAGCAACCTGCCTTTACGGACAGTGTACAGCCAGAAACAGTCTCCACTGCAGAGCATCCTCTGGTGGGCTTAGCAAATAAAACCCTGCAGCACCTGGACTCAAATTTAAGCACAACATACTTGTGCAAACAGTGTGAAGAACTGGTGTGAACAATGTCCCCTTAACACAACAACTGCACAGTTGTGGCAGCATGAGCTCAGACCACAGCACTCATGAATTCAAAGCACTTCAGTGCTGATTTCCAGGCCTAGTATTGACCCTACGTGCTGTCCTGTCTAAAGTAAAAACCCACTTGATTTCAGAGGTCTGCACAATAACTCTGGCTGATCAGATTCCTGTTCCAGACAAGGACTGGGAATCTTTCTCAAAAACAGCTTTATGTTTCTGTGTAAAGTAGAAAAATTCATGTATGTTTTTTTAGTCATTTCCGTAATATTACTTCTTTGTTTTTGTAACCATGGATCTACTAAGACACTACTTAGTTCTACACTATAGAATTCAAAATTCCAGGAAAATCCTTCAAAGATCTTGCTTTGTGGGCAGTGAAGGCAGCCTGGTGAGATGCCTCCTCCCTTCCTTCCCACACTAAATATTAGAAAAGGTAGCAGTACTTGCTTACCAGGCTGCAGGATCTTGGAGGGCTTCCTGTCTAGGCTGAAATCCAACAGGATAGGGCGACATATGAGAGGACTCCTGCACAGACTCCTTAGGTAGCAAGCAACGAGATCTTCAGGTTCCTCTAGACACTGCGGAAGGAAAGAGTGTGTTGCCAGGGAGTGTTCAGAGGGAGGCAGGGAGGCTCTGGAACACCCAGAGCAAAGGGAAATCCTGTCCAGATGAGACTTGAGCCCAGCACGCTGCATTTGCTGCTGGAATAACCCACTCACCCCTGTGCCAGGAGCTTCCCCGTGCTGAATGCACACGCTGCCCCTGCTCTGCACACAGGTCTGCACAGCTTCCCACTCGAGAAGGCTCAGGCCCAGCACTGCTGCCACATGTTCATTCCTGCACAGCACCACAGCTTCACCAGTTCCATCCTCCACCAGCACCCTGTGCAGAGAGCAGGCAGGCTGGGATCAGAGGGAGGGCAGGACAGTGCCTGACTCCCTAACAAGGGTCACACCCCAGACAACAGATCTCAGGAGAGAGTTTGTTTACATCTCAGAAGATGTGATAACTCCATCTTTGCTGTTCTGTCCAGGTCCCATCCTTGATAAGATTTTCCCCCTCCTGTTTGTCTGTCCAGGTGTTCCCTCCTCCCCACCTCCTCCCACATCCAATCCCTACAGCACTTACCGTGCACTGGCTTGCCTCACTCCTGTTTGTGATGGACATGGAGGATTGTGTCGGGTGCATCTCCCCTGAAGGAAGAATAAAACTACAGCTATGTATGGGTGGTGTAAGTGAGAAGAGGAAGGGCCACTGCTTATTTTAACCCTTCCCTAATTAAGTATGCAAAGGTGTAAAGAATTTCACTGCATTTCCAATGAGTGTCCTGGGAAAAGTTTATACGGGGAGAAAAATCACCTGCTGTGAAGTGCTGACCCCCAATAGCAGTGAACATGGGAAGAGCAGAGCATTAACAGAGTAGGATTGTCCTCTTCAATGTCCTCACTTCACCCCTAGTCCTACCTGCCAGTCTGCCTGGCATCAGATACATACTTCTAATCAGTTATCACTTTGGTCTCTTTCTAATATGCAAGTCCTTCTCAGACACTGGAAAAGAGGGTCTGCAACTGAGATAGGAACTCTCATTTGTTTTACATGGTAGCAAAGGATGTGTGAGAGTAAAAAATCTGCAAGACCTCTCACAAATTATCTTTGTGGAAGCTTGAATACCTCTTTGAAGATGCAGTTGCAAAGTGAGCAAACCCATTGCAGGCACACAGTCAGTACACAGGACAAGTGGCATAAAATCCGGGTCTGGGGCAGGTTTTGCAGCTGACATGTCAAGCTGGATAGAAACACTAGTGAGGGGGATGAAGCTTCTCCTGCAGGACTAGAAGAAATAGGAATTTGAGAAGCTTGGAACATAGAAGCCTTTCTTGGGACACTGTAAGATGAGAACAGACCCAATGCTTACCTGGAAGGAAAAGGTAG
This sequence comes from Falcunculus frontatus, assembly GCA_013398115.1. Classification (NCBI taxonomy): domain Eukaryota; kingdom Metazoa; phylum Chordata; class Aves; order Passeriformes; genus Falcunculus; species Falcunculus frontatus. The sequence continues at coordinate 2,439,068 of VZRV01001286.1, read as the reverse complement.
GTGAGAAGCTGGCAGAGATACGATGCTCACGCAGCTGGAGGCAATGTATGTGCAATAAACATTATGGAATCTGCAACATGAAAGAGCAGACGTCAGAAAGAGCTCACAGAAACCAAACAGTCAGTATTCTTGGGATGACTGGGCTGATCTTCATTTGTAACATGGTAGGAAAATAATTTACAGTAAGGGATTGGGAGACATGAAGGTGTGACCAAGGGATGAGGAAAGTCCACATGGGAGGTCGGATTAAGAGATGGTTTCAAGGACAGCAAGAGAGATCAGAGACAGGATCAGGGCTCTAAAGATAGGACGACCTTGAGATCTTGCGTTCCAAGTTCTGGAAAAGGATCTTGGCTCCAGGCAGCAAACCCCGGAGATGCTGCAGGTAGGTGGCAGTAATGTAAATGTCCATCACAACAGGGGAGCCTGGAGCAGCTGAGACACTGAGCTTCACGCTATGATCCCTGGACAGCAGAGTCCCTGAGGAAGCACAGAACCACAAACCCCGAGCTCACTCACCCAGACAGCATGGCCTGTCACTGAGCTCGGCCTGCTAGAGGGGTTTTTCCTCCCATCACAATAAGGCTATCACTGTCCCACCTCCCACATTTTCCGGGTACCTCATTCCCATTCCCATCTCCACATATGCAGTGTGCATGCAACCTCTGACATGCAACGGGATGCAACATCCTGGCATATTTCCACTATTCCCAGACACAGCAGAACAGTTAGCCAAGTCCATTGGCTCTCTGAAACAGAAAGAAGCAAGAACCACCCTGTTGCTTCTTGACAGGCTGCCATAATCTTACCTTTCTGCTTTGGAAGGCCAGCAATCATAGGTGGCTTCTCATTCTTGGGAGAGGCACATAAGGTCCTCTCCATGATCTCACCACAGAAAGAAACAAGGGAACCTGTGAAACTGAGAGCAGACCAGGATTTCTGTCCTGCCTGAAGACAAAGGGAGTGGAAGAATGCCTGACTTCAAGATTGCCACAAAGTAGAGCACTGTTGGTTAAGACCAGTTTCTGGGAAACCTGCTCTTGAGCACCTGAGCTACTGGACAGAGGGCAGCTTGCTGCAGCCTACCCCTCCCAGGGACAAGAAGCCCCTTTACCTTGCTTTCTGCTGCTTCAGGCTCAGGAGTGAAGAAGAAGGGTGAAGCATTACAGCCTTCCTATCTGCTAAACTCCTAATTGTTTTCCTGAATTAGAGCAAGAAGCCAAGCAAAGAAAACAGAGTTTATCATAAGGCACTGGTGAAAATTCCAGTGTACATGCATATCCCTGCAGATTAAACATGCTTTGAACAGAAAAGCTTCTAACCCTACTATTTGTTTGAGCAAAGTATGCTAAAACAATCTAAAAACAACAAAAAAATCATACAGTCTCATTTTCCCTGCTGTGCTTGTTTCCACTTCTGACAGGAATTTGGCAGACACCTTTGGGACCTAGTCCACACCAGCAGTAGCTGAACCATCTTCTAGATACCAGTTGGCAGTCTTGTTACCTACAATCCCTTTAGCTTTGATAACCAGGATGGGAAAAGTCTGGACTACTTGCACGCAGGTAGATTTCCAAACCATATTCCTAGGGTAGATGTTTCATCACAGTTTAATATAGCACTGCTCCCAGTAAAGATTAACACAGAGCCATTCCCTAAGACACAGTCACCTGTAATTTGGGGCAGACCAACATACCTGCTACTAAGCACTTCTGGAATTGAGGACATCCTCTGGTCCATGCCTGTCAGCATCGACATGGCTATCAGCTAGAAGTGAGGGAGACACAGCCTCAGATGGGTTGCAGTTTACAGGCATCTCCAGCCAGAGCAGAAAAGACAAGCTCTGCATGCTCAGAGCTAGGTCAAGCAACTCATGCTTCCTTCTCCAGATGAATTCGGAAGCAGGAAAATGTAAAGCCCAGCAGCAGCCTCTGATAGAACTTAGAGCAGAACAATCTCATCAACAAGATACTCTGTATTGATAATTTTCTAGCTAGTTCTGGAGAGATCTACACAGAGCCTGTGAAAGCCCTGAGCAATAAGGCACTGCATACCTGGCGCTCGGGCAGACAGGAGATCCAGGTCTCATGCTGTAAGTGCCAGCTATCTTGGACAGGCAGGCACAGGGGGCAGGATGGCCTGCTCAAGAATGTTGCTGGCACAGGTGGAAAACAGAGCTTGTCAAACACTTCCAAGTCCTGAGATAAGAGTGATAAGGCAACAGAGAAGATTATTAGAAGGAGATTAAAGTTATATAGGGAAAAAGTGAAGAACAACGGTTTACAGAACAAAAAAAAAAAATTCCACTGAACTCAGAGCTCTGAGAATTTTAATCAAACACAGAAAGTAAGCAGTTTCTTGGCAAGACAGAAGGAAATTCCAAGCCTCGAAAACAGCTTAGTCACCCTCTGACTCCCCAACTCCCACATGCAGTTCAGCAAAAGTCTCCAAGAGAGCAGCACGATAACTTCTCTCTTACCGAGCAGCAGGGCACAATGACGCGATACAGCCCATCCACGTGCAGGAATGGAAACCATCGCAGAGACTTTCCCATAAAGAGCAGCAGTGCCTGGTGGGGGAAGGGAGGAGAGAGAGAGAGAGACGGTGATGGGAACTGTTAGGTATGGAATGAAAAATACAGCAAAAAGAGAGCAAGCTCTGCCCAGAGGATGTCTTGATTGAGAGGCAAAGTTAGCACCACCAAGAGCAAGAGAAGGCAGATGCATTTACAGGAAGGTGACAGAGAGGAGATGGAACTTGCTTGGGGTGCAAGAAGGAATTTGCCTGCACAAACACATACCCCAACATAAAAATCACTTTCCCACTGATACTGAATTACCACACGGATCGCTGAGGAGCCAGCTCCCAGACTTATCAAACCACACCCCAAAGCTGCCTCACTTCTTGCTGCGTAATGCCCTCTTCTCCATCACAGCCAGTCTCCTCCAGCTCTGGTAGATTCCCAGTTTCTCTGGGGTGGCTCCAGAGCCGTGGTCTGCCCAGCCACAGCACTGTGGCTTGGAAACTGCACTGCAGCTCCTGTGCTTCTTTATCTTCTTCTCCGGGCAGCTGGTAATTGCGCAACATGAGGCCCTCTTTCTGGGTAACCAAGAACAGGTGAGATACACAGCTCATTGTTCTGGTGCTGCTCTGGCCCCCCTGACAGCTCTCATCTCTTCCAGTATCTGCCTTGGGATCCTCCAATTTCAGCATTTTTGCCTCTGGGGTTTCCAGCCCAGATGTTGTGCTGCCATCTTTCTTCTTCCTCAAAGAGGAGCTGTTTCCACTCCTAAGGCCTTTCTGGATTTGTCCAGCATGGAGAACCTGAACATCCTCAAAGTAGAACTGCACGTAGACACTGAAATGACAAATGGTAACAGTGAAACTCCCTGTTCCTGACACATGGCTGTCCAAAACAAACGCTTATCTGGGAAAAGCACTTCTGCTGAGTGCCCCACAGGTACTCAGAAGGAGCAGTGGGAAAGAGTGAAGAGGAGGGCAGTTCCCAGGCTGCATGTATTCTGAACTAAAGGGAGATGGTGGGTTTGTTGGGAGGAAAGAGCTCATTTTATGCTATTTCAAATAGCAAAGAACAGTTGCTTTGGCACTGAAATGTTATGTTGATAAGAAGCCTTACCATAGTCCAAAAATACTCATGGAACTGGAAAGTGATGATTTTACCAGCACACTGAATGAAGGGACTCACCTAGTTTTTTTCTCTCTCACATGCTCCAGATTTTCCAGGTGTTCCCAGGAGGGAAAATCAGTCTTAAGGAATCTCTCCACTACAAGCTGGTAGTTTTCCACCTGCAAGAGTGATCCTGCAAACACGTCAGAGAAAACAACTGAGCTAAATAAAAAGAGAACATAAAACCAGTAAGGTCAATATCCTCATTTTAAAGTCACGAGGTCAGGCAGTGACAGTTCACCATCTCCACACCACGTCTCTTCCTTGTTTTGGAGCTGGAAGGCAGAAGAGCAAAAGCTCAGCACTCAAATACAGTTTAGTGGGACATACCTATGAGAGCTGTCTGGGCAAAGGGGCTACCATCCTTGTAGGAGATCACACAGGGAAGCGTGCTGCTCTTGTCCTGCAGCTGGAGGGAACTGCTCCTGGAGGAGACCCTCAGCACACCCAGGAGTATCTACAACAGAAAGAATGCTGCAAAGAGCATCAAACAATTCCTATCTTTGAAGGCCATAAATCAAACTGTGTGTAGCAGCAGCTCAAATTCAGTCTGTTTTCAACACACCACAGTGAGAAAAGCAGTGTCATTCCCTAACAGGAGGAAGAGGCATGCACTGCACAGGGTGCTGGAAGGCATGGTGAGAACCAGGAGCTCTCAAGGCACAGACAGGAAAGGGAACAAGGCACTTACCAGTTGGGGCTGGAAACTTCCTGCTGAGAGTTTGCAGTAGGACCAGGCCAGTCTGCGGTTCAGCTCCTGGGTGCCCATATGCTGTGCCTCCAAGGGGGAAAGCAACTGCGAGGGACTGAAGCCTTCCCAGCTCCTCTGTTCTACCACACGGCAAACTGCAGACAGAGATGGGGCCTGGCATGGAGGGTTCAGAGTCGAATACTAGGAACAAAACAGAGAAAGAACAAATCAGCTGAGCTTCTTCCCATCCGACAAACAGGAAACAGCTCACAGAACATTTACTCACTTTCTGCAGGGGACACTGGTGTACTTTTGCTAGAATTTCATTATAAATATCTCTTGCTTCCTCTCTGTCTGGCACCATAGCTTGCAGAAGGGGGACAAGGAACTTCTCAGCAGCTCCAGGGTTTCGGTGTGTAGAGCTAAGCAGTCGATGCCGCCCAAAGAAACAAGAAAACCTGAAAAGAAGTTATGACCATTAAAAGCACAAGCAGTCCTTGCATTTTAGTGAGTCTTGCACCTAAGTCAGGGACTCTTTCTGCTTGTTATGAGTGAGTATGCTGTGTAGGACAAGAACTAAAGAGATCACAAAAAACGTGAAGTGATTAAACAATAGAACATTTAAGGCCAATGCAGATTTATGTTGGGCAAACACTGAAAAGGAAAATCCACAGAAATGGATAGACTGGCAAAATCTCAAAACTCAAATGGCCAGAAAAACAAACCACATGAAGATAATCTCCCTCTAAGTCACAGAAATGGATCTCCATGCATTTTGGCTAGGCTTGATATGATTACTCATGTTAGGTACGCTTGGCTTTCTTTCACAGGATGCAAAAAAATCACAAGGCAGAAACAACCACAGACTACTCTTCCTCTTATTCCAATATTTTCCTCATGTAGAATCAATTTCAAAAGTTTAGCTTACTGCTTTTGAATGTCTGGGAGTGATCACACTACCAAGCAAAAATACGACTTAATAACAGAAAGTGAATTCAAATGAAAAAAGACAGCAACTAACTCACTGGAACAATTTTTACGCAGTAGCAGGACTTAGCAATCACATTTTAAAAAAGTGAAAAAGATAATAAAACCTGAAACTTACAGCTGGCATAACTCCCAGGGCAAAACTGAAGCTGTTTTATTGGAAAGCATATTCAAAATTCCACAGTGCCAGTATAGCACAGGAACACTGAGCATTCTATCAACTGCTACTTGACTGCGACTAAAATGTATATATTTTAAAGTCCAAGGCAGCAATTACTGTGATCAACCATAACTGCTCCAGAACAAACACAAATCTTTTCACTAACAGAAGCCAGAAGTAAACCCAGAAACTGGCCCACATCTATCCTGTGAACAGAGTGCAGCGTCAGGGAGATCAGGAAGCCATCTGGAAGACTCAGGGATAAGCATGGGTGGGAAAATCTGCCAAGACAGAGACTCCCAAACAAATGATCACACTCCTGGCAACACTTAGAATATCTCAAAGTGATATGCTGAGCAGCTGCTGCTGCTTCTCTGCACAGTCAGGACACAAGAGCCTTTACATCAGTTGTGATCTAGGTTGTAGCACCAGTTTCCAGCTTCAGCCTCAGTACCCACATTGATCTGCCAAGCAAACCACATTGGCAGGCAGATATCCCTATGGTGCTTCTGTATTTCAGGACAAAATATTCCAGGCAGGATTATTGTGAGCACAATGCTCTGAAGTGCTGCAGCTTCCCAAGAGCTTTACCTCACCTGCACTTGAAAAATGCAGAGAATTTTCTCGTAAGAGCAACTGCAAAGTAACAAGCAACTGGACATGATGTGAAGTCTGGATGAATGGCTTACTTAGGCCAATAAACCAGAAGCAATTGCTGCTGGTAGTATCCAAGCACAGCAATTTTGTGATCCCTTGGTCTAGAAGACACCCAGGTAACCTACAAAGTACATTTAGGCATAGTCTGACTTCAGAAGAATCGTCCTCACCTCTCCTCAAACATCTCCAGGAGGTTCACCAGCCAGAGGTACAGTGGCATTCCAAGATTGAAGCGGAAGAGCATCTGTAAGCAGAGATTTCCTGAAGAGGCCAGTGGCTGGTAGGGGGTGCTGAGTCTCGAAAAACTCTTCAGCACAACGGTGCTGCTCAGGCAAGCACCAAGGACAGTGAAAGGGAAGGACACCAGAGGCTTCTGCAGGAGGTGGACATCGATGAGCTGGGATACACAGACATACAGTGTAAGAGAAGATACAGCCAGTCTGCCACCACTCCCCAAAACTGCCACCCCACCTTAAATCCTTTCTCACTCTACTGGATTGTCTATAATCTGGCCTGAGGCACCGAGCACAGTTTAGGGAGGAATCAGATAATAATCACCTCAACTCTCATGACTAAGCCTAGGCAGTAAGATTTCCAGTTTTGTTCCAGATACTTGCTGAAATAATTCCCATGTTCCCATAGCATTCTGTCGACCCACACAAGCCATCCCTAGGGCCTGAGCCTTTTCCACTGAATACTTCATGACTTGCAAGTCTCATCTTACCTCCACACACGCTCCCGGTCGGAGTCCCTGTGCAAAGTTCAGCAGTGGCTGGTAAGCAAGGCACAAGCAGACTTGGTTATCCAGTAAAAAGAGACCAGCTTGGACATTGAGTATTTTGGTGACAAATCCCTAAACAGAAAGCAAGCAGAAAGTAACAGGAGTGTAGAGAGTCCCAAAATATAAGAGACTCACAGGCCTGAGCAGTAAGAAAATAAACTCATGATGAAAATAATGCTCCTTGCAGGCCAGGAGCTGAAACCCCAGTACATGAGTGGGTGAAGGCTAAGTCTACGAGTCCTTACCACATAGGAGATGATCTTGGACTCTTTGGTTGATCTTGGCCTCTCCTCTTCAGCCCCCAGCTCCAAGGAGCCACTGAGCTCTTCAGCAGTCTCAAGGGAAGAAGACTGAGTGGGTTCTCCTTGCCAAGCACTTTTCAGTGGCTGCTCCCTCACCTGCTCTGCACAGTAGGGCAGAAGGCAGGAAGAAGGACTGGTGACAAACATTGTTTGTCCAGATTTTTTCAGGCTGGACATACTCAGGTCTGTTATTGTGTACCTGTGACCCAGCTGGAAGACATGATGCCACACCAGCTGGCTGGGTTTCTAGAGCAGAGAAACCAAAAGCAACATCAGCATCAACTCCAGTGAAAAAAATTCTTCCTGACCCCCATAACCCCATACAAAAAACCCTTTTCCACCCAGAGGGTTGCCTCACACTCTTAGCAAAAGGGCTATATCTGCAAGACATTCAGGGACACCGCAACTGCATGAGGGAGAAGGACTGTATTTCTGCAGGGCACAGAACTAGACTTCTTACATACAAAGACTATTGTACGCTGGCTGCAACTAAAAAGATACCACTAGTAAATGGAAGAATAAATCAAACTGGGAAATCAAGGGCAAGCTTCAACGAATGACTCAACTAGCACATATACAGATCCACACAGTGAATTTGTGAGCAAAATTCCAAGGACTTACTTGCACCAGCACAGGGACACAAACAGCTGAGGCAAAGCACTTCAGAAACAGAAAGAAGAATGTCTTGTGGTGAACACAAAGAAGAGGCCCGAGTCTGGTTAATTCCCCCGCTAGAGTAAGCTTTGATCTTTTCTTACATGGAATCCTAGAGGGCAATTGAAGAGGCAACTGAAATCAGAGATGAAAGAACAGCTCAAAAGTATCTCAAAAGCAAAATAAACAAATATGCAGCACGCACTTCCTGGGAATAATGGATCCAACGAAGTAATGTGGTCAATCTCTCTGAGAGGTTTTCAAAACAATACTTGGCTATAAAATTTGTATTTTAACTTTTCTGTACTAAATCCCTTTGATGTTTTAGTATTTGAAGACAGAAGGGTTGTTTTGAACAATTTACATGCTCCATGACAACAGCCAGGTTATAAGAAGCTTTACCACAAACAAGAAGCTAATCGTAGGTCTAAAGGATAAGAAGAAAAGTCACAAGCAATTCTTCTGCAGAAGACAGAACTCAGTTTGTAAGTCCATGAACACAACACCGTGGAAGCTCTAAGCCTATGAACAAGAAGCCTGAAAGCAACAATGGAGCCTTTCTAACAAACTTGGCACAGAGTGAGAAAACAGCAAAACTGAAAGCAGATGAGAAGCAAGAGAGGTGATATTTCTTGAATTAATTCTGTTTGTTGTTTCAAACCTACATTTCAAAACATTTAAAAAAAAAGTAATTTCAAACAAATTTATGTTTGTAATTTGCATTTCAGCTCCTACTGGACTTGAATATAACCATCCCACTTACTCTAAACAAAAACATTCTTGACTCCAGAACATATAAACAAATATCTAAATTTATCACTTCAACCAGTAGTAGACACACAGTAGCACCAGCACCTCACTGTAACATTTTTGTAGTAACATGGAAAATTGGTCAGATATCAGTCAATAACAAAGGAGCTTTATGCTAAAAACCTGAGAACATATACTGAAATATGGAAATAGTTTTCTTGTTTAGAAGGGTTCCTTGAGATAAATCAAATACTTAAGCTTAAAATTACTTTCTTACAAGCAGAAAAAGCCAATAAAAACAAAGATAACTAAAAAGAAACTAAAACAGCATGATTAGTGACATTTAAAAATTTATATTAATAAATATAAATAGTATAATTATTAATAATTATATATTAATAAAAATTAAATATTTTGTATTTCTAAATATTACATATTGAATTAAATTACACCAAGAATTCTCTACTCAAGAAGATCTAGCTCTCTACTCAACATGATCTAGCACAACTTGAAATTATCAACTTAGTAAGATCTGCAATTCCGTTGGCTCATTTTCACATACTGTAAGCTAAAGCACAGTTACTTCTATCAGCTGACATTTCACTGGCACTTTTATCTCAGTAATCTGATAAGAACTTGACCAGCGGCACATATTGACACCATAATATAATATAGAATTACTTTCAGTTACATTTTTCATTCACTGGAGGTTAAAAAAAAAAATTGTGCTAATCAAAAGAGTGAATTTTAATCTCAATGACAGTTGAATCAACACTGTTCTAATATTCTTTCTGTAATACGAAATTACATATGGAAATACTTAAAATTGGTCTTATTTTTTCAAATTACGGAATAAAAACTTCTAATAAAGTGCTGGAAAACAGATGATTAAAGGAAAGTGGCTTTGTCTTATAACTCTTACTTCCACCACTCACTGCTATGCTTCCACATGTGGCAGAAACAGAATTTGTCTCCTTCTAAGCCAAGTGCTTTTTGTGTTACTTGCCAAGCCAGAGCAGCAGTGCTATGATGGAGTTGGGCACAGTAGGTGTTTACCTGGAGGTAAGCAGTGGCTCAGCTGACACTGGGGAGATGACTGGAATGCTGTGAAGAACTTCCTTGGGGGCACTTACTGGCACTGGATCCACCAGGATTTCCAAGTACCCTGCTCCACTCCGGTCTGTCTGTGGTATATATGACCAGCTTGGGAAGACAAACAGTGACTCCAGCCACTCCAGTTCAAAGTGCAAGAGCTAAACCAAAAGATACGGAGATAAAAGCTTGGGATGAGTTTCAGAATGTTTTCTCAGCACTACTTACAGTGTTCATTACTAATACACCCTTGCATGCACATCACAAATTCCTGTCCTACTGCTGGGCTTCATTACACAATGAGTGAAGTGTTTTCTGCCCTCTCTCTTACCTTGCATGGAGAACTTCTGTGCTTCCATATGCAAATCTGGAACAGACTTGCTGAGCTCTACAGCTAGCATTTCCTGGGTCATAGTCACAACCTCACAGAAAGGTGAAAATTAATTCACTGCAAGGCTTAGTTATTTTCAGACTATTTTTCTAAAATTCTTGCCTGCTTTCTTTTGCCCCAGTGTTTTCAGTTAGAAGTTCTTACCAACACAACTTTTTCCTAGACTTTGTCTCCTTGGAAAGCACAACTTCAATGCTCTGTCACCATCACTCTAGGGGTTATTTATCATCTCAATTCCCCTTGCAATGACCTTCAGGAGGCTTTTAAGTCAATTGACATGCAAGCTATTATTTCCTAAAAGTATGTCATCAATGCATCACTGACACCCAGTACAACTCTCCAGAAAGTTATTTCTGCTCCACTACTTGGAATTCAGCAAAGAGGGGGGAGGTCTCCCAGGCCACCTTGTACCGTGGTGAATTTAACAGAACTGTACTGGCTCCCTCTTTTTTCCAGGCCAGTACATTCAATATTTCTTCTCCCAGCAATGGCACATTTCACATGTTCTCTCCTCTGCCCAAGATGTGAGCTTGCTGTTTTCCTGCCTGCTACAGAGATGTGTTACTTCCTTCACTGGACTCTGGCAGAACACCTGAAGGCCCTGGTGGTTTGTGACACTGCCCCAGAAGTAGGAATAAACACAGAACCCCTCAGACCGGGGACATACCTCACATGGAATTATCCCAGTATTGTCCTTCACGTATAGGCAACCATCTACCAACTTTTCTTTGTCTTCTTGCCTTTTATCTGTTAAATAGCCAACCAGGATCAGGTAAGTCCTTGGCAAAGTGCTCTGCATGGGTAAAGCACCTTGTCCTTGATGAGACCATTCCTTAAATTCACTAGTGCTCCAGCTCAGGTGGCTGCAGCACGGTATGTGCTGCTGATGCTGTAGGTCAGAGATGGAGATGAAACTGGGGGGGAAAAAAAAAAAAAAAAAAAAGGAAACGGAGACTATAGCAGGATGTATGAACAACTCAGTTTGCAAAGTCTGGGGATTACAGTGATCACTGCAGTGGACAGCACTTGGCTAAGTCAGAAGAGCCTCGGCTGTTGGTGTGGTCTGATAATGTGACATGGCAAGAACCAACTCATTCAACAGCATTTATCAGTGATGTCTTTCAAGTCACTCAACACATCTGTCCTGCTTGAGCATCCTCTCTGCAAACAGACATGCTCTGCTGCTATGGTTACATGGGCAGGCATGGAGAAAACTTGAAAAGAATAATCATTGAGACTGAATAAAATGAAACATGTTTTCAAGTACATGTGAAGGGAGACAGGGAGGAGAACCATTACTAGTTCAGACACTTTAGCATGAATGGGGCACTCTGTGAGAAAACCTCAACAATTGCTCAATACAGGTTATAGATCTGTAACAAAGACAGGTAAATACAGACTAAATCCACCATTTAGTGCTAAAATTCCTGAACTGTAGTAAAACCAAGTTTGAACAACTTCTAGACGAAGATTGTGACAGTTTGGGAATTAATTCTCTCCTGTGGATAGCTTGCACAATACAAAGCTGAGAGACAGCAAGCCAGTAATCTTAGACTGGGTGTTCACTTATAAGAAAAAAGCCAAGCTAGCCCTGAATCTTTCCACCCTCCCTTCTGACTTCAGCAGCAGGGGGAGAATGAGATGTACCATCAAATCAGCCACATCTGAAGCCATCCACAGTTTACACCTATCATACTTAGATTGACCATGGGAGAACACGGGTGAACAAGGCAGCCTCCTCAGTAGGTTCTAAGCCTTGTCAGTGTTTCCATGATCATGGCAGCACTCATCACTGTTGTTTACATCCTGGCTCTCTGTGCCACAGAATTAATGCAAGTCCTCTCTCCATGCTAATATCAACACTGAAAGAGCCAACACAAACTGTTCTCCAGTTAGTGATTTTGGTACTGGTTTCCAGTGAGCTGCACTGACAATTTTAAGTTGAGAAACTGGAGCTCTATTCACAACACCCACTTGCTCAGTCGCAGGACATAATCACATTCAAAGGGTGTGAATTTGAAGAGTTTCACTTGATTAGTCAGGGGTCAAAAGATCAACGCAAGAAACTAGTCTAGATGAGTAATGGTTCTGAATCAGCAATAAATAGTATTTAGATTTTTAAAAATTCATCAGAAGACATAAATTTATGCAGGTACTGATGTTGTTTATTTCACAGGAATCTGGACAAGAGGTTAGTTGAAAATTCCGTTAGCTGAAACTGCTCCATCTTCAGAGACAGAGCAGCACCAGGAATAATACTGGTACCTGTGATCCACAAGAACACAGTGCTGCTCATGTTTTTGTCAAAAGTGCTGAGTGCTTTTTTGGGAGAAACTAGAACTACAGCAGGACACTGGCTCATGGTTATCACATTCAGAAGCAAATAGACTCTCTCCTCTTGCTCCAGAACTTGGTGGTTAGCTGTGGATGTAGCACACTGCTCACAAACAGACCACTGGCCTCACAGGAGATAAACACCAAGCACCAAACTCCGGTTTAAATGTCATAAAATACACAGGAAAAAATATGGCTTAAATGAGATCGGTTTAGCTGGCATGAAAAATAAGACCATTTACATTTATCAACTATTAATTAAAGGTCACAAGTCCCTTATCAATTCCTGTAGACCTTTTCTCCCAAAACTGGCTGTGCCAGAGATTTTAATTCTCCCACAAGCCGGAGTAAGAGAGAGGCAGATCCGGACAAGCCAAACCTTCCAATACGGATATCTCTCAACAAGCTGCATGTGTTTTATGGTGGTGAGCATCCAAAACCCTTTTATCAACTAAAATATGAACCATGTTATCCTAGATTCCCCCTTTTTAAAGAGTGCACACTCGAACGCTGAGCTCAGCTGGCCAACAGGTCCGGAGACCATGCCGAGGAACATCCTCTTGAGCGGGCCAGCCGGATCCAGTCGGGGAGCTGCCGTGCAAACGCTGTACAGTGCAGCAGCTCGCTCTGGGCGAGATGCCCCACTTTGGTTACACGCTCTACCTACCGCAGACAGGCGGATACGGTGCTTAATCACACCGCAAGGGCGGCCGAGGGCGCACCGAGGCCAAAGAAACGCGTGCGGTTACCCCTGTTCCACAGCATCCCTCCCACAGCCGGCATCCGGGGCGGGCATCGCGCAGGAACGAGCCGTGCCGAGCTCCCGGGAGCGCCGCGCATGGGTACCGGACCCCCCCCAACCCGTCCCCTCCTCTCCGCCCCGCTGTCACCTGTAGCCGAGCGGCAGCGTCCCGCCGCCCGCGCTCCGCAGGCACCGCAGCACGGCCTCCAGCGCCGCTGGTTCCTGCCCGTCCGGCCCCGGGAACGCCCGGCGAGCGAAGTCCCGAGCGGCCCGCAGCCAGCGCTGCTCCTGCGGAGGGAAAGGAGAGAAGCGGGGTCTCAGCGCCGCGCGGCGGGAAGGGCGCGGAGCCGCCCAGGCCCCTCACTCACCGCCGCGGTGGGCGCCGCCATGACAGCCCGCGCGGGTCGCGCCGTTGCCGTGGCGACGCGGCTACGGGAAGCGCGCAGGGGCCGCCGGGAGCGCCGCGCGCGCCGGGCTCCGCCCCCTCCCTGCCCTCCGTCCAATCGCCGCCGCCGCCACCGCCCGGCCGTGCCCGCCCCTTCCGCCCGGGATGGCGAGAAGGGAAAACCGGGAGCGTGTGGGAGCGTGTGGGATCGGGCTGGGCGGGTGTCACGCACCCACCAACGCAGCTCTGTCGCTCCTTCCCACAAGTGGGCAGGGGAGATAGCATAAAACGAAAGGCTCACGGGTTGAGATAGGGACCGGGAGAGATCACAAACCGATTACCGTCACCGGCAAAGCAGGCTGAACTTGGGGATATTAATTGAATTTACTACGAACAAAATCAGAGCAGGATAATGAGAAGTAAAATAAATCATAAAAACACCTTCCCCCCCATCCGACCCTCCCGCCCCGCCGCGGGGCAGGGAGACAGGGAATGGAGCTTACGGTCAGTTCATCACACTGTTTCTGCCACTGCTCAGGGAGAGAGAGGAGTCCTCCTCCTCCTCCTGCTCCAGCGCGTCCCTCCCACGGACTTCTCCAATGTGAATCTTTACCACGGGCAAGAGTTGTTCAGAGCTGCTCCAACACGACTCACTCTTCCACGGGGTGCAGTCCTTCAGGAACAGCCTGCTCAGCGTGAGTCCTCCACGGGGCCGCAAGTCCTACCAGGGAACCTGTTCCAGTGTGGGCTCCTCTCTCCACGGGTCTGCAGGTCTCTGGCAGGAGCCTGCTCCAGCACAGGTTTCCCACGGAGCCAAAGCCTTTCAGGCATCCACCTGCTCCAGCATGGGGCTCCTCCATGGGTTACAAGTGGATCTCTGCATCCCCATGGACCTCCACAGGCTACAGGGGGATACCTTGCTTCACCATGGTCTTCATCATGACTGCAGAGGAATCTCAGCTCTGGTGCCTGGAGCACCCCGTCCCCCTTCTCCGCTGACCTTGGTGTCTGCGAAGTTGTTCCTCTTACATATTCTCACTCTGCTCTTCTCTGGCTGCAATAACATCTGCCCAATAACTTTTTCTTTCCTTCTTAAATATGTTATCACAGAGGCATTGACACCATTTCTGATGGGCTTGGCCTTGACCAGCGGTGCATCCATCTTGGAACCAGCTGGCATCGGTTCTGCTGGACATGTGAGAAGCTTCTGGCAGCTTCTCACAGAAGCCACCCCTCTAGTCCCCCTGCTACCAAAACCTGGTTATGCAAACCCAATACAGCTCTGCAGTCTGGGAGTAAAGCGGCTGGGCTGTCACATGAGCTGCAAGCCACTGGTTGTGTGACAGGAGGGGGGGCTCAGTCCCTCTGGGCCTTAGCACACAGCCACAGGACCTCAGGAAGCACTGGAGACCTGGCAGGCTGCAGGGAGCTGGCAGGGATGGAGGGAGGCCTGCACCTGGAGTTCTGGTGAAAGCTGGGAAGTGGATGTGCACTGATGCGTTCGACATTGGTGTAAATGTCAAACGTGCAGTGGGCTGTGAGATCTTCCTCCCTGAGCTTGGGAGGAGTCAAATGTGAAGGTTCACGGGGATTTCTCTGACATTTCTGTGGTTCTAGAGAAATGTGGGGTTTTTTTCTTTTCTTTTTTTTTTTTTTGAAGGCTGAAGCTCCATGAAGATTGAAGGATGTGCCTCATCCATTCACACAACAGCATGTGGTAAACCTGAAATAGCCCATTTAAAACATTATTTCCTCCTTCACAGAATGTGCGCCACAATTTTCCCTTTTGGGGGCTAATTTTGTATTGTCCTCATTCGAGGCAAGGAAACGAACAGGACAAAATCTTTTCCACCTCTATCCCCAGTGATGGCTGCAATCTGATAACAGGTTATTCTGCTATTTCCTTCCCTCCTGGGACTTGCGGCTGGAAAGTCAGAGCTGTTCCAAGCCAAAGTGTAGAAAAGTGCCCTCCTTGTTTTCTCCTGTGCACGTGCCGTCGTTGGCTTCCACACAGCAGATAAGCAACTCCATGGTAGGAACAGTCTGTGGAGGTGTTTGGATTTCTCCGCAGTAATTCAGGCAGTCCACGGAGTGAATTGTACCCATTTTGTACTGAAATGGGCAAATTCTTCCAAAACAATGCTTAGTAACTTGATTTAATGTCTTTGAATGGAGTATAGAGACAATTGCAGAAAGCAAGGGGAAGTCTTAATGGGCAACAAATGAAGGGGAGTTATCATTTAGCCACTTATTCCTAGCTGTATTTTTGTTTTTCAAACATGCTAAGAGGATATATTAAATGAAGCAGGGCTTACACAGAATGTCATGTTGGTTTTGCTTATATTTGCACTATCTGTACAGCTGGTTCATTGGAGCATACAAGAAAATGTGTGTTTTAAATTAAAAACTACAGGATGGTCATATAGACTCTAAAAAATGCTGATCGCGGCTGAAAAATGCCTTTCTTTAAAATTAAGGCAGTTAAGATGCAAAAAGTCTTTTTCTCACAAGTACATGGTTAAGTTTCACATGGAAAGTACAGCTGAAGGATGAAACACTCCTGCGTCAAGAATTTTTAAAGATTTCAGTGGACCTCCTCTGACTCCTTTCCCGTGTGTTTTCTAGCAGCTTTAGCCACTCGATGCACCATCCGTTCCTTTCTTCAGCTTGTCCATCAGGTTTTTTAAGGAATACTGCCGACGCCGGTCCTCGCGCGGCGGAGGGCGGGCCGGACGCGGCGCGGCTCCGGGCCGCCTCCCGCTCGCCGCTCTCTTTCCTGCTGCCGCTGCCAGGAAGTTGGAGACGGGGTAGTCATTCTGCGCGCTGCTCCGGCCGGCGCTGGGTAGGGCTGGGGCGGCGTCCTCTGGCCGTGGCGGAGCCTGCCATGGGGATGTAGCGGGCCGCGGAGCCATGCGCGGCCCGGCGCTGCCCCGCACCTCGCTGGGGACGGTAAGTCACGGCGGGGACTTGGCCGCTCCCGACGGAGCGGAGCCGTGCGCCGGCGGGACACCGCCTCGCCCGGCGACAACTCCGGTCTCGGGGAACTGCAGCCCGCTGCGGGTCCGCAGAGCGGTGTCCGCCGTCGAGCTTTCGGGCCCGGGCTCTCTTCGACCCTCCTGGGCGCCGTCGGGCTCCCCTTCGCAGCCTGTCGGCAGACACCCCGCTTTCTGCTCGCCCTCGCCGAGGGGCTGGGGCTCCCCTCTCGGCAGCCCCATGCCGGGGTGGACAGCGCGGGGGGAGGGCTCGGGGAGTCTGCGGGAGGGCGAGGCGGGCGGTCGTCGTCGCAGGGGAGGCTGGTGCCGGTGCCGGAGCGGCGGGAGCGGCGGTAGCGGGTCGGGCAGCCGGGCTGCGCCATCCGCCCGCGGGGCAGCCGGGCAGCGGCACTGCCGTGCTCGCCGCCTAGCGGCCTCCGCTCCCGCCCGCCCCGCCCGCCGCTGGGCACCGAGTTCGCCGGCGCCGTTTCCGAGATTTATCCCTGACTCAGGGAAAAGGCGTCTGGGTTTACAGGAACGGCGGTGGATTCCCTGGAGCCCGCGGCGTGGCCGTTAACGCGCGGGGCGGTCCGGGCGCCGGGGCTCCCGGGAGCACCGAGCAGCCCGGGCTGGAATCGGAGCCGCTCCGCTCCCGCCGCCGCTGTGCGGGGTCGGGGACGAGCCGCCCCCGATTTGTTGTGCAGCCGGCCGCACACAAATGCCACTCTGCGGGTGTTGAAACAGAGATTAGTGGGCTGTAGCTACGCCCCAAACCACGGTATTTGTATAAAAGCAAGTTCAGCTTTGGCGGTAGATCTTCTTTAGCCTTCCCAGGCATCGTAGGGCAAGACTTTTAAAGGTGTCCGTTGTGGTTTTGCGGGTAAAAAGTGGTAAAAGAAATCGGAGAGTTTTATGAATAACCTGATTGCCAGACGTGAATGGCTATCTAGGATCAGCAGATGTGTGATAAAGCTGTGACAGTGGGGTGGTGTCACTCAGCATCATGGCGTGGCTATAAATTCATGGCTATAGAGGTTACAAACTGTTTATCCCTAAATACCTGAGCATCCTACTCACTTGCACTTGGCTGCACTGGACTTGTAATGTTGGGTTAGTTGTTAATTTGCTGTCAGAAAGTTGCAACATGTGACTCAAAGTTACCTTCTTCCAGAACGGTTTGGGTTTGGTTTGGGGTTTTTTTCATTTACTGAAAAGTTTGGAAATCTGGTAGCAGACTTAAAGCTAGCAGTGGCAGGACAACACAGCTAAAACTGAGGAGTAGGAGCACCTTGACTCTTGGTGTGGATCACTTACCACCTTTGGACCTAGGCAGGATACATAAACTGTTGACTTACGGATAGGTTTCAAAACAGTTAGCAAACCTGAAAAGTGTATTTCTGGCTTAAGAATAGAGGTGCACACATTTTGGTGTAAATCAGATACTATATGTGATGTTATTTGTTCTACTGGCAGAAAAAGAAAAACCTATTGGATTCCCCAAATTCATTATATTATCTTTAGTTAAATAAGATACTGGAGGAAGTGTCTTTCAGTGGGATTTCTTTTTGAAGATGTTTTCCCCCTCCTATATGCATGTCATTTCAAGTTGTCACTAACACTGTACTCCCTATAGATAATGTTTATCTTTTCAATAAAACAATACTCTTTTTTTTAAATTATTTTTCAGAGTTACAGGTCTCACGCTGTTGCATGTTATTTACTTTGCATATCATCCTCTGTTTGCCCTCATAGTGTTTCTTGGCCCCCTGATGCCTCTCTTCTACTCTTCTGATTCTTGTATGCTTCCTGTGATTCTTCAAAATTTCCTGTAGCCTGTTTCCATGCATTCACTCTTTCTGCCTGTCTTTAAACTCATTTTCAGGTCCTCTGTGTTTTCCCCTTGCACTCTTGACTTTTACAGTGGACAAAATGGCATCTGTCTTCACTGAGGCCAATGTGTTTCCTGTCTCATTAAAAGAAAAAAATACATAATGGAAGTTTCATTTATTAAAGAAAGTTCGGTTTTATGAAGGAAAAAGACAAAATAGCCATAAGGGTACTTCTGGCACTGATTTATTTTCAAAGTAAAGGGACAAATTGCCATTTTGAAGTTAGAAGCTACATTATATAAAAATGGAAAACCAGGCCGCAATGTGCATTGTAAGAAGGAACTGTTGGGCCACCAGCCTGTTTCCAGTAGTGACCAGTAACAGGTGTCTGCCAAGGGTTTTGCAGCAGGGCAAGTGTACAGCAACAAAAATTAAGAATACTTTCCTGGCTTCTAGTGGTCTGGGACTGTAGGAATTTCCAAGTTGAAATGGCGTCTTCAGATTTCGGACCCCTGAGTGTGTTTTTTTTTTCCTTCTGCTGATGGGTATGATGATCAATTTTGGAACCAGGGCAGGTTTCTGGCAGAGCCAGCACTCTGTCAGGGAGTCCNCAGCAGCCGTACCATTGTTTTCCAGTTGTTTAGTAACTGGGGTTTGGCATTTCAGATATCGAACTCTGCCCTTAATTCTATTTCACGTACAGGTTTCATATTCTCCAAACTTAGACAATCATATTCACAAGGCTTTCCTGTTTCATCCTCCCCAACAGTTGACTACCAAAGTACCTCCCTATATTTGTTTTGAACTTGTCTCCTGCTTGTCTTATGTGATGCCTCTTAGTTCTTGTATTGGAGGAGACAGAGAACAGTCATCCCGGTTCACCTTTGGCATTCACGACTTTGAGTCTGCTACAGTATCCTTGGCTCAGGTTTCTCTTTTATAGACCAGTATTTTTTATCATTACTTTTATAGCAGGCAGTCTGTACCAATGATGGTCCTTTTTACTCTTCTTTCTATTATATCTGGATTAATTTATATTCTCAAGATTGGGGATCAGAACTACAGTCCAGATTCAATCCTTTATATGTTGTCATAACAACACTCTTGGTTTTGTTCTCAAATCCTTTCCTAATAATTCATAGCATTTGATTGCATTTCTGATTTTTTTCTCCAATCAGATTAATTGAACTTTTACTTCATATTAATCTAATTTTAATTTATGTTTTTAGAACTACTTCTAGCCAAATGAAACATTTATATTAGGGTCTGTGCTAAGTACAATTATGTGGTAATTTTTGTTCTCACAAGTAACCAGTACTGTCAGTTTGGATGCCTTTCCCTTTTCATTGAGTAATCAATTTTCTGCATTAGCAGTATTATTTGTGGTAAACCCAGTGTTGTAATTTTGCTCCTTCTTACCCATTTTCTTTAGTCATCACAAAGAGGCTTTGTTTGTATTTGGGGCAGATGCCTTGTGTTCTCTTTCGTAATCCCTGGGTAGCTGAGTGCTTCCTTTGCTAACACATATCTTTATGTTATTATCTTAGGAACCTGACAGTGGAAAGCACATCTCAAAGTAATGCCACTACATTTCTCTGTTAAAACAAAGAGGAATATATCTGTTCCAACGAGTAGGACTCAGCATTTGACAATTACCCGACTTAAAAATTCACCTTGTGAGTCACCGACAAGGGCCATGAGCAGGTCCATGGCACAGCATGGGCAGGGGCCGGGGTCTTGTGCCCAACTGAAAATCATTTCAGGATGGAAAAGTAAGGACCCCACAGAGCCTTCCCATGGCTCCTGCTCCATCAGCGCTCTGATGTGAGGCTGTACAGCAGCACAGTCGATCTGAGCCCTGAACACAGGCAGGCAAGGTACTGGGGTGTCGAGGGTCAGTGAACTCAGGACTCTGACACAGTGTTCACCGCGGTGTCCTCTGAGGGAAAACTTCCAAAGAAATTTTCTTATGGTTATTATCACCTACTAACTTCTCCATTATTATCTTTTTCTCTACTAATATGAAATAAGACCTTCTAACTTTATATAATGTATATATAGGATTTTTTATGACGTGAAGTCCATGATCTTTATAGATAATCACAGTTTCTTGGTTTTTAAGTTAAGACTTCTAAGGCCTTTCTTCATTGTGTCGAAGCTATTACCAGTCTTCTGATTTTAGACAAGGCCTTAAATACAGCACTCCTTCATATGATCTTCATAAAATGGATGATTATTTGTAATAGTGGTTCTTGTAGTCTTCTTTTGACCTTTGCAGATTTTAGTGAGCAATGGCAAAAGCTTCCTGTAAATGTTGCTTTAATGCACATTTCTCAACGTGTAAAGCAGAAGTTCTGGTTTCCCTTTCATCTTTGTATAGCAAACTAAAACAAATGCGAACCTCAAAGAGCTTTTGGAAGTGGCTCAACCAGACAAAGAAGATAAGACTAAATCCTGCACCCTGATTTCTTTAGTAGCTCATTAGTTTGAGAAGGATTTTGGGTTTTCGTCCAAGCCTCCAAGCTGACTAATTTTTTATGACTCATGAAAAAGGCTAACAGATGACTCATATGTAGAATACTTGTGCATTGGGTGTGTATCATGCTGCATTCTTAAGCCAAGGTAACGTCCTATTAAGAAATATTTTGAGACCCTCTAATGACTCATAATGCCTCTTATTTGCAGGTAGTTAATTAGTTTAAAAATGGAATTTGCAAAATAGAAGTAGTTTTTGAGAGAAGTGGTTGATTGCGTTATTACAATGAAATCCATAGTGCGACTTGGTCCCTGAGGATTAAGGATGACAAACTAAATATATCTATATGAATAAAATATTTATTTCATTGACGATAATGCCGAGACTTAAAGACTTCATTCACAATTATTTACAACACAATATAGGCAGTTATAAATACTAGTATAGTGTACTATTTTTTCAAGTAATATTGAATTAACAGTATTAAAGATAGCAAAATAATATTATGTAGAGACTGGTATTACTCACCCATAGGAACAACTATGGGCAAATCTCTTTAGCTCAGCCTTGAGGAGTGACTTGGAGGGGCATCCCCACTCAGGGGAGGAGTTTCCACACATTTCTAGAAGGGGTTTCTTAGGAGTGCCCACTGGTAAAATATGTGACTGGGCTGTCAGTCATATCTTTCTAGGCTAGCCATATCAGCTCAGAAGCTTTAGAAAAGTTATCAGTGCTATCATTTGTTGGTTCCTTAATCAGGAACTTTATCACATCCTCACTGGTGCCAGTTTCTTTCAGGAAACATTTTTTTAAAATCCTCAGAATGTTTGGGATTGATGAGTCTGGCTGATCTCAGCATTCTTCAGTACCAAAAGCAGCATGACACCCTCTTTTCCATCTACCACTGATAACTTTTTCAGACAGGGTAAAGTTTGAGCTGTTTTACTCCCTCTTAGGCAGAACATCCTGCTATACCTATTAGTTCATGTGAACAGGCATGGGGTCTCAAGATGCTGTGTGTGGGCAGGAGTAATTTCTTACCTGTATAATCCCCATCCTTCTCACTCAGTTTGCTTCCTGTGACTGGCCTTAGTCCACCTCTGGGCATCCACCGACTTTCTAGAAGAGGCAACTCTTGCTCCCAACACAACCCTCTCCATCCCCTCTTTCCCATCACACTATCCTACCTGTGTGTCCCTGTACCTGCTGCCTCCACCCTTCTCCCTGCAGGCAAGGAGCCTGGCAGGTTGCAGCAGGGCTGCAGCCATTCGTGGTGAGTAATTTGGTATTTCCCAGCCTCGTGAAGTGATAATATGGTAGCCCTGATACGCTGCACTTCCTTGTGCAGTCCCTCTGTTTCAGGTACTGTGCCTTATTTGTCCTTCTCCTGAGAACACCACTCTCAAATCTCCCTTAATTCCAGCCTCCCACCTCCCATCTTCCTGGCATCTTGCTGCGTTCTTCACTTTTATCTTTGCCCTTCCTTTCTTCCTTTGCCTTACTCTGTGAGGATATCACCTCAGTTGCAGTTCTCTGTGCATGGCCTGGTGAGGCAGAAGCAGCAGCAAGGGTGTAAATTGTAGTGGTGGCAGTAATTCAAGAATTTTTAAGTGTGAAAATTGTGGAAAGGCTCCTAACTCCTGTCTCAGCTGTGAAAACTTTACATAGAAGAGCTTTTGGGCTTGTGCTGTGCCTTTTTTCACTGTAGGTGTTGGGCAGTAAGTGCTGGTGTGAAACATGGGAAGGAACTAGGGTTGCCTTATGTGTTAGGAGAATGTGCGGGGAACACAGCTGTCACCTACAAGGGTGGAATGTTTCAAGGAAGCAGCATAATGCCATAATTTGGTTATTTCTACAACAGTGGAAGAAGTAAACCGTAGAGTTTCTGCTGACTCTGTTTTCCCTGGGTAGTCCTTACTCCCTGAAATATGAATCAGTGGTGTGCATCATGTGTGTGGTTTGAATTATCACTTGGCTTAGGTAATACATATTGTCCGCTTTTCTATGAAGCTGCTTAGTGGGTACTGGTATTTTATATTGGCAAGTGGAGTGTGTTGTACGTCTAACAATGGAAAACCAGCTTATTTCACTTGCAGAAGACCTCTAAACTTTGCCTTGGCAAGCTCTTGTCAACGACTTGAGGCTTCCGTGCTTGGTAAACAGAGCTAAATCTGGCTGGCGACTGATCACCAGCAGTGTTCCTCAGGGCTCAGTTCTAGGGCCAGTTCTGTTCGATGTATTTATTCTAGACAAATTTGAGCACTGAGCAATGATTAGTGGAATGAAATTGAAGAAGTCCAAATGCTGGATCCTGCTCCTGGGGACAGCTACCACCAGGCACAAATATAAACTCTGAGAGGAGTGTCTGGAGAGTGCCCTGCAGGGAGGGCCCTGGGGTTGCTGGTGGGCAGCAGCTCAGTGGGAGTCAGCAGGGTATGCCCGGGCAGCCCAGAGGGCAAAAACCGTGTCCTGGGGTGCATCGAACACAGCAGCACCAGCTGGTCAGAAGGGGCGATCATCTGCTGTGCTCAGTGTTGGTGCGGCCTCACCCGGAGTGCTGGGAGCAGTTCAGAACCTCACAATTTAAGGATTTGAAGGTCCTTGAATGTGTCCAGAGGAGGGAAGCTGCTAAAGAAATTTCTGAAATCAGGCTCTCATCTCCATCAGACAGATTTGTTGGCACAAATCAACTGTGTTACATGGTTGCTCAAGCCAGATGCCTCGAAAGAGGGACCCTCAACAAAGAAATCGCTGGGAAATTATACCCTTATGATCTAAACTCCTTATCCCTCAAGCAACAGTCTGGATCAAAAGCGTTATTAGGATATGGGGTCTTCTTACTCTTCACTGGGTCACTGTTTCAGTACCAAGTGGTTGCCATGTGGTCACCTTCACATCCTCTTAGGTTGGTGTTGCTGGGGATTTTGGTCAGCTCTGTAGTCCGTGTTGTAATATGGTTGTTACAGTTCATATACCATGAGTTATGGGCTGTCCACTCTAGCTATTAATTTTTAAGTAATGTTTAATGTACAGCTTTGTCTATTCTATTATTAATGTTCAGATTTGTATCTTCAAGTTTCATCCATCTTTGTCTTACTCTACACAGCCACATGGTTCAGATAAAGTTCAGCTTGCAACCTAACAATTCTAGCTACTTATGTCAAACGAGCACACAGCCACTTTCAAATAAAACAAAATTTTCAACAGCAGCAAAGCTGGTGGGAGGGCTGGCAAGCCCTGTGCCTCACAGGAGTGTGTCCTGTGAGCAGCTGCTGAGGACTCTGGGCTTGTGTAGTTTGGAAAGATGAAGGCTGAGGGGTGACCTCATTGCTCTCTACAGCTCCATGAAGAGGGGAAGGGGAGGAGGAGGTGCTGATTCCTTCTCCCTGGGATCCAGTGTTAGCACACATGGCAGTCGTTCAAAGCTGCACCAGGAGAGGTTCAGACTGGACACTAGAAAGCATTTCTTTACCAAGAGGGTGGTCAGACAGTGGAACAGGCTTCCTAGAGAGGCGGTCAACGCCCCAAGCCACCAGTGTTTAAAGAGGCATTTGACAATGCCCCTAACAACAGGCTTTAACTTCTGGTCAGCCCTGAAGTGGTCAGGGCAGTTGGACCAGATGACCATTGTAGGTGCCTTCCAACTGAAACAGAACAGACTGTTCTAATTTGATGTATTATCTGAATTTGATGGAAGTTGTTCATTGGTATAAATCAGTGTTTTGCTGAATGGCTTGGGGAGCTGCTTAAGATGGTGGTGGTTTCTTTTTTTCCACCATGTGAGTAATTCTGCTGGATGGTCAAGTCATTGGTGTGTGAGTCACTTGTGGCCTGTGACTCTGTTCCTCAGATTATGATCAGTAATAACACAGTACTCTGGTTTGATTACGCTTACAGGCATGCTTTCACTTAATCTGAAAAACTGAAAACACTTCATTGTCTTTTGGCTTTGAAGGTGTATCTGACCAATTTTCTCTGTATTTTTGGCTTAATCTTTGATGCTTTCATCTTCTTTCTATTGCTGACTTGTGTGACTTACGGGCTGACTGTATATATTCTCATATCAGGGGATTAATCACTAGCTAGAGAATCTAGAAACTAGATGTGTTTATTGTTACTGTGTGACAGACCATCTGTGCGAAGGATCTTTTATCCATTTTCCTGCAAGCAATAAATCTTGAAAGACTGTCAGCTGCTGAAACCGTTTTTAGTTTCATTGAGGACTTGTTGGAGTGTTTTCAATTATCCTGTGGTCAATTAATTAAGTCTGAAATGATAGCTATTTAAATATGTTCTCTTTATTCCTGTTCACCGTTTTAGCATCTGGTCTACTGAATATATCGGGGCTCTCTGAAAATGGTGTTTTAGCTTTGTCAGAGTTGCAAACTCCATCTTTCTTGAGGTTTTAAGTTGCTTTTATGTACATACCTTTCTCCCCCAATGCTTTAATTCTGAAAGAGAAACAGGACAGTGTGGGGCTGTCATAGCCATCTCATTTCGTGTTATCTTTTGTTAAGCTCGCTACCACAAAATTGGTATCAGCATTGTGGTTTACCCTTATGGGTTTACTTTGCTTTTGCTATAACTCCTAGCTGAAAAAGCAAAAAAGAAAATGAAAGGAACTCTGAAGCTGTGCTTGTACTGGTGGGCATCTTACCACTGTCAAAAAAACAAGCTGGGAAAACATTACAATTAAAGGGAAGGTAGTGTGGTAAAACTTTGTGGGAGATCTTATGGGTGGGGTGGTGTTTATTTGCAAAACAAATTAGTTGATTTTCATCATTCCCATGATCTGATGCATAGAGTGCATTGGTACATCTGTAACAGACTCAGAAGCATCAACACACATATGTCCAGATGGTGTGGCCAGGATCACTTGTGTGCAAAGAGGATGACAGGGGTGCAGGCATGAAGAACTCATCATGCTGCTGGAGTTCTTCATGGTACTATAAACTAGGTTTTGGACAAATCTTTCATATTCTTCAGGAGTCATCAGTTGGTATGGGATGGGTCTTTGCTGTAGAAACTTGCTGACTTCAGGTTTCATGAATCTTGGGCCAAGGTTTTACCTGGTTTTGTTTTGTTGCGGTTTTTAAAAACCATTTTGTTGTTGTATGTTTTTTCCTTGTCTGAATGCATGTTTGAAATACATGCCCAGGGTCTATTTTTCTGTTGGGCCAACAGGCAAAGGAGTCATGTTTGTGATATGCTACAATCCCGTTAACCATCCTTCTGGTGCAGGATCTTTTGCTGATGAGTCATTTATGCTGTGGTCTTACCAGAGTGGAGACCTTTTGGCCTTTACATAAACAATATATTTCTCAATTTCACTGCTGGGAATAGTGTCCTGAAAACAGTGTCCAGGGAACAGCATCTTTCATTTTTGGTACAGGCTGTCCTTTAACCCTTTGTTCATGTGTGTGTGGGTGAACAAAGTCACACTCTTACAGTCATATGGCAGTCATGCCAGTCTTAATATTTCTGTTGAGATTGGCATGACAGCAGTAACTTTCAAATGAAAAAATAGAAATCAAATCTTAAAGGAATTAAAAAAAGAAGAAACTGCATGTTTTTGTGTTGGACTGTACAGGCTGATTGTTAACAGCTGCAGTTTAAGAGGAAGAATGTACATTTGACACGGGGAGAAGTCAAAAACCTAACTTTCTCATGTTTCTAGGTCTGGCTTGGAAGATTTCCTGTACTTTGCAGGCAGTGAGATCCTCCTTTGCCATCTTATTCCAAACTTCCCATCTTGTGTATTTGTTCAGTGGAACTGCAAGTACTCTATGCATTCTTCCCTGTGGAGCGGTTTCTACATGGACAGCCTTACTGCCTTCCTTAATAAAAGCATTTCTTTGCTCTTGTGTAATTTTTATGCAAGCTGCAGCATTTTCAAGGCATTCCATGTATAAACTGCACATCATGAAAAATATTTGTTTTATATACAACCAGTTTGCCAGAGAGGCCATTGAACAGCATATTAATATCACAGATGGCAGGCATTGGATTGTTTCGGTTTATTTTTGTAAATCATCTCCCCACACACATTTGTCAGTAGAGGGTCCCAGTACTAGAATTAACCAAGTAAACTGAACTCATTGTTATGATATGATTTAATTCTGAGTGCTGAAGTCAGAGGTGCAGTCTGCAGGGGGATGTAATGTTTTCTCACCTTGTTCCTCTCCTCTCCCTCTCTATTTGCAGGTTATTCTAATATTTGTCTGCATGTTGACAAAGGAATCTGTAGAAATTACTCCAGTGCCATATACACTGCAAGTCCATCGGGTAGCTTTGGATAGAAGAGACCCCTCTAACCCCTTGAGGAGAGAAAAGAAACAGATGCACTGTCAAGTGGGACAATACCTACACCCCAGAAAGACCCACTGCTGCATGAGGTGTCACGCAGGTACACAAAATAAATACAGTAGGAGCGACTTTCACCCTGCAGTCATTTCCCTGTCCTGCACCCTCAAACTGTCACTTTCCTATAGCTAATCAGCTCTCCCTTTGCTTGGTACCTATCCCTTCCCAGTTTAATTATTGTTCCTTTTATTTATTCTTACTCCTTGTTCTCTTCTTTTGGGCTGTCAGTGTCATTCACACTGGTGAGAGGAAGCATACTTGGTCCTTATGCCGTCAACTCCAGGGTTTCTTTGAGGAACCGGTGACTCCTGTCCTTCCAAAGACAACACATTTGCCTTCCTGTCAGAGCTCTGTTAAGTGATTTTCTTGCAGGTACCTACAAGGCAAAAGACTGTGATCGGCCTGACCAGGCAACTGTCTGTCTTCCGTGTGCTGATGGCACATTCACAGCTGTTGATAACACCATGTCTAAATGCTTCCGGTGCACACACTGCCGTACAGGTGAGGTACTGTCAGATCTGCAGGATCTGAGGAAAATGGTGGTGGATGGGGGCTGGGGGGGCATGGCAAGGTGAGCGAGGAAGCTTGGAAAAGTACGCAATTGAAGGGCTAAGACAGTGTATGGGGATGGATTGGGGACAGCAGGAATAAGGGTTACCAAATTAGTACAGTCTGAGATACAGTTTGCAGGCCTTTTTGGCCTTTTTCTGTGAAATTTAGGGGATAACAATACCTATCATCATAACAGTGCTCTCACATGAAGTTGAAGGAAGAGGCTGGAGTAATCATTTCTCCTTTTCTTTCCTCAGAACTCCAGCAGATAGTAGAGACCCCCTGCACCCCACAGCAAGATACTGTATGTGGCTGTCAGAAGAATCAGTATCAGACTGATTCTGAGTCTGAATTCTTCCAGTGTAGGAACTGCAGTTCGTGTGCCAATGGGATTATTACCAGCTGTGAGTATGGCATGGATCTGGCTCTAGTACGGATGTACTGTAGTAGGGTAGACTTTCTGATAATCTGCAGTGCCTTGCACTGAAAGGATGGTAGTTTTGGAACAACTCTTGGGTTTGTCTGCCCTCTTGCCCCAAAAAGACTGCTATTTTTTGCCTTCTCTGGCATCAATCCCTGTTTCCTATCATAGCTGCTTTCTTTTGTCCTTGAACGGTTTCTTGGTTTTGGCTGTTGTGAGGAGCTACTTTCTACTTAATTTTGGTGCCTCTGCCTTGCCTGTCCTGAAGCAAGGTCTTTCTTTATGCTCTAGAGCAGGTTTCCCCTTGCCTTCCTTGTTTGTCGGTCTCCTGATGCTCACTGCATTTCCCTTACCAGCTGCGGGAAGTGCTTTGAGTACAATGGATGAAAATATCTCTGGTCCCGGTGCTCAGTTGAACTGCTTGTCAGTCAGCTGCTGAACCACCACAGTGTTCTGTGCAGTGTTTTGAAGTAAAGAGCTGCTCAGGTAATGCTGAACTATACCCAGTGGCATTGGGCATTACCTTGGGATGATGCTGGTGTCTGGGAGAAGTACCCCTGTTGGCTATCCCAAGGTGCCTCATCTCCAGTCAGGAATCAGAGATCTTAAACAAACACTGCTGTCTGTAGTCTTAATTCTCTCCATGTCCCTTAAATGTCTTATTTTCATGTCCCCTGCTGTGGTGACTGAGAAAGCACGAGTCAGTATTGGATGCAACACTAACTAACTTTATTTCCTTGATTAGCTCTTTTATAAGGTCACACAGGCGGATCCGATTGTGCAGCCAAACAAGATATCCTATATCCGTGCCCATTCACACGCTGACTTCTCTTCCAATTGGCACATTCATACATTCCTTAGTGGTAGTCTTCCAGCCCAGGAACACACACTCCCCTCTGAACATCTTATTCAGCTGGTCATGATCCTCCATAAAAAAGATACAATTATAATTAATTTAGTAATTGTTCTTTAATCATCCAGCAGACCCATGCTTCCAGTCCAGCTGCTCCTACACCCTACCTTGTCTTAAAGCTATCCTCTCTTCTTTGCAAACTATGTTGCTCCTGATCCCTTTCCCATCTCTTACCCCGCCTAGTGTGAGGTTTGCTGTTTCACTGGTGAATGTGTTCCCTCCCGTGCTCAACCATTGTCACAGTTTCCACACTTAAGCCTCTCCTCAAGGGTCATCACCATACACTGTCTTGGAGCAGCTTCCTTCCCTCTTGGCTGATGTAGAACTGTTTTATTCCCCTCTCTCACTTGCCACAGAATTTATGCTCCTTGTTCTAGTACGTTTTCCCCTCCTCTCATGCAATTTGATGTTCTTCCATCACTTTTCTTGCCTGCTCCTCCCCACACCTGTTTTACTCAGGCTCTCTCCTGTGACTTGCTTAGAAGCGATAGTTCTTTCATTTCTTACCCCTTGCACTCACAACTTCAGAAGAGTAGTTATGTGTCCTGTGGCTTGAAATGATTTCTCCCTGCCCCAAACTGACTTCCCCACCAGTCCCAGCCGTTCAGGGACCACTTCTCCCTCATCTTGGCCTGACTAATGTGGTTTCCTCTTCCTGTCATGCTTGAACTTGAGTGACTTTTCCTGCTTTTTGCGCATTAGACTAATTTCAGCTGCACTGTAATTATAGTCCCTTTCCAAGCCTCTCCATAGGTGCCCACCTACAGGACAGTGGCACTCTTATTTTTATTAATTTTATCCTCTCCCAACTCTGTTTTTAAATGTAGACCAAATCCTTTTCCTCTTCTTCGGTAGCAGTTTTCCAGGCTTATAAAAGGATAATCTCTCATCCATTTTGTTTTCTTCTCTGTCCAGATTATGGTAACAGTTTCTGGGGTTTTTTTTCTACAGGTTCAAAGAATAGAGATGCAGTTTGCAGGTGTGAGCCTCAATTCTTCCTGTCACGTAGTAATATTTGCAAGCCTTGCAACAGGTGAGCTTTTTTACTCTGTATGCCCCACAACTGAATAGGAGAGACAGTAGGAGCTCCACAGGGGGAAGGAATTCTTCTCACAACTCTTTTTATCTAGACATAACTTTTCAACACTCTAATTGCCTTTCTGGGACAATTAGGTCTTCCCCTCTGCCACCTCCTCCATGTAGGCATCAGCCCACTAAGAACTCAAAGTCACTAGTCACACTGCACTGCTCTGCTTTGCAGGCTCATCTTGACTTGTCTGTTAATTAGGATGGTTGCAAATGGCTAGTGTTTCATTGCATGTGTGTTCACCTCTCTGATTTGCTCTTTCAGCTGCACTGGAGAAGAATGCTTGCTGTGTCCTAGCCCAGTGACTACCTCACCGACTTCATCTGGGCTGAGTGAGTACTCAGGGGACTGAGGGGTGGTGGAATCTTTTCACTGTGGGCTGTTGTTCTGTTAATGCCTTTTGTAAAGGGTTATATTTTCCACTTTGTCAAACCATTATCCTTTTTCTCCCTACCATTTGCAAATCTTCACTTGCTGTTCTTCCTCTAGCACTTAACCTCCTCCTTTCTTAGTCACTCACACATTTGCTCTCTTCCTTTTGTCCAGATGAAAACCTTGTACTTGGCATCCTTGTTGCAATATTTGGAGTTATCTCTATCCTCTGTGTTGCACATAAAGTCGGGAAGCTGATCCAGAAAAATAGGATAGTGTCGTCTTTCTACTCCTGTGGTGAGTACAGCAGCATGTGCAGTGATATTGATTGGGATAGACATCATTCCCTGTGTGTTTTTGTGTGCACACATGTGAGGAAAAAAGGGAGATCCCCTTACTTTGCTTTGCTGCAAGGCCAGAGTAGCACAGGAACTAAATAGCCAAGGCTCTTGTTACAGTTCTGCATCCAGGCCTGTAGCTGTGACTGGAAGTGCACGTGAGCTTATTTTCTGGGACGTGTATTTTGCTACTCAACATTTTTGAGGGCAGGATTGTGAATAGCTGCTTTCCTGTTTTCTCTGGGATGAGAGGAAGTGAAAATAATTTCTGCTTTCTTTTTCTTTTTCTTTCTTTGAAGTTTCTGTGCCACAGACAACCAACGAGCCGGTATCAGAGGTAAGCAAGATAAAGAGTTTAAGAGCTTACCTTCCACTTCCAAGTGTGTTAGCCTGGGATCTGGACTAATATTTTTCCCCATGGGCTGTTTTCAGGCCTTGTATTTGCAAGTGAGCTGAGTAATAGGGCTGTTTAACTCGGAAGTCTTTTCCTGTAGAGGGTGGAGCCAGTAACACTTTACTTCCCCTCTTCTAGAGGATGCTTTTCAAACTCCTGGCTTTTTGCTTTTTTTTTCTGGATGCATTTTGTTCAGATAGTTGGTCCTTAATCCCCTTTTCTCTCTGTGTACCCCAAGCTTGGAGGATTTAATTAATTTTACTTCACTTCAGATCTTGACTCCACAAGCCTCTCAGTGCTGCTTTACAGTGTTCTCTCAGGTCCAAGGTAACTCTGCAAATAAGAAGGCCCACGCAGAAGCTGAGGTGGGGTTTCCACAGCCTTACAGAGGTGGCTGATGGGAAAGGTGGCATGTGGAGCTTCTAGAATGGTGATGACTCAGGGTCCCAGCCTTACTTGATTTTGTAAAGAAATATTTTTTCCAGACTACTGTTTTATGGTGCCAAAAGAGAATTAAACTCTTTGGGTTCTGCTGGAAAGAAATGTTGGGTGTCTTCTGCTGAAACAAGGCATGTAGGAAGAATTAAAATCTCAGCACCTGCTCCCCACCTATCTTGGATAAATTTTAGCATATCAAGCTAGTGGTTACTTGCAGGAGATAGGTGTATTGTGCTGCTGTGGGTGTTTCTGAACTATGTCATGTGTCTTTCAGGAGGAAGAAAAAAGAAATGAAATTTCCATCTTTCTTCCTGAGTCCCAGAAGGAAACAGAATTGCCAGTAAAAGCAACCCCATCTCCACCTCTGCCACAAAGTTCACATGAATTACCAGACTGTGTCAGACCTGCCAGAAAGACACAGCTTCCAGACAGTAAGTGAAACTCTCCCATCCTTCCCTCCCTCCCCAGTCAAACAAGAACCTAACTATGCAGATGCAGCTAGGAGTATGCTGCACAGACCTTACCCAGTGCACATGACCTGTGTGTGTACTTCGTGCATGGTACAGTACAAAGGCAGAAGCATGCCCAGAGCCTGTGAGGCTGTATATGCTAAATATCTGTGCAAAGCCTTCCTGTTGTCCCTTTTCCCTACCAGCAAAATGGATTGTCATATGTGTTGACATGCTGTCAGTCTTAATGCCTCTGGGGTAGTGACCCAGAATAATTTCAATAATTCATTCTTTTTCAAGAATGTATGGGAGCAAGGCCCTGAGCATATGTGCTTGACTCTGCTCATAACCTTATACAAGAGCATATGGAGACATTCCCATTACATTCTGAGGGATAAGAGCAAGTCTGGATGTCACACGAGTCTGTGTGATTACTCTGGAGAACTGGAGAAGACTTGAACAAGAGGGGGCACTGCAAGATTCCAAGGCACCCTCCAGCCCTGGATTATTCACCTTCTCCTTGAGGCTGCAGAATCTTGGTTCTCATGCTTTTCCCTCTCTTTCCACAGACCCTGCTATTCTGTACACTGTGGTGGATCACGTGCCGCCATCCCGCTGGAAGGAGTTTGTGCGGCGTCTGGGCCTGAGTGACTATGACCTGGAGCGGATTGAGCTGGAGCACCGGCGCTTGCGAGATGCCCAGTATGAAATGCTCAGACTGTGGAAACTGCAGATGGGCTGTGCTGCCACTGTGGAGCACATCAGCTGTGTTCTCAACCAGATGGAGCTCAGTGGCTGCAGTGACGCTGTTCAAGAGGCTTTGCTAAACCAGAACTCCCCTCAACTTTGCAGCCTCCACAACCATCTTTAATCTCTTTCTGCTTTAGCTGCCTTTGACTGTTAAGAGGGGATCATAGCTCTCTTCCTTTCACCATATCTCCCCATCTTTCTAACACTCACCAGCTGGTTTTGTTGGAGACAGCAGCAGGTTATGCTGGAGGAAGGCTGAGGTTTGCTTCTCAACCACCATGTAGTTCCAACACCTTTAAGCCACAGCAGACCTCTGCAACACCTCCTTTCCCAAGGAGGGAAAGCACCTCATAAAGGAAGTGGTGTATGGACTCTGACCAAGATGCAAACAGGAGCTCTGAGTGACTTGATCATAGATCAGCTTCTATGGACAAGTTGTTGCTGAAACAGGTGCTCCACACATCATGGGGTGGGTAAACTTGTAGGGTGATTTGGTTAAGCCGACTGTTCAGATGTTAAAGTACTCACTCACTTCTTGCAGATCTGTTTTTCTGCGAGATCAACCAGTTGAAGTGGCTCATATTGCAGCCTTTTGATTGCTAAATCTCACTCAGAGGAAGTGGTGGGAGGATGTGCTGTTTCTGGGAGCAGGAGAGGATCGCCCCCTCTCGGTGTCAGCTAGTAGCGACTAGTAGGTATCGCTGTAGCAAAAGACTCCTGGAGATTCAGAAGTGGTGGCTCTCCCTGTGAGAAACGGGAGGACATTATCCTTTTCACACCATTTCCCTCAGGTTCCAGAGGAGTAAGGATTCCAAGCCAGTGAGTCAGATGAGAGGGTTGGTGCTTTTTTTCTCAAGTTTTTTTTCTGTATCTAGGAACCATGTAAGTTAGCATTAACAAAACACCTGTCTGTGTGTTTGTCCAAATGCAGGGTGGGAAGGAGTGTGTACATCTGCCTGGGTGAGGTGGTATCTGTGCACCTGGTAGCATGAGCACCTCTGCAAATCTGTGCTTGCACACAGGTCAGTAGGCTCATGTCTACCTGCTTATCTACCTATGGATGATTCGATGAATCTAACTGCAAATGGGACTGTGTATGTGTCTGTACAGATGTTTTAGCAACTGTTGAATAACTTCACACTACTTCCTGGACTGCATTCTGTGATTGCTACTTGGGTGTGGGAGCCATTCGGTCCCATCTCCACGCTCTCCCCATCATTTTCTCACTGGAATTACCCTGGGTGAACCAGATGAAGAAAAAATCAATTAGCCTGCACCAGGCGCAGGCTGTCCACACTTTTGTAACACGGATTTTTTGGTCTCTAATCTCTTGACCAGAGAGAAGCTTTCTATTGTAAATACACTAAATGTTCTGAATTAAAATGAATATTTTTACCTCTGTTCTGGTTTTGCTCCTATCAGCTTATTTTCTGTGACTGTGGCTGGGGGCAGAGGAAAGGGAATAACTTCCAGAAGTGGCAAGAGTGGGTAGCTTGGTGGTCTCATGAATTTTTTTTTAAAAACACCCAAGTTTTATATACTTTGGTATACTGAGCTGACCCCAAGTCACAAGAAGCTAGCTGAGGGCAGAAAGTAGGACTGAAATTAAATCCAGTTGCAGGTCTTCTCAGATATTCAAGAATATGAATGCCAGCACATTTAGAGTGAATTTTTAAACAATATACAATGAGTCATTTGGATTTGTATCTGACTTTTTAAACAGGAAATACCTTTAAATAAAAGAATAATGCTAGATTATACTTTAATGTTAAACTTACATGTTTTTGTCTGGGGAACCAAAGCACCGTGTTAAAGAAGTAAGGACTATTCCTACTCCATTTGAAAATTTCCTACTTGAAACTTGGAAGTTCCTGACAATCAGTGACAAAGCCAGGAACTGAAGTCAGTTTTAATTCCCAGTTTGAGGCTTTGTTTTGCTATGCCTACATCTCATTTTAATTGAGGATTATTTTGTTGTTGCTTTTTTTTTCAATCAGAGACAGCACAAAGCTCACTGTAATACACTTCTCCTTTCATAATTTATGTTCAGCAAGCACAACAATATGATCATTATGATAATTATTAGAAGTACATGCTGTAGATTGAAAGTGCTTGAAGTGGGGAAATTCTCAGAAATCTTCTCCAGGCATGGTATCCAAGCCTTGGGGTCTTTTTCTCCCACCTCAGACTGTGTAATACATCTTTTAAAATCCAGGTGTTTCAAAGCTCTTGGCACAAGGTAAGCCACAAGCAGCAGGCCCCAGGCCACTGCTTGGTTGCCAGTGGCTTCATGCAGGAATTTTACAGAAGTCCATGGCTATGAGGTGTTTTAGAGAACACTGAAGACCCTTGCAAGGTAACGAAAGTGACTTGGCTGGGTAATGTATGTGAAGATGGGAGTGGAGGCTCCTCATGCTGCTGCCTCTGAGCCTGGACAGAGCAGCCACCAGAAAAATGCAATTGTTTATGTAATTTCATTTATTTGTCTTTATTACTCATTGAGTATCTAACGCTGAAGCGATGATGTCTGTATATAGAACATTTACATTATAACTGTGATGCATCCAGCTCTGGTCCCCCAACATAAGGAGGACACGGAACAGTTGGGAGTCCAGAGGAGGTCACGAGGTTGGTTAGAAGACTGGGGCACCTCCTGTACGAAGACAGGCTGAGGAAATTGGGTCTGTTCATCCTGGAGAAGGTTCTGTGGAGACCTCCCGGCAAGCTTCCAGTATCTGAGGGGGGCTACTGGGAAGCTGGAGAGGGACTCTTGGTCACTGTAGTGATAGGACAAGAAGGAAACTTAAAGAGGGAAAATTTAAGATGCATATTAGGAAGGAATTCTTTACTGTGAGGGTGGTGAGGCACTGGCACGGGTTGCTCAGGGAGGCTGTGGATGCCACAACCCTGGCGACGTCTATGGCCAGGCTGGATGGGGCCTTGAGCAACCTGGTCCAGTGGGAGGTGTCCCTGCCCTTGGCAGCGGGGTTGGGACTAGATGATCTCCAAGGTCCCTTCTAACCCATGACATTCCAAGATTCTATGGAAACACGGTAGTCACTTCTCCGCCTCAGCAGCGGAGGCTCCCTCGCCGCGGCGGCGGGCGATGGTCCGAGCGGGGCGGTACCCCCCCCTCCGTCCGCCGCTCCTTGGTACGGCCCGCGGGGCCGCAGTGCGCGCCGGGAGCGGGCACGGCCGGCGTGCGGGGGGGGGCGGTTGTGGTCCCGCGCCGCGCTCCCGCCGCTCCCGGCACATCCCGGCACATCCCATCCCGGCCCGGCCCGACATGGCCCTCAACAAGTCCATGCACGCCCGCAACCGCTACAAGGACAAGCCGCCCGACTTCGCCTATCTGGCCGGCAAGTACCCCGAGTTCCAGCAGCACGTGCAGACCACCCTCGCCGGCAGGGTGAGGTACGGCCGGGGCGGGATGGGGAGGGTGGGTGCCCCTGTGTGTCCGCCCCCCGGCTCCCATGAAAGCGCTGCGTGTGCCTTTCAGCCTGAATTTCAAGGATCCCGAGGCCGTGAGGGCTCTGACGTGCACCCTCCTGAAAGAGGATTTCGGGCTGACGATCGACATCCCCGTGGAAAGGCTCATTCCTACCGTCCCCTTGAGGCTGAACTACATCCACTGGGTGGAGGATCTCATCGGCCACCAGGATGCTGAGAAGCAAACCCTGAGGCGAGGCATTGACATAGGTACTTGACACAGCTGAATGTTTAATTCTTTTTTTACCATCGGCGGCAGTAGCAGATGCATTTTGTTGCAAATCCACAGAAAAACGTCAAGTTTGAGAAACAAAGAAATCTGATCTATGCTCGCAGCGATGAAAGGCAGTCGCAGCTCCACAAGTGTTTCGTGTGCCTTCTGGGTGGGCAGGATTTCTCTGCACAAACACAAGAACAGTCATGGCAGGCAATTATTTGGCTTTTCAGGACCTTGAACACTCTTGAGTTCAGCTTTCTGTGGTATACAAAAATTGTGCTTCTAAAACTGCAGGCAATTAATTCCAAAATAATTAAAAAGTGTTTCTTATACATGTTCTAACTAGCGAATTATATTTTGTTGCTAATTTGTTAATTTGGCTTTTGGATGTCTACACCAGAGAGTTTGTACGTTGCATAGCAATATTTTTTAGTGTTCTGCTTACTAATATTTTTTTCTGTTGTTATAGATATATTTGATAGGTGAATGACCTGTCCATTCTAAACTTCGATTTTTATTTTAATTTATTTCAATGTAGTTATTTTCATGAGCTAAATTGTAAAAGAGGCTTAGTTAGAAACCAGGGCAAGTGCTAGCTAAGCTGTGTTTTGGTTGTAGACGGTCAAAGATTTATTGTTTATTATTGAAAATGAAATGTCTTTTAAGCTAGACTAAGCATCAGCAGATGGATGATATTGTCCAGTATAGTTGTTCACTTTCAGTCTGGATTATTTGGTAATATCAGGACAATATCTAGATTAGACAGCAGATAAATATAAAGTCAGTAGAGATGTGAATTTATAAGATGTATACTGATGGCCATAGTTTGGTTTTCATTAGAAATAAAATGAAAGACAAGCTCTGTAAGAGCTTCCACACACAAATAATAAAATTAGCATTTGGATTCAAAATCTTTGGTTATTCTTTATGAATTATTTAAAAGGCACTAGTGATAGTCCATTTGAGTTTAGTTCACATCTTTTGTTTTGTCCATAAAATCTTCTTTTACAGTTTCAAAGGCTTGATTTCAAAGACTTTTCTGTGCTGAAGAAAGAAATTGAGAGAAGCTGGAATTTCCTTTCTAACCTGTTTTAATGCTCGATATTAAAACTTTAAAGTTTTAATAAGTTGACTTCCTCAAAGCTGGGGTTCAGGAATCTCTTTCTGTGCCAGATTTTATGTTTTTGTTTATTTGGTATTTGCTATCATTAGTTTTTGTAATGGAATTTGTTGTTCTCCTGAAATTTACTGAATTGCATTTGTAGCTGGAGTTGTGCTGGATACCAGGTTTGTATCATCACATGGTGTGTCCACAGCTGCTTTCCTCTATAACTTTTAAATTTCTTAGCCAGCTTCTACGCATTTGATACTAGTTTTCATTTTTGAAAATGATTTCTATGAACTTCGTCACGGTAGGTGGCTGGGTAGAAGGGACAGATCCTTTATGTCCTCCTCATACTGCACAATCTTCAGTTTGAGTTTGCATGGGCTTTGGTGTTCCAGCTTTGGAAAAGCAGTAAGTTATCCAAGAGGGGCTTGACAGAAGTGCTGGAAATAACCCCTTGCTGTTGTGTGCTGACAGATGAAGTTATGGATGTTTCAGTAAATCAGTATAACAGATTCTTGACATGTCTAAACTCAAGTTTTGTGGTGGTGGGATATCTTTCCCTTTTCTTGTATCCATTCCCTTTAAGCCTAAATTTGATTGTCATTGATAATTTGATCACCTAGCTATGCCATAATTATTTTGTGCTAGCATCTCTCTCTTTTTTACCAAGTTTTTATCTATCTGTCTATCTTTTTTGCTATCTTATTTGACACTTAGGTTTCTTTGATAGTTTTTGACCTTAGAGAAAGACAGTCTGGTGGAACAGAATTTTTTCTGTGGTTGTTGTATGCATCAGAGTAAATTATTTGTGATAATAGAAACATTCAGAAGAGAAATTTATTTGTGGTAAGGTTTTTGTTTTAGTAAAGCCAGAATGTATTTGGCTTTCTGTATGTAAATTAACCACTGTCATATAGAAGAAAAATAGCTTAAACCAAAGTTGATAGTTTACTAGAAAATTTATTACAGGTTATTAAATTATTTTATTAAAAGTGCATCTTTGACAATGCTATTTTTCAAATTACAAAAATAAAGCTCACTGAAGAATTGAGTAGTAGATGATCAGTAATTTTCTTGAAATGTCTTGATCACTATCTTTTTGAAGTTAGTTCTTTTCGGTGTAATAAGTACACAGTTAACAGCCACAGTGTGTATAACATCAGAGACTTACTTTGCCTTTTTTGTGGATTTTCACTTCTGCAGGGACAGGGGCTTCTTGTATATACCCATTACTTGGAGCAACTTTGAATGGCTGGTATTTCCTTGCAACAGAAGTGGATGACATGTGCTTCAATTATGCCAAGAAGAATGTGGAACAGAATAACTTGTCTGATCTTATAAAAGGTACAATGTAATATGGTATTTAGTAGCATGTGAATGTTGTGACATATTTTTGCCATGTTCAGTGGCATATCAGAATTCCTTCCAAACACATGTTCAGTTGTTTTTACTGGAGCAGAATATTTACTAAGGTCCGTGTATGCTTAAGCCAAAAAGCCGCCTTGTCTAGCATGGGATGTGCGGATAGAGAAAAACTCTTCCTTACGAACATCTGAAGGATAAACTTCAGCCTGGGGTGTTTTTATCTCTGTATCCCTTGTCTGTTACTGAAATATTTCTTAGTGTTTGTGCTGTTTATGCTGGTAGGAGACCTGGAATACTCAACTTGGATAACTGCATGACACTTCCACAAAGGCCTATCTTGTACAGAGAGTTCTTCGTCCTCACTTCTGGAATGAAGCCCTGACACTGCCTGTGGTAGCAGTGGCAGTATGCCAGACTTGGTCTGGGAATGAGCTTGGAAAATTTTCTGTAGGAACTCAGTGTAGTAAACAGCCAGATCCATTTACGAGCTCTGAAATGAAAACTTTTGGAAGCATCCTTTTGAACAACATGTCTTAGTCTGTTGTCCATGTCACTCTTCAAGATCCAGAAGTCGATGCGGAGAACAGTGAGAGTTTTCTGTTGCTGCTGCCACTGATTTTTAGTGGTGTAGTGGTGTTTCAATATACTGGAAAAGCAGCTGGCAAAGGAACAGGCCTCATGTGAAGCTTTAGTGCCTGTAGTTGAAAGGGCTTAAAGCACATCTGTGGTTGTATTGGAGAACTTGGTATAACTCAGGCAGTCCCCGTTGTTTTAAACAGATTCATGTGGTTCTGCTGCTGTGTATAGACATACAGGCTGTTTGTATGCTAATCCTTAACCTGAAATCTTTATATGCATGATGATATTTGTTGCATCTTTTTTGTAGAAAGCATTGTTTAGAAAGTATAGGTTTTATACAATGTGTAATGTATATAGCATGTTAAATAAAACATGAAGTTCCTTACTGACCTTCTCACTTCTTCTAATAGTGGTTAAGGTACCACAGAAGACTCTTCTAATGGATGCACTGAAAGAAGAATCTGAGATCATTTATGATTTCTGCATGTGCAAC
Organism: Falcunculus frontatus; assembly: GCA_013398115.1. Classification (NCBI taxonomy): domain Eukaryota; kingdom Metazoa; phylum Chordata; class Aves; order Passeriformes; genus Falcunculus; species Falcunculus frontatus. The sequence goes on along the minus strand of VZRV01001286.1, from coordinate 2,398,849 downwards.
CCCCCCTTTTTTGCCAACCAGTTGGAAGCGAAGGTAAGGTAACAAACTGCATGTTGTATGTACTTCAGTAGTCGGTGGGAAGGTAGCAACAATTTAACCTCTTGACGTGGGAAAGGTTGAGGGGAAAATCCCAAATCATTATGAAATAGCATTTAAGTCTTCTCCCTCCTCATCCCCTAGGCCCTAAAGGAGTTTTGAAAACTTAACTGTTACCCTTCCTAAAGTGGAGGATGAGCTGTAGCATTCTTTCACAAGTTCTTACTGTCTTAGAAAATTAGTTTGGAAAGTAGACAGCTAGTAAATCTGAAATCAGGTGCCTGCTGCATAACAGTGGCACAGAGGAATTAGTTCCTGGAATTTTGCTTAACTGTATTTTTTGTTTCCTTAGTGATCTAGACAGTATCATACAGGTCTTGCAATACCCACTGAATCTAGTCCGAAATGTATAATACAGGGGAGTAGAAAAAAGGTTTAAGATTTAATTAAACACTATACATTGTAGTTGCATAGATGCACTTAGCATGTCTTACATGTATTGGAACCACGTATCCCATATTAGCAGGGTCCTGATGTGTGACAAGTAGGTTTGAGATTGTAGCGAATTCACTCAGATATGTTTATTTTGAATGGATCTTTGTCTGCTATCCATGGTTCTGATGGGAGAAGGATAAATAGAGGTGGTGGCGCTTGCTACCCACTAAAGATTAAGATAGGAAGCAGTGTACAAAGCAGCATAACATTTCATTAAATATTCATGTCAAACGTTTTTGGTTTTTAATCCAGGGAGTTAATTCTCGAAATCCGCGGCGTCCCCCTCCCAGTTCTGTAAATACAGGAGGGATCACAGAAATCATGGCTGAGGGAGGAGAACTAGAATTTGTTAAAAGAATTATTCATGATAGTCTCCAACTTAAAAAGAGGTTACGGTAAGTGTTCTCTTCCGGTTAAAAAACCCCAAACTAACACCTTTTATCTTCATCTTTGGCAGAAGTCATGCAAAAATGGTATTTTTAGTATCACTATGGTCCAGTGATAGCTGTTCAGTTTGTTTGATGATACTTACACATCAAATTGTTCCTGAGCAGCAATTAGAAGTTACTGCTGGAGTTATTTAAAGGCAGAAAACAAAAAAGCCTATACAAGTGACAGTTGTATCTTGCAGCAAAATTAGCACATGTACCTGATAAAGACAGGTCAGGGTTCATTCTTAAGGGCTTTTGGGATGAAAGAGGTTTTATGACATAGTCTAGTTATCTGTTGATTATATAAAAATTTCTATCTCTTCCTGGTTGAATTTTGGTAACTTGCAACTTTGCCTGCTAAAGGACACTTGTACTGAATGCTGTCTTGGGTGAACATAAGCTGCAGTAAAAAACATAGTGCGGCATTCTTTTGAACAGCATAAACAGATGGCACATCTTCAGTTTTCTGATTATCAGGCTTTTACTCTCCCAGTGTTGGACAAAACTGTCCCTTGACAACTGGGAAATCTTAAGTTTTGTACTTCAATATGTTATATTCATGATTAAGCTTTTTTGGATCCAGTCATCAAAAGATATGGAAGATGGGGTTGTAGAGCACAAATAATAATTCAGATGAAGAATTTCATTGTAGAGCTCTACTTCGTAAATTTTCTGCTTATCAATTCAATCACCGCCGAAGTTCGTGAATAAGAGATGGGACTACCGTTGGTCATTTAACGACTTATCACTTAAAATAACAAACAAGGCATCAGTCTCGGGGTTGTGAGATTTAGTAACAAGTCGCCATAACGAAGGGATAGTCACAAGACTCGAGTTTACACGGCAATTAATAACTTTCTAATCCAATAAGCACCTAACACGAAACTTTGTTTTGACTTTATGACCTATCACCTGTAGTACTTTTTACTGCAATGCGGCTGTCTCTTAACAAATAATTCTTTAGGTCACGTACACACATATACTTCTATTGTAACATCTAAATTCTTAGCTTAAACTATAAAATCACGTTTCCATACTTAAAACCCTTCACCATAACACCCAATACATATTCTTACTTATAACTATAGAAACATAGGTTTATAATTCTCTTGCTTAAGGTCTATATGTCTCTGTTATTACACCAACCCAAGCTTCTTCCATGGTTGTAAATCAAACCCTCCATCCTCTGCAGAAGTTTTTACTTGTCTGTTTCCTACATCTCATCTGAAGTAATGTTTGGAGATTCTGAAGATGTGGATCTGGGTGGAAGGATAAGCTTCATTAGAAGTGGGAAAAAAGCTTTTTTTCCTTTTTCTTGCCTGATTATTTCCTCATGAAATATGGGTTAGGTGATGGAATAAGATATGGAAAAGATATGAATGAGCACAAGTGGTAGTCAGTATGTCTGTTTTTGAACACAGTTACTTGCCAATAGTTGGTTATTCCTTTTTATTCTGATTCATTCTCCAAAAGAAGTGGAGAAGTTGAAACAAATTCTTGTAAGGTATAACATCTTCCCCAAAACTGAAGTCACTCTTTGAAACAAGATTCCTGGTTGTTCGGGTGTTGTCTCTATAATACTCCTAATGTATTTCCTAAAAGCTCAAAAAGATTTCCCTGTCCAGTCTGTCTTTGGACCTTCTGTCCTGAATTTTGTTGTACTATGTCCTAGTCAGTCTGTTTAAGTGCATTTTTTGTTGTTGTTTTGGTTTTTAATCTCCTATTGTTTCTGCAGCTTTCTGATCCAAGTAGTTCTTATTGATAGCTGTCATTTTCAGTTGATCTCTATTTGTAAAACACTTTTTAAATGTGTGCTTTGCAGATGGTACAGTTGCATGTTGGGGAAGAAATGCAGTTTAGCACCACTGAAAGAAGAACTTCGAATCCAGGGGGTGAGTTGGCATAGAGTCCATATATATCTTGCCTGTGTTCTGTACAGTATATAGTATGCTTCAATGCATGTGGGTAATTATTTTTGAATTATTTTACTGAGTTTTTATTACAAAAAGGAACTGCAATTCCTCGTTAGGGAAACAATTGAGGTTTAACTATTGTAGATTCAAAACTGACAGATCAGTAGCAAATATTGTCTCCAAATTTTTGCCTTTAGCACATGTTGGAACATGTCTTGATTCTAAAAGAGTCAGGGTTTCTGCTTTAAAATAGCCTTAACTAGACTGTAGAAAAAAAAAAAAAGAACAACAACAACAACAACAAATTCTAGCTTTCTTTCCTCTTAGCTCACATGAAATCTAGCAATTTGGTTGATAAAAGAAATAGTAATGTGATTTAAGTAGCAGCATTGCTGTTCTGTTTGTGTTCAATTCTGGCACCAAATAAAACAGAACTTTGTGCTACTATTCTCATTAAAGAGGGCTGTGCAAAGGACTTTTTGATGGCTTTGTGGAAGAAGCATACTCTTCACTAATTCCCATACAAAGAAAATAATTGTGAGATCTGGCCTTGTATATAATGGAAGGAAAGAGAATACATGGTGAAATAAATTCCCAGAAAGATGAATTACCAAAAGCAGATGCTGAGCTAGACACAAAATTTCAAGTATCTAATTTTCTTTGTCCTCAAACTGTTGGCACCTCAGTCTTAGTAAAGTGAGAGAAGTGAGAGAGGGCCCTGACACCTCTGAGCCATGTCAGAAAGAATCTCCACTTGTGTAATGAGAAAATAAGCTTTGTTTGAAAGTGTGTGCAGTAAAACAATGTTGTTTATTAATCTGAAATAATGTATTGCTTCTTTGCATAGGTTCCTAAAGTCACTCATACTGAATTCTGTCAGGGACGCACCATGAGATGGGCACTGGCGTGGAGTTTCTATGATGATGTACAAGTACCTGTAAGTAGCTTAATTCTGGTTTTCTTGTGATTTTCTGTGCCTCTTACTTGAGGAAGGGGCTAATGAGCTATAACTGCTGTGATACAAACTGTTGTTCTTCAGACTGGAATATTGGATGTGTTGGGCTGTATGGACAGCGGAATTTCTTAGATGGCTGCCAGTCTGTAAGCAGTTGTGACATATGATTCATGAGTGACCCTTGCTGAGGGTGGAAAAAGGAAGCCATTGTAGGAACTTCCTGTGGGTTTCAGTGAAAATAAGGATCATTTGTAACATACCTCAAATAGCAGTTTAGTAGTAATAAAAATATGCTAAGTTTGGGGCTGGATTTGAATTTAAACTTCCCTCTGAGAACTCAGTTTTAATTTAACATGTGGATTCTGTTACCAAATAGGTATGACCACGTCTAACTCAGACTTGCCTACAGGAATGTAAGTGGAGCTTGTTCACCTTAAATGTGAGCCAGTTGCTTTTTTGGATCTGGATGTTTGTATATTTGAATATAGGTGTATACAATAACCAGTCTTACGGAAGATGCAAGGAAACCTTCAATGCACTTGGATCAAAATGTGGATATTGGCAGTTGGCCTCTATTCCAAACAGCAGCCACACTTTCTCAGCTAATGGAGAACTAATAGTTTGAAGGAACCAATCAAACTTTTTGCCTGATACCTGAAGATAAACTCTGTCCATCAGGCTAGCATAAAGTGCATGATCCTTTTAGCTGGTTTGAGTCTAAAACTCCTGGGGGTGAAATGAAACACGGGCCACGTGAATGACTGCTTAGTGGCTTACGTTACACTCTTAATCCTCGTGTCTTACGGAATCACAGTCTTCTGAGTACAAAAGTCACTCCACTAATACTGCATAGCCTTGTAATTTTTTCTCTTTCTTTCTTCTTCTAGTCACCTCCCTCTAAAAGAAGGAAATTAGAGAAACCACGAAAACCAATTACATTCATGGTTTTGGCTTCTACAGTCAAAGAGTTATCCATCAAAGCTGCAGCTATGGGCTGGGATGTTGTAGAAGCCATTGCTGTGGTTAGAGCCTGGATAGAGAAGATTCTCACTGATCTGAAGGTACAGTATAAAGTGTTAGATGTTAAAGCAATGTCCTAATTGAAAGCATAACTGTGAGAGGATCGTATGAAATTCTGCTGTTTTCTGCAATAGGTTCAGCATAAACGTATTCCCTGTGGAAAAGATGAAATTAGCCTCTTTGTGACTGCTATTGAAAACTCCTGGATTCATTTGAGGAGAAAGAAACGAGAGAGAATAAGGCAATTACGAGAGCTTCCTCGAGCTTCTGAAGATATTCTGCAAGCAATGGAGGAGGAAAAGAACAGCCAGAAGAGTGTGAGCAACAACTCGGACTGTGAAAACCCCAAGGCTGAAGACTCTGAAATGGGGTTTATGGCACCTGATGAGGATGTCCAGATGACGGCAGGTGATGAGCTACCAGAGGAATCTGCTGCCCAAGAAGAACACAGTGATCCTTTGAAGGAAGAGGAGATGGAAGCAAAGCAGGGAGAAACATCGCTTGGCAAAGGTTCTGGTGATGCAAAGGAGGAACCTTGCCCTTCAGAGGAAGCTGGCAATCTGACAGTGGAAAAAGGGCAAAGCCCTAAAGAAACTAGTGGGGGTTTTCTCTTCAAATGTTTAATGAATGTGAAGAAAGAAGGAAATGATGTAGTAGTAGAAATGCACTGGGTTGAAGGACAGAACAGAGACTTGATGAACCAGCTGTGCACATACTTACGGAACCAAATTCTTCGACTGGTTGCTAGTTAGCTCTTTTTCCTACTTTGGTAAAGTAGGTCTGTCCTCAAATTTTGTAAACTATTTTTAATGAATTAAAAATTTCAGATAGCAAAACCTGGTTTTTCCCCCTTAAAAAAAAGAAGAGTAGAATGAAGATAGATGTCTCCTTTAATATTTTAAATAGCTTTTTCAAAAACATAAGGAGGACATGAAGTGATGAGGAAGTAATAGATTTCATACTGCAGTTGTAAAACTACATGTTGAAGTGAAACATGTCTATGCTGTGAGCATTTTAAGTATCAGCAGTGCTTATTCTGGTCTTTTTCTGGCACAATAGAATTATATATTGTTACTAAGTAGAAATCTTTACTGAGTTATTTTCTTCAATATTTTTTCAGTACTAATACAGGAAACAGTCTGCAGTGGGAATTGTTTTCTGCAGCAAGGAGTCTGTAGCAGAGTATGCCTCTCTTCTCTTTAATGTATCTAACTTTTGGGCGACAGAGTAGCAGAATGGATGCATTCTCCAAGTGTCAATTCATTAAAATAATCACTTTAGGAAAAACGTGTGTGTTGTATTTGTCTGGTGCTTGGGCTTTGAAACACCGAAGGGCCTACTATTAGTATCTGGTTTTGTAAACTTGAACAATGAAAGAAGCTTTTTGAGCTGCTTGAGTTAAAGAGGATTAAAATATGTTGACTTCCATTAGACCATCCCTCGCACTTGCTCAGATATAATTGTCTGAAATGACAGCAGTATTCTTAAAGAATTTTGCTTCCATTTAATCTTAAGAGATTACTTTAAGGACAGCAATGAGAACACATGCTCTTCTTCAAGGGCCACAGATTTCTTCTGCAGGACAAAGATGAGTACAGAAGTGTTAAGTCCTATTTATCACTGGCTGTTTTCCAAGTGTTTCTGGGCCAATGACCTGTTCCTGTGAGAAGAGAGGGACATGGGTCTTGGATGCCTCAGAGAGAATGTGCGTATGTTTGAGATTATGAGCACTGGTTCTGCTTTGGGTGAAGTCAGCCTCCCAAGCTGTGATCCATACAGAACATGGAGAGCTTTTCTGAGAGTGGTGTAAGAGTGTGAGTGTGTGTGTGTTACCCAAAAGAAAGCAGTGGTGGCCAGAAGGAAATAACTGCATGTGTTCATGTTCCTGGAACTGCTTTCAATGTTCACCCTTTGCTGTCCTTATTTTTGGAAAGATCAGTATATTTTCTTCAGTTGAAATTAAAAACAACTTCGAAAAGCCTTTGTTTTTTTTGATATAATGCTTCTTAGCACTTCTGTGGGTGATGGACAAAGATATGCATTTTTCGGGTACTGCAGAATTTTCATGGAACGCCTGATAGTCATGTTGCTGAGGAGAGGTAAAACCAGTCCTACTCTTTTAGAATCTGAAACAGCTATTTTGGCGTCAGAGCCATTAGAAACGGCAAACGAGGCTGTTTGTCCTTTGTGCCCTCCCGTGTTTATTGTTTCAGCTCTGCAAGGTAAGCCTTGTTTCGTTGAAGCAGACCCCGTTACCTTCATTAATTATCTCAGCCTTTCACCGGTACAACACGAGTACCGCACGCGTACCGCACCCTCAGAGCGCTGCGTCAGCAAAGACCGGTGTTTTTGCAAAGACAACCCATACTCTGCGGCGGCCTTGCGCCTCGGGCGGGCCGGGGTGCCCGGTTCCCTGCTCCCGCCCCTTCCCGGCTCCCGCCCGTTCCCTGCTCCCGCCGGGGCCGCGGCCCGGGGCCGCCCTCCCGCCGGCCGGGGCGGGGCCGCGTTTGAATGGCGCGGCGGGAAGATGGCGGCGGCACCACCCTCACCCCNCGGCGGCAGCTCCCGCAGGGCGGGGCGGGCTGTGCCTCCCGGCCCCGCCGCTCCCCGCCGCGCTGTGCTGAGCCCCCCGCCCGGCCTCGACCTCTCCCTGCGCGGCGGCGGCTCGGCAGGTACCGGCGTGGGAGAGCGCAGCCCTTCTCTCCCATTCCTCTTCTTTCCCTTCCCCGCCTTCCCGTCGGTCGTGCAGCGAGGCGGGTCGGGACGTGCTAGGCGAAGGGGAGCGGGGCTGCCCCGGGGGGCACGGGGGCGCTGCTGGAAGGGGCCGGGGACCCTCCGAGCCTCTCCCGGCGCGGGCGCGGGGCCTTGGCCCTCGGGGCGGCGCTGCTCGGGCCGCGCTTCGCCCCTTCCTTTCCCCATCGAGGGCAGCGGCTGCAGCCGAGGTACGTGTTTGTGGTAGCAGGGTGGTGACCGAAGGATTTTCCTGCACTACTCACTGTGTAGTTGAGGAAGACAATAAGAAAATGTGTATTCTGCGCACACTTCTGAGATGGGGGCATTCTATGTGTCGTGTAACAATGGGCCTTATTCTTGGCTTGGCCTCTAGGTGCTGCCATAATACAACAATCGGTGTAGTCTGTTCTCTTTGGTATGCCGGGCAAGGTTTGTTTACCTACGTTGTTAAATTGATTGAAGAATACATGTAGAATACAGAAGAAGTATACATAATACATTTCTATATGCAATGTACAAGATTTTGTATAAACATCTTGCGGCAAGGTGTCATATCAAGTGGTCCTGCTGGTAGACAGAGCTGCTTGAAGTGATGCTTCTAGATGCCATACATACATTTTACCAGCTTATTGTGCTCTTGAATCAAGAGAGAAATCAGGACGTATACAGCATCGAGATTATACACAACATCTCAAATCAAGATATTTATATAGCATCTTGCAGTTTCATCTCTTTTGTGATTTTTCTGTAACTTTTTAAAGCATTTATATCTCTCTGTCTCTTCTCCAGTCATGTCACATCTTCTCACTGATGTGATTATGTTCTGCAAGATACAGTTTTGTCAATTTCTGCAAATGGAGCAGAGCAAGGCAATGTACGCTTTTCCGCAGTCAGCTCCTCAAAGACAATTCAGTAAGCGGCACTCTTGTGTTTAACTGGCCCCACACTCTGGAACAGTTTTCTTTCTGCAAATCTACTACCCAATGCTTTTAACCAAAAATTTGTATCTTCCTAATTTTGACTGTTTCTTAGCATTGTTTTAGTAGATAAAAAAAAAGGTTAGTGTCACTTCTGTACATAGATCTCTTAGCCAAGTTTCCAAACGTGTTCAGTTCTAATCTAAAGATATTCTTTGAACAGCAGAATCATAGTCCTTTACTCATTCCACCTTTTATGTGAAGTTTGTTGGTTTTAACACTAGGGAAAAAACTTGAGGTCCCATCACGTATAGTTTTTTATGTTTCTGAATCTGAATTCTGCCGTATTAGTCACTGTATTGGATTTGCATGGCAAGAGGGACTGTAAGAGCGGCTTCTGTGAAAAGCTTCCAGAAGTTTCCCCTGTGTTGGATAGAGCCAATGCCAGCCATATCCAAGAGAGACCTGCCACTGGCCAAGGCCATCAGCAACGGCAGTAGCACCCCTGGGATGATGTATTTAAGAAGGGGGGGAAAAAGCCTGTGCAATGCCAACTGCAGCTGGAGGAGTGAGAATATGTGATGGAAACAGCCTGCAGACACCAAGGTCAGTGCAGAAGGAGGGGGAGGAGATGCTCCAGGTGCTGGAGCAGAGATTTGCCTGCAGCCTGTGGTGAGGACCATGGTGAGGCAGGTTGTCCCCATGCAACCCATGGAGGTCTATGGGAGAGCAGAGATCCACCTGCAGCCCATGGAGGAACCCATGCTGGAACAGGTGGATGCCTGAAGGAGGCTGTGGCCCTGTGGGAAGCCTGCACTGGAAGCAGGCTCCTGGCAGGATCTGTGGAGAGAGGAGGCCATGCTGGAGCATGTTTGCTGGCAGGACTTGTGACCCCGGGGGGGACCCACAGTGGAGCAGTTTGTGAAGAACTGCGGCCTGTGGGAAGTACTGGTGATGAAGAAGTTAATGGAGGACTGTTTCCAGTGAGAGGGACACCACACTGGAGCAGGGGAAGAGTGTGAGGAACTCTGAGGAGGAGGAAGGAGTGGCAAAGACAATATGTGATGAACTGACTGCAACCTCCATTCCCTGTTCTCCTGTCCTGCTGGGGGGAAGGAGGTAGAGAACACTGGGAGTACAGTTGAGCCTGAAAAGAAGGGAGGAGTAGGGGGTAGGTGTTTTTAAGATCTTGTTTTATTTCTCATTATTCTACTCTGATTTGATTAGTAATAAATTAATTTTCCCCAAGTCAAGTGTTTTGCCTGTGATGGTAATTGGTGGGTCTTTCCCTGTCCTTTTCTTCACCCATGAGCCTTTCATTGTATTTTGTCTCTCCTGTTCAGTTGAGGGGAGTGACTTTGGGTGGCTTTGGGTGGCACCTGGTGTCCAGTCAGGGTCAACCCAACACAGTCACAGTTTAGAACAGACAATTCTGATGTCCTCTGAATTCCCCTTGGGAAGCCTGTTCTTGCTTTGTAGCATATTTCTGTTCTCTCCCAATGGTGCTTAAATTTTTGTTTAGTATTTTATGCTACTTTGATTATACAAAGTGAAGCAAAGCTTTCAGAGCTCTATATCAAGCGTTTTTATGTATTTCTGTAGAGGAGACTGATCATGCAGCAGTGACAGCCTAGGCTGGGGTTAACTTCAAGGCAGCAGTTGAAATTTTTAGTGTGTTGAGAGAAAAAATGCTGGCTGCTTATGCAGGCTGGTGTTACTAATCTAGCCTGCCCTTAGGCTGTCAACAATGGTGGGAAGTTTCTTTTAGAATTTTTTGAATGTACAAGTAGAAGAATGGGTACAGTAGAGTACAGTACACACGATTACTTGGTTTTCATCCTAGTCTGACAAGGTCTTTCAAAATGCTGTTACAGGAACTCTATGTTTACGGGTGATAGGGGAAGCATTACTGTGGATCAGAAACCTGAAAGGAACAAAACACTTGAGTTTTCTTAATGATTTGGAAAAAGGAAGTAGAGGGAGGAGGCAGTGTCTGTAGTCAGCACAAAGTTGTTTAGGGTTACTAAGACAAGAAATAATCATCAAGGAACTTAATTAAGCTAGAGGAACTGGCAGTGTTGTGAAGATACTAATCCATCTTAATAAACTGGAATATAACACTGTACAGAGTAGCTTGAGCTGCTTGTTTGGTTTATGTTGTAGTTTTCATTCATCTGCAAAACAAAAAACACTGGGCAGTTCTGTAATCAGTGAGAATTACTGAAATCTCAGTAGCAGTAATTTAAAAGGGAAATGGTGTGGGTGAGGACGAGATGGCAAATCCATTGTAATGCTGTTACATTAATCAGTGCTGAAGTTCTGTTTGAGTATGTATTTGGTAAAGGCTGCTCTGTCTCAAAAGCAAATACCAGGGCAAGAGTTTGGTGAAGGAATTAATTGAATGTGGAAAATCTTAGAGGAGGAAAAATTGTAAAAAAGATGTCAGAAGATAAGAAGAATGGTGAACCATCCACACAAAATATTGAAAAATATAGGGCAGATAGTTATTGCCTTTTTGTGTAATACAGGAGTTTGTAGAGAAGTTTGACATTTAGGTGTGTAACCTGAGTGACCTCAGATTCAAGGATGATACTTGACTTTTTTTTTTTCATTTTCTCCTCCCAAAGGGCAATATCAGCAGGTAAATGTTCCTGAAGACCAAGCAGACAAGTTGCTCCTTGCAAGCTGGGGTCTTCCCAAGGCCGTTCTGGAGAAATACCACAGTCTGGGAGTGATGCAGATGTTTGAATGGCAAGCAGAATGCCTAATGCTTGGACAAGTTCTGGAAGGGAAGAACCTAGTTTACTCAGGTATGCGAACATCTGACAGAGCCAGTCCCCCCTAACTTTTCCACTGCCATTTACAAGGACATACTGGTGCTGAAGGATTCCGATCTGGCAGCTAGAAAGGTCAGGATCCTCTTCTGGAGACATCTTATTAAGATCTGTCCCACTGATGTACCTCAAACTTGACTTAATGGTCTCCTTTCCAGATGTGAAGAGAGATTTTTTGCCCCCTTTTCTCTGTTAAAATTCCTTTAGAAATTGATAATTAGGAGTCAGCTAATGGTGACTCTTTTTTATTACAGACTGTCAACTAGGAACTGAATGATAACAGCAATTGAAGATATACATACTTCTGAGAATATTATTTGCTATTAGTTTTTTTCAGTCCATTTATCGTTTCTCATCACATATTGTGTGTGGGGTGTGTGTGCAGAAGGGGAAGTAATGCAGAAGGAGAAGTAGGACTGGTGGACTAGAAATCTGTAGGAAATGACAGTTGGTTGTCTACCCTTCATGGGAAAAAGGTTCTAGAGCAGCACTGAGAAGATGAAGAACTTAGAAGAGAGGTGGGTGATTTTTAGTCTTCTTGACTCTATAGGGTTGACTGCAAATATGGTTGTGTGACATCAACTGAAGACTCCCACCCCAAGTTCTCCAGTAACTGCTTTCTATGCTAGATTTGTGCTGCTTGTTCTTTGGATTTATTTTTTAAACTTTAAGAATTAATTAAACCCCCCCCTTTGTTTTTTTTCCCAAGCTCCTACCAGTGCTGGAAAGACTCTTGTCGCAGAATTGCTTATTCTGAAGCGAGTCCTGGAGACTCGTAAGAAAGCTCTTCTCATCCTTCCCTTTGTCTCTGTGGCCAAGGAGAAGAAATGTTACCTTCAGGTAAGTAGCATTCAAGGAGGACAAATTTATGGGTAGTAGTTGTTGGGTCACATATTTTAAACAAAAATGCAAAAGTGTGGATTTGGGGGAAAAAAAAATTGCTGAGTTTTTTTCAAAAACAAGTGGAAAACTTAAAATTTGATTAAAAAATGAAACTTTCAGCCAAAAAGCTAAACTTAGAAAAATTTTATAGAGTTGATTAAAACATTTTATTTCAGCTTTGACTTTTAAAGCATTATTACTGTCATTTATTGACAGATTTTATAATACACAAAATTTAAATGAAGTTTCTAATGAAAAATTGTGTTAGGAAAAGTACAAAGGGAAGGTGTAAATGTTGCCTTAAGGATAAAAAGATATTTTAGCTTTCCTTGGGGTATTCCACCACGATTTTGTGCCTTTGATTTCACTTTGACTTTGCTATTTTTTTTTTTTCTGTCAGAATATGGTTACGTCTTGGCTTCTTCACCCCAGCTATTTAACAAACAAAATTACAGTGGAAAGACTCTTTAAAAAACATAGGTTTTTTTTGAAAGACTTGCATATCAAACATGGTTGCCATTAGGTAACAACAATAACTAAAACCAGATCCAAACCCAGCAGGCATTTTTGTTATATTTTCTGGCGTTTAAGACAGTTTGATTGTTCATTAACTGAAATGGTATCTTAACTTTACAAATTGATAGGAAATCCTACAAAAAGGATTTTTGGGTGCAAAAGCTACTTTGTAGTGATTGATAATGGAGACACGTTTTTGCTTTAATCTTGTAAAGCTGGAGGATTATCAGAGCTCTGTTCTGTTACTCCTGGCATGAGGTTTGGGCATAGCTGCACATACTTGAACTCAAAGGGTGACCTACCTGTGAGGTCCAAATATTTGTATCTTTTGTTAATGCTGTGTGGGATGTGTCAAAGCTTTGGCACTGCAGTAATGAGACCTGGAATAGAAGTTGTTGTTTCTTGGCTTTCAGTGTGAGATGTGTCATCACTGTATTTGGAGTTCCATGTTTGGCTTTTGCCCAGGATTTCTAAAGAGGAAGGTGTCTTTGTGATATTATAAACTGTTGCACTGTGTGTTCCCTAACATTTTTAATATTAAATCTTTTTATACAAAACAGTGGTCCTCATATTTTACTCAGTTACATATGTTGTCTTGCAACGTGTACTCTGTGGCTTCTGCTTTGGAAATAAAAAATGACAGTGGAAAAAAGAAGTGTCAGTAACTGGCCAAGATATGGCTTTAATCTGGTTAGTTGGCATTAAAAGTACTAGAAATTGTAGATGTGGAGTGCAGGCTTTTATGTGATTCCAGCAGGCACTGGTCAAAATTCAGAGCTATAACCTTGGCATGATGTTCTGTATCCTTGGAAAACAGGCCCTGTTTCAGGAGGTGGATGTGAGAGTTGAAGGCTACATGGGAAGCATGTCTCCTGCTGGACGTTTCTCTGCTCTGGATGTTGCTGTCTGCACCATTGAGAAAGCCAATGGACTAATCAACAGGCTCATAGAAGAAAACAAAATGGACTCACTGGGTAAAATACTAAGGCTTGACCATTGTGGGGATTATATATTCTGAGTACGTGTGAAATCATGGGATACTTCTATTCTCTGTGTGACAGACATACCATATAGGAATATGCAGCAATTTTCTTCTTCCAAAGAACCTCTAATTTGGATCTAGGAGGACAGTCAGCACTGTTCCATGTAGCTCAGCAACTGGGTGAGTAGGTAGAAGCTGCAGGCTTTAGTTTGTCTCACATGAACGGCAAGCTGCATTTAACAATGATTCCCCCAGCAAGGAAATGTTTCCTAATTAATAAAACTGATTTAAAGTTCTGAGATATGTTTGAGTTCAGGAATATATTATGTTCAATTGTTTTGGACAGAGATTGTGGAATCTAAGATCTATCTCCATTTAGCTTGAGGAAGAGAAGGAATTGCATTCTGTGCTCATCTGGATCCAGATAGGTGGAATGAGTACATAGTGCTCCTCTGGGTAGGCACGGTGACTGGGAGGACTGTGACATTCATTTCTGTCTTGTTTGCTCAAAAGCCCTCTGTCCTTGTAACATTGGCTTCTGGGTCACTGTGGCCCTGATGGCCACTAGATAATGAAAGTATTCATTAAGTACTGAGGATGAGATAAAACCTGAAGAAGTCCAATGTTTCTGTGTACACTTGGAGAGAGACGTGCTTTCCTAGTCCAGTCAGAAGTTTGTTATTCTCTTTTTTTCTCTGCCCAATAAAGCTATGCCCAGTTATGTTTTATACAGTAATCCTTCCCATCTTCACTCTGTCCTGTAACATAGCTGGTTGCTATTTTAAGAATACAAAAATTGCAAAAATAGATGAGGATCGAACTGTTCTGAGACCTCCACCTTTGAAACTGCTGTTCTGTGTGAGTCTGGTGTCATAATATTCTGCTGCATTGTGTACCAGAAGAGTTTTTTAGAGAGAAAATGGGAAATAAAACCTTGCAAATTTTTTCAGCATGTGAGATCATGGGATAACATGTTCACACCTGGATCTATAGGGGCTGAATCACCATGAATGATTTAGAGACTGCCAGTGGGCTGGAAGATGAGTGGGTGACTGTTGTGCAGCATTTTAAGCTCATTCAAATGGAGGCTCCTGTAGTCCAGCTCAATTCTTAAATGTATATCTTCATTCCTTCACTTGCAAGAAAACCAGTTATTTATTTCAATATATGGCTACTTGGTTTAAGGTTTTTTTGCTTGTTTAAACTAGGGTTAGTTTGATCCTGTCACCACACCGTACAAGCTGTACTGCCAGCACAAGGCAGACAGTGGGGTCAGGATAAGCAACTTTATGTTGGCTTGTGTGCATTGGAAGCATACTCAGTATATTAAAATGTATTGCTTAATGATACCATCTTTCAGAAGCTAGAGATATACCAAATCCCTCTGGTTGGAACCTCCATTTCATCCCTACATGTTGTTGTGCTTTCAAAGATGAATGTACTTGAGAACAGTCATTGAAGTATAATCAGCCACATGATTACAAGATTTGAGTTTGAATATGTGTTCTCAATACCAATACCTCCTTAAAGCATCATGTTTTTCTTTCACCATTTGAAAACACCTCTACTGCAAACCTCCATTTTGCTTGTGCCCCAATATATTGGCCATATAACTGAAAGAGGGGTAAAAATTTTTTTTTTCTTTATGTGCTTGACATTAATTTATGAATTAAAGTTTGATTTTAAAAAGTCATCTTTATGTAAGAAATGCACAAGTTTTCTGTTTGAAGGTAAATTTTCATAAAAGCTGTAAAATACGGGTATGAACTGAAAATGCCAGTTTAGCTGTCACCCAAAGCAAGCTTGTCTGAAACTGCAAGATTGTACCTTGTCTTCTAATTAATTCTAAATTTAGACTAGTTTGTAACAAGGGTGTTTTATCTTTAGAGATGAGTTATTGGGAGATGACTGCAATCCTGGCTGGATTCCATCTCAAGCTTGAGCTGTTCCTTTTGTTGATGTCAACCCCATGCTGATAGCTCACGTTGCCTTTGGAAATTGTTGAGAGAAGCTCAAATCCTCTGCCTGCCAGAGCTCTGTGCTGTATGAAGCAGTTAAAAGCAATGTTGCGTTGCTAATTATTATATAACGTGTCAGTTTAGAACATCCAGGTACACAGGAGATGATGTTCTTCTTATTCAGCCTCTTGACACTGATGCTAAAGAAATTTTTAGGAAAATAATTAGAGAAGAATCCGCTGCTTTCTCAGTGTGTTGGCTGGGAATGGATTTGTAATGTGCTGTTGTGATACTTGTTTCTCAATTTAAACTTGAGATTAAAATGTTACTAGTTTAATTATATTAAAAAAAATCAAGTCCTCCCTGCTTGTCATTCAGAACTTTTGAGTTTTAAACAGGATGGGGAATTAAAACAACCTAGTTATTCTACTGTAAACATGTCTGGTAGCTCTCAGGTACTTTTTAGTTGGTTTTTTTCAGCTGTCTTCTAGGAACACACCTAATTTGCAGACAGAAATAGCAGACTGAGTCTAGCCTCATTCTCAGTACCTATGGAGTATGATGAAGTTCTGGCCCCACTTGCATTCCTGAACTTGTTGAGCAGAAAATACCATTGCCTGCTGGGGCCTGAAATCCTTGGCTGCAATTCCATTTTAAGATGAGGATAGCTCTTTGAAAAGCTGGTTGCCCGTGTGCTGCTGCTGTGTTACCCCAGTGGGTGTGTTCTGAGTACTGCCTGCATAGGGGAGAGCTCTTGTGCACCAGTGACAGCGAGGTGACACCAGCCTGCAGAGTGCCAGGGCAGTGCAGCTCACAGGTTTAGCATCTGTTTGAGTATATGTTACAGCTGAGTAGCAGCAGAGGGTATAAAACAAGTGGCCCTTGCAAAAACCAGCAACACTCGCTGTGCTTTGGCCTGTAGGTACCACTCGTGTGCTATGCTTCATCTCAGGAAGCAAAATGTGCTGCTGCTTGGCACACAGACTGGAAGGGTGACTTGTATGGATTTTACTTTGGTAGGTATCTGATTAAACTGGCCTGTCTCAGCTCTGGAAGAATTCAGAGAGATTTTTGTATGGGGAAGCAAGAAGAAGCTTTTTATGGTGGCTGAATAAATATGTATTTGGTGACCAATGAATTGCCATTTTTTACAGGCAAGCACAGAACAGAGGAAGTACAGGAAGACAGAGGAGCTGGATGGGTGGGAGTTTGTAAAAGAGGCTGATGAAGCAGTGCAGCACTCTTTTCTAACTTAAGTGGCTTGAAAGAGAAGGAGGGAGAAAACAGACGGAGAGAGAAGGAACATATGTAGGAAGGAGAGAAAAAAAAGAGAAGGAAAAATAGCATTGAAACAGATAATATAAGGTCACATTTGCCCTTAAGCTCCTGCTATTTTAGCCGTACCAGAAAGATATTAGATAGCTGCACCAAATAGGAAAAAAAATTCCACAGCAGCAGAGCTAATGAAGCGTGGTGTCCTCTGTGCCCTGCTTTTTTTGTTTAACCTTCCTTTATCCTACTCCATATCCCTGGGACCCTGTCAGCTGGCCAGAAAGGGTATATACTGCTGCTGGGATGTGTGCAGGAGGTGCACTGGGTGCCTGAGTTGTAGTGGCTCTATGTTTTCTTCTCAGGGAAGACCCTAGTCTGGTCTGTTGTCTCCAGCTGCTGATATTCAGAAGCCTTTTTTAGACATTACTCTTTTAGATATTTCTCCATACTTTAAAAATTTGATGGAGGTGGTTAATAGGTTAAAAAGTCATTTTCAGGAGGTAGGAAGGCAACAAAGCTGTCACATAAGGATTTTTTTTCATGAGAAAGCCAAAGCTAAATAGTAGCTTTTAGGTTTGGTTAATGAAGAACAATATAATAGGAAGCAGACTCTGCCAGTGTAATTACATCTGCTCTTGTTTTATTTCTGACATTACTGTATTAGTAAAAAGTAAAAAATTATGTTTTTAAGTAAGACAGTTATGTCAACAAAGCTTTTGACTAGCTCATTTGGGTGCTGGAATTTTCCTTTCCAGTTACTCTGAAGCCTGGGGTTTTTTACTTGCGGGGAGGTTACAGTATAGATGCAATACTGTTTTGGCTTGAGACTAATAACTTAACCTATTTATTTTTATCTTTTAAAAGCTGATTGTGTGTGTGGTTGTGGGTGTGAAATATCATGACATTGGTCACGATCTTTCTCAGTGACAGAAGGAAGCCATAGTGGTGTTGGTAAGCACAGCTGGATTTGTGAATATAAATTTTAGTTCATCATGTGGAACGTGAAAGGATCAAGGCTATTTGTTCTTAGTTTGGAGGTTTGTCAGATGTGACCTGAGTGCTTTTCTTTATCAGGAGTGGTGGTTGTGGATGAGTTGCACATGCTGGGCGACTCGCATCGAGGATATCTGCTGGAACTCCTCCTGACCAAAGTGAGATATGTTACAAAGAAGGTAGCAAAGCGGTGAGTAGACTGAGATGTTTGTCTTTTAATGCTAAATAATTGATGACTCTAAATATTTTGTTCTCTGGGTGATTGGAAATTTGGGTTAGCTCCAAGGTTTTTATGAGAGTGATGACCTAGACTATTTTGTTTATTAAGATCTTATTTTACCACTTTTCAGGGGCCTGCCATTGTAGTTAAACTCTCTTTTCCTCATGGTTTTCAATTTTTGTGCTATCATGGGATTTATTCTCTCAGGAAAAGAAGTAAGGCTGATGCTTTCATTTACTTCTTTAGCCTACTTTTTTTTAACATTGGATTTTTTTAAAACAGTTTTGCTAGCAGGTTTGCCCTGCTTAATTTTTTAGTGTTTCATGGAATGGTGTAATTATCCTACTGGAATGCTCTGGTGTTGTGGAAGAGTGGGCATGCTTTTAACTTGTGCATGGTGAATTGATCAGAAGGCTTAGAGGATATGCCAATAGTCTGCTTACTTAGCACTGCTCAGGGTGAGCTCTGCTTCTGCTTATAACCTGTGATAGCCTAGTGGTTGCATGTTTTCTTGCCTTTAGCACAATTGGTTGGACACTGGGGAATAGATTAGATGTTTGAGAAGAGTTCTAGAGGCTTTTAAGAATTCAGTATCTAGATCCTCAGCACCGAACTGTCCAGCAGCTTCATAGTGCCCAAACAAAGAAAAAAATGAAATGGAGGAGGTGGTGTAACCTTCATAATCTTTATTTATGATGATGAGAGAAGAATGAAAATCAACTGTTTCCTCAGCACAAGAAGTCAGATTTTGCCAGTTTTCTCTGCTGCTTCTTGTCTTGTGAGTCGTACCGGTGCTGGGCTCAGCAGAGACCATCTGTTTAGTTCTGGCAGAGCTGCCATTTTTACACTGTCTCTCCACTGGACATTTCATCCAGTATTTCCCATCATGATTTCCAGGATCCAGCAGTGTTCTGGGTCTAATCACATCTGACTTCTCATAATCTCCCCATAAATCCTGGAAGCCAGTACACTTTGGAGCAGTGTGGGTGACTTTGCCACTCCTTTTCTCTTGGTTTAGCATGTATCTGCAGTACAGGTGCAGGCCCACCCTCTGCTTTGCTCCCTTGCATTGAAGAAGCAGGAAGGAGAAAACACTTGCCAGGGGAAAAAGGTACAGGTGCATCAAGGAATGTTCCTGGGAATACACAGTGTTCCAGCCTTCACCATGCAGGCATGCCAGGGCCCAGATTCCCCATCTCTCTGTCAGGGTCAAGGTGACAGTGGTACCCTGTACCACTTACTGACATGAAGGAAGTGGCTGCTGGTTTTGTTTTGGAATCCACTTGAGACTCCTTGGGCTGAAGACCACATTTTCCCTCTGTCCTTCTGTGTTTCGGTTTTTTTTCCTCCGTTATTTAATAAGCTTATATAAAGTCTTTAAACACTGTCCAGTCTGGCCAGTTTATCAGAATGATCAGTGCCTGTCCCACTGAAGTACAAGCTGTGTCTTCACACCAAGAGAATGTTCTCAGATGGCCATTGCTTGTGTGGGTGTCCATGCTTCTCCATGAGGCTTTTCCAGACTCAGCCAAAATTCTGCAGCAGATTTTTCTCCTCCCCAGTCAAATAATGTGTTGTGGAGCTGGAACTTTTTTAATCCTTGGAGGTTGAAAGTTGCTTTAGGGAGGAAAAGGTCCAAAGTTCCTGTAGAGGCAAAAATCTGCAGTGTTGATGGTGAAGTTGTATTATCAAATGCTTAAAGCAGTTGGATAACAGAGAGTCTGCCTCTCCCCATCTTCCTTATTTCTGTCTCATCAGTGACTGGCCTTTTATACTATAGCTTCTAGGTAATCTTGTTTTCTCTGTCTCGTCTTTGCCAGGTTTACCAGGGTCTTCTAAGAAGATTCAGGTTATTTCTGAGCTTACAGTGATTTGTCAGACCTTTTTATTTTTTAAAGTCTTGATTTGTGGCTCAGTGCAATGTAAATGAGTAGTTTTCAAACACAAGCTTAGAAGCATAAAAATCTCCCTATTATGTGGCTGTAAAAGCCTGAATTGAAATCTACATTTGGGTATCTAAATTAACAGTTTGTCTTTTCAGGTTTTTTAGGAGTCCATTACTTCTCACTGCCTTTAGTGGAAGCTGCTGTTCATCACTTTAAGAACTGAAGCTACTTGCTTCTTTGCTGTGCTTAGGGCTTTGGTTCCCAGATCTCGGAAGACATTAGTCTAGTATTATTTGTCCTGAAATGGAAACAAATAGAAGTGTTTTAATTAAGGCATTTAAGTTTAGAAAGATTGCAGTGGAGACTGAGCCATATTTTATTTCCATGTTTTTGTTAGTGGCAAGGAATGGGTTGATCTATGTATTTGTTTTCAGTCTCTCCAAATATGCAGTCAATTTATAGCTGTAGGCATCCTAAAGAAGGTTAAGGTTTAGGTTCAAATTAAAAGTTGAATTATCTTGTTATCAATGCATAACCTGACATTGTGTTTGCTAAGAGTAGAGTATGGGCTTCTTTCTTTCTCAAGAAGTTGAAAAAATTATCTCTGCACTTAAGAGGCTGGAAGGAAGTAAATTGAGCTAGTTCTTCTGAATCCCATTGTCCAGAACAGTAGCCTGTGTTGTCACTAACTTTCATTTTCTTTTAACCACTTCCAGACACATGAAGAGCACCAGTCCTAGTTTTGGTGGGATACAGATAGTAGGCATGAGTGCTACCCTCCCTAACCTGGGGCTCCTGGCCTCATGGTTAGATGCAGAGCTGTACTGTACAGATTTCCGCCCTGTGCCCCTGAAGGAGTGGGTGAAAATTGGCAGCAACATATATGACTCCTCCATGAATTTAGTGCGAGAATTCCAGCCCAAGCTGCAACTGAAGGTAACAAAACTCTGAGCAGTGGCCTTTGGATAACGCCTTTCGTAGTGCTAAAGTTAAAAAGACAGGTCCTGGTATGTTTTTTATTTATTTTTAAATAGATGACATTCCCAGTGTCATTGTTTACTTCATAGATTCATGTTCAAGTTGATAACAAAATTGGTATTTTTGTCTTCTACTGACTTAAATGAAAAACCCCCAAAATACATACACTCATGAAGGTCTTGAAGATTCTTGAATCTGACTTCAAAACAAAGTTGACTTTGCAGTTATGTTGTTTCTGAGCATTTGACAGGTATAAAGAGTTTGATTCTCCCCTTACCCAGCACTCTATCTTGTGTCTGGGAATCTACTTCACTTTCATAAATGCAGGTAAGTATTTCTTGCTTAGGCCAAGGAATTTGCGTTCAGAATTTGGAGAAAGTATTTGTATTAAAATCTGGTATTGAACCTGCATATGTTAAACTGCTAAATGATCTAATTTTGACAGTCATTAGAAGGCAGATGCCCATCCTGATTCTTCTGAGTCTGTTTTCAGTATTTAGTCCTTTTGCACACTTGAAAAGGATATGGAAAGTTAGGAGTAACACACTGCAATGATTTCGAAGAACCAAATGGGTAGAAATGGGAAATTTGAGCTCCCTACTTGTAGGGTCCTTTTCTGTGGAGTCTTTGAAGGGCGAATTCTCTCTCCAGCCCTCTGAACTACTCTGTGTAATACTAGTGCAGTAGTTGGACAATGTGGGCTGGAATGCCAGCAATATTTTGGAATGTTTTGCACTCAGTTCTTGCTGTGCACGTTCTCTTGTCAGTAGCATGGAGGCAGAGCAAAGAAAAAGTATCCTAGAAACAAAAGGAAATGTTTTTCACTAGAGCATTTGGAAGCTAGCTTTTATGTGGTCATACTGAGAAGGTGATGTTGTGTTTGGATATTTTTTGAGATAGTTGCTTTGGATAGTTACTAAATTGAGAGAAAGACCTAAACTAGGCTTATGACTCAATAGTTTAAGGAAGTTGGCTTATTTTATAAGACTGGGTGATCTTGGGCTTGAAATCTGTCACTGGACCTTCAGACTTCTGTGCCTCAAGCTGGACCAATAAAAGGGAACTTGAAGACCTCACCACTTCAGCTGAATTTGGCTGAATCCTTGTGAAGTTCCTGCCATTGCTCCCCTGTTTTCATTTGCATTTTAGTGCTTTTTATTTCTTGCTTTACGCCCACATTTTTCTCTTCCTCCTTTGGCCTGCTTGCTACAAGAGAATCTGGCATAGCCAAGCAAAACAGATCAGTTGCACTGACTCTCTTAGGATCTTAAAACCAAAAAAGCAAGCTGTAAACAGCAGGGTTTTGCATGAACATCTATATAAGTATCCCTAAAAGCCTTCCATTATGTTCTGAACACTTGCAGTCTTTGGTCAGCCGTGCTTGCTGAGTGCATCTCATTGGAGATGGCTTAGACTGCTGCTTCCCACACTTTTAGTTCGGACATCCAAGTTAACAAATCTTCCCTAGTAACTGTAGAGGGTTTTTTCTTCAGGGCTCTTCCTGGTTCTTCCCCACTGCTGTTAACCATGATGTGGAGGTTGCAGTGATTTATTTGTGCACTGTGTGGCCTTCATTCAGAAAAAGAATTATGGAAGCAAGATGTAAAACATTACATGTATTCATGGGTAGGTCTAGAACTGCCCTCAGCAATGTGGTCATACTGGTGCTTGGACTTCATAAAGCAAGACAGAAAGTAAGATAACAGTGCTCCATGTTCTTTGTTTACTTCTCTTTCTGGCTTGAAGTAGAAGGTTCCTACTGGGATACGGAAGTAGGACAGCATTTACAAACCCCATTCAATCTGAGAGCGCACTGAAAATATTTTATCTCAATTCAGGGAGACGAAGACCACATTGTGAGCCTGTGTTATGAGACTGTTTGTGGTGGCCATTCAGTCCTGCTTTTCTGTCCATCCAAGAACTGGTGTGAGAAGCTGGCAGACATCATTGCCAAGGAGTTCTACAATTTGCAACAAGCTGAGAGTAAGAGAAAAGTAGTTAGTAGAAGACTACAGTATGCACAGTGCCTTTAATTTTAGTGTGAACTATAAAAATACTTTCTTTCTCAAGGTTCTGCAAAAAAATCAGCCCTTGCCCCAGTTGTTGTGGACAGAGAAGGGATTGATGAGGTTCTGGATCAGTTAAAGCGTTCGATCTCAGGCCTGGATTCTGTGCTCCAGCGTACTTTGCCGTGGGGAGTGGCATTTCATCATGCAGGTATTCCTGAATATCTTGGTCTTGAATTCAGTAATGGTTAAGTCATATGGTTTCTTTTTACTGCAGCTATCAGCAATTTACTGGTTGCTTTTTTAAGCCTTTTGTAGCTCATGCCTAAATAAGCTTTGAGAATCCCACAGATAGAGGCAAACTTGAAATTCTTTTTTTGTGGCTGAAGACTTTAATTTACAAATTGTTTCACTAAATCTTCTCTCTGTTGTGTTGGATAGCAGCAGCTTTTGGAATACAACTTAACTGCGGGTTTTTTTGTGAGTTGCCTGAAAAATTAACTGATTTGCAGCTCAAGCATTTTCAAGTTGTTCCCAAAGCTGCCAGAGTATTTCAGAGCAATTTCCCCCAGCTTATTGCTGAAATAAATGGGTAAATAGAGGAAGTCTAACAATGAAAATAAAAATTAAAGGAGCATGTGTTGTGAACACTTCTGCTTAGATTTTTTATTTCTTCTTAGGTAGGTAATAGTGTATGTCACCTGTTGATTCACTGAGAGAAAAGACTGACTCGGAGAGACAACAGTAACTGTGGCATTGATTATGTAGGAGGAATAATTCCATATGCTTATTGAATCTGTATTTCTTTCTCAAGAGTAAAATTGTCCTGAAGCCCTGAAGGAAATTTAGAAAGATACATACTAGACTTGTAATGGGAATAATAAAGAAGGAGTCCAGGGTCAGGATGGCAGATGAGTAAATCCTAGTTCCCTACTGTTTTCTCTTTTTTTTTTATTTCTTTGTGTATTTACTTGCTGTGCTTGTAGATAAGCAGTAAGGAGTTCATCTTGCTACGCTGTGTGCAAGAAACTTAGAAAAACTAGTTTATTGCTGTCAATTGAATAATAGAAATTTAATGGTGAAATTTTGCTTCACTTATGGGTCAGAAGAAGTTAACTAAGGTAGTGCTGCGAGTCTAGTTCCTAATGCTGAATGGTGAATGTTCATTAGGTTTGCTTGTTCTTCCTTTGCTGGACAGCAATATTGCTAGCTCTACACTGCAGTCTCACCATCACAAGGTTCACTAAAAGCCACATGTCCTCAGGTCTGACTTTCGATGAGCGGGACATCATTGAGGGAGCCTTTCGGCAGGGCCTGATCCGAGTCCTGGCAGCGACCTCCACGCTCTCGTCGGGAGTGAACCTGCCCGCGCGCCGCGTCATTATCCGGACACCCACCTTCGGTGGCAGACTGCTGGACATCCTCACCTACAAGCAGATGGCTGGAAGGGCTGGCAGGAAAGGGGTAGACACAGAGGGTAAGCAGAGTCTTTATTAACATTCTGTAAGAGCAGTGTTAACCTGATTAAATCCAGGGCAGTACTTGGCAATTACTGACTAATCGTGATGAATTCCTTCGGCATTCTGTATGATTAGGTTAATCAAGATGAATTTGTTTGGTATTAATTTGTTTGGTATTAATGGAGTAAAAATTGTAATTCCCAGGGGATTATTTTCACTGCCTGAGACTGACTTTGGTATTTACATGTCAGTTACTTCGGGAACAGGCTATTTTCTCCTTTGAATTCTTGTTAGCTTCTAAGGCTGTGTTGTTCATTTGCCTTAATTCTGTGATCCATGGTCAGTTGACTAAAGTGTTTACAGTTTCAGTGAGAAAATTTGCAGTAAACTCTCAATGGACAAACCTAAAATGTAAGAAATTCATTTAAAGTCTACAATCCTCATTTGACAAACTTCTGTTGTTGGAAGTTGTGATTTACATTTATTAAACTTCTGCCAAACTTAACCATCAATTTTATGGATCCTGAAAGTAGTAATGAGACAGAGACAGGGGAATATGAACAGTAGTTCACAGATAATATGGCACCTCCTTGCATACAGTGGCACTGATTGATGTTCAAGAAAATAATCTTGCCTGTTATTTTAATTTGCAATGGAAATTTATCTTTGTGGATGATGTTTGCAAAAAGCCACTTTATACAAGTATAAACACAGTAGAAAATAAGAAGTTCAACAGATGAAGAAAGTGGGATTTGCCCTCCTGATTGTTTGATTGGTGCTTGCTGGAGCCCTATGTAAGCAGACTGTTCTTACATTTAGCTTTCTATTTTTGCCTGAGTAGCATAGCAACAGAGCATTTTGCAACCTATATCTCTGCGAGCTCTCCCTATGCGTTCAAGAAAAGGGCAGCTGTGTGCTGGATTTTGAAATTTTCCAGACTTTGTCATTTGACTGTAGCTGGCAGGTGTAAAATTACATTATTCCTTGAAGTTTCTTCTTTTTGCCCTTCAAGTTACAATAATTAGTACCCTTTTTGACAGTTCTGATGTGACTGTGTTGTGCACAGTAAGCAGTTGATTTTATGCTGATGAGCTTCATGAATGTACCATTTTTTTCCACTCCACGGAGTCTTTTGGATGAGAACATAAAGCTATGTTGCCAGCTGCTGCTCTTTCACAGAGTTGGGAGACTGGAGGACAGCAACTTCAGCTGGAAAAAATGCCTTATGCGGATATGAAATTTAGCTGACAGACAGAAGGTAAATGCTGTTGGGTTGAATTCCTCCTCCTCTCCCAACATTGTAGTTTTGGATTGTTTTACATTTCAATTTTTTAATTTATTTTCCTTGATTTGACAGAAATTAAAAAATATCATTTTAGAGAGTGAAATTTGTTTATTTTTGCATTCTTCAAAACTGCCATTTTCCCAAGGAGGTATAGGTAAAGCGGAACAAAACCTAGAATTTAATAGGGCCTTTGTTGGTTTTAATGGAGTTTTATGCCTAGATATCCAGAGTCTTCTGGTGTTTGTCTGATCTGATGCTAACCTAGACTTCCCCTAGCATCTGAAATGTTCAGTAATTGATATTGGAAAGCTCAGTTCCTTTTTTTAAATTTACTGTTTACTAGATTGCAGTTATTACCTTTAAATTCTCAGTGGCACCTTGGGAAAGCATATCCCCCGAGTCTTGTAAAACTATCAGATAATGTAGAGCTAAGTGGATACCCATCTTCTGTTAGATTTCCTTTTAGATATATCACTCTGAAAAAGTCAAAGGGAAGTTTTCAGAGGAAATTGTAGGTCACCTCAGAACCCAAATACAAAACGAATATATGTTCTTTATTGCTGAAGTAAAAATAAGCTTTTCTTTCACAAAACAATGCTTTACCGGCAGTTTATCTTACGTACTCCTCAGTTCTGTCAAAAGTACATAGTCAGCAGATATCGAAAGTTTCATCTGGCGGGATAAAAAAAATCCAAGACACATCCTCTGAGCATCATTTCATCCTGTAGTTAATTTATGTAACTATGTTTAAGCTGTATTTTGTTACTCGCCTACACTACATTTATTTATTCTGTTCATTAAATTTAAGTGCAGTTGTGTTTCCGTTACCTCTGGATTTGCTAATTACTGTAGCATTTCCACAGCTAGGGTTTTTTCATAAGTTAACACTCCTAGGATCTTACTAAGATACCCAGTACCAGAATTACCTTGTGTCCAGACTACATGCATTTAAGTCTTAACAAGTTATCATAAGTCTATCATCATATTTACTGGACAGCTAATCCAAAACTAATGCTCTCTTCTTAGCCAAAGGCAAATGTGCCCTACTCATAATTCATTCATTCTGTGCCAACTGGCAAAGCTTGCAACCAGTTAAGGTCTTCCAGTGATCTAGTTTCTCACTAATAGCTTTGTGAAAAAATATCCTTTATGTGACTACTGCATTTTCCATGGCTAAGCTGTACTATGGTCTCATTAAAGGAATTGACCATTATTTTAATTTTCTTTCATGGCTCTGGGACATTTTTTGTCTCCCACAGAGTTTCAGTAGTTAGAGATTAACTTAATGTCTGACAGAGAATTTTAAGGTAGGATATATTTAGATGTACTTTCAGTGGAAACCATGCAGGATACTTATGTGTATATGTGTATATATGCATATATGAAAGTTCAGAGGATGCATAGTTACTTACATTAGTAATTTTGGATTTCTGAATTAGTTATTTCTGGGGTGAAAGCTGGTTGACTTAATACAAACTGTCAAAATGCTGTGCAGTTGTTATGTTTTCTTCTTACTTTTGAGAATTTTTTCAGTTTATTAATGTAATGAAGAAGTAAAATTGATGCCACGGTATATTATAGTTCCAGTCAACTCCAGAACAAGAAGCAAGAGTGGTTCAGCAGCAAAGCAGATGCAGAGAGAGGCTGTGGAACCTCCTTAGCTGAGTTGGCAAGACCCTGACTAGCCTAATGTAACTTTGAAGCTTGCTCTGCCTTTCGTTCTGATGTACTATGCGTCTGTGGAGATAGCAATTCATATGCACTGTTCAAGGTTGCACATTTTTTTCTCTTCTTTTGTTACTTAGCTTTTTTTGAAAATACTTCCAGTTTTCCATTCCAGTAATATGTCCTTGATGAGCTGTGTGCAGTTATTAGAGTGCTAAGATGCAGTACTAAGGTCATTGTTTTTATATTTGTTTTGTTTTTCTTTTCTTTTCCAATAGGTGAGAGCATTTTAGTCTGCAAGCCCTCAGAAAGATCAAAAGGTGCTGCTCTACTTCAGGGATCTCTCAAGCCTGTTTGCAGCTGTTTGCTTAGAAGAGAAGGGGAAGGTGTTGCTTCTAGCATGAAAAGAGCAATACTTGAGGTACAGGACACTCAGAGAGCAATGAGAGCTGTGCTTGCACCCTTGTGGGATGGTTTCTTCTGTGACACCATCAAATGTTTTCTGTGCACTTCTTTTTTAAGTGTTTCCTCCCTTGTCAACCCAGTCATCTTATTTGGGTCTGCCAGCTTGCTTCAGTATTCAGCATTTTGTCTGGGATGTTTCTCTGCTTGCTGCTGATTGGGATGTGAGCACACTCAAAGAAGCTTTGCTATTGCATTTACATGCAGTGAAGCAGAAGTCAGAAATAAGTGTAATTCTTAAACTTTATGTGTGACCTGACATTCCTAGCTGGAGGATGCTTGTAAATCACTGATCCTAGAGGCTTTGTAGGCTGAATGGTGCCTAATGACATTTGTGGAACCTTTTAGGGTCTCTTATTTACCCCCTCAACTTACCTACCTCTTTTGCATAGGAATGATTGAAATTTTGTGCATACATTTTTGGTGAGCAAACAGGGATGGTACCCAATTTGCTCCCTCCTCTGTAGCGTTCCTATAGGAGTAAAAAGCGCAAAAAGGATTTTATTCCAAATAGGTGAGCTTATGTCCTTTTCCAAAGCTGCTTTTGGTCTTGAAGTTAGATGAGATGCAGGACTCTTTAAATAGAATTTGTTTACTATACTTTTACTGTCTTTTGAAAACTTTTGTGGTGCTTAGAACTTAGTATTTCCATAGATTTTGAATTTTTAGCAGACCAGTGGAATTTCTAAATGTATTTTTCTACATAAGAGCTATCTAAAAGAAGGGGTTCCTTCAAAGCAAAACCAAAATCCAGGGTGAAAAAAATCACTCTCAATCAGGAAAACAACGATGGGGTATAGCATTCATATTTATTAAGAGAAACCTTCAGTATGCTGAATAGCCTTACAAGAACTCCACCTTCATGGTTTGCTTTTTGTATTCACAAAATTGCAGTTTGTGTTCTAACATGTTTTAATATTTTACACTGTTGGCTAAGAAAAATTCCTGGGGCTAGTCTCAAATTTGAATTGCTGCTATGAGTATGTCCACTTTCAGGATAAGATTTTGTAAATCAGTCTTTCCCATAGTGTAGTCTTCTTACTTCTACCCAAGGTGATTTCTTGCCAAGAAAAGTCTTTAAATTTGGCTGTTGCTTTGCCTCATATTCCCCTCTCCGGGAAAACGGTTCTTTAAAACTGAGATGATGCATCGCTGTCTTTGGTTCTCTGATCTGATGTTCCATCCTACTGCATCTCTGGCAATATGAGCAGGCAGTTTTCTTTAACAGATCATCGTGGGGGGAGTAGCCAACACTCCAGAGGATGTGCAAACCTACGCCTCTTGCACTCTGCTTGCATCCAGCTTGAAAGAAGGCAAGTGGGAAAATGGGAAAGGGCAAGACAAAGCGCAGGCTGGACCTATCGAGGCTTGTGTGGCATGGCTGCTGGAAAATGAATTCATTCAGGTTGTGGACTCTGGCAGTGATGTGAAAGGTAAAGTTGGTGTCCCCCTCCAGTGACTGCAGTTAATTTTGATTCGCCATGTTTTCTGCAACTGAGTAGATGTGCAACATAACTTAGTAGTAAGGACTTCTCTGCATTTTTTTTTATTTTAAATAATTGTGGATGAAGAATGTTCTAGCTTTCTGGAAGGTGTCTTTACACCTGCTTTAACATGTTTTGCATGCACATGTTCTTTGAAGGCACATCACCTGTACATCACCTCTAAGACTGATGCGCCCTAGTCTACAAATTCCCAAAATATTTTTAAACAAAGCAAACTTTAACTACAGGATTGGTGCATGTTAACTGCAGACTATGAATTTTGTCTTTCCAAAGAAGAGAAAAAGGCTAGTTTAGATATAGGCAAGGCTAAACCTGATATTGTTTCCATTTTTCTGTCTTTAGAATGGAGACATACACTATTTCTTGTTGAAAAAGCAGTTGTGAAAAGTTAGAAATCTCTCAAATGCAGCACAACCTGAAAATTATTATAAACTTGCACTTAAACCTTTCTCTGTGTAATATATGGTTTTTTTAACAGCAAAGGTTTATCATCCAACACATCTTGGCTCAGCTACTCTTTCATCTTCTCTTTCACCAACTGAAGCCATGGAAATCTTTGCTGACCTGCAGCGAGCTATGAAAAGCTTTGTTCTGGAGAATGATCTGCATATTGTGTATTTGGTAGGTTCCTCATTCTGTGTCTTGTATTTTCTACTACCAAAACTAAGCGGAGACAGCACAATGCAGAGTTCTTGAAGGCTCTTTGAACATAGGTTTGGGTTTTTCTGTGTTTTGCTTAGCTTATCCTTCATGGAGAAAAGTTTCTAAATTGAATGTGCCTCAGAATTAGTGTGTTGCCATAGTGTCTATTGTGTAGGCAGGTGCTGCATGCCATTTAAGCCCATTGTTGTCACTCTTGACTTCCTAAGATTTCAGAACTTCCTAAGTTTTGAGCATAACATAATGGTAATTTTTCTAAGACACCTGAGGTTGATGAAACAAATTGATTTTTGTGTGTGTGTTTGGGATCAGCAGGCTTAATTTCGTATTAGTCTTGGAGGCCCAGAAAAATGTTGGGCATTTAGTATCTATCTTGCTTCCAAAAAGCCTCAGAGAGCCACACTACTTTCTTTCTATCGGTGGGCCTTTCTTTGGTTCAGTTATAGTGAAATTCATCCCTGCTTTAGTTTACTTGCCTGGTGATGCTGCTAAAGGAAGGACTGTGATAAATCTTACGAGGCAAAAGTGTCCCAGAGTGTGTCAAGATTTATGAGCACATACACTTGAAAAGCTAAGCACTGCTATTTAAGACCTTTGGAGAGGAAGCCACAAACTTGTGAAGATTAGTGAGGAAACCAGATGGAGTTGCACTGAACAACTTGGGATTCATGGCTGCCAGAGGCCCGTCATGCAATCGTCATCCAAAATCTTGACAGTCAGCTTTAGCCTTCTCTAAGTGTAAAGTGTATTTGCTTTACCAGGTTGATAAATCAAAGGCGAAATTTGGGAATCTTGTCTGAAAAGAAAGTTCACTTCAGGAGTAATGTGCTTGCAATTGCAAAGCTTGTTGAGCTGTGGGATAGGGGGAGGCAAGAGACTGAGGGTACCTGTCTCTGCTTGCTGTGTTCATTAAACCAGTTATGGGCTAATACTGATAGATTTTTTGGATCTACTACTGTCCCATATGTACCCATATCTCTCTTTTAGAGTGATTATATTATATTTTGTTCTATTTCTGCTAGGTAAAATGAACTCCTTTGTGTTATGCACCAGTGAATTTTTTCCCTGTTTGCGTCTCTCAAACAGAAAAAAAAAGGATGAAATTTGTTCCTGTTCTGGGGTAGAGGCAGTGATGGCATTATGTTTTTTATGCTGTACTTTTTAATTGCAGCAGCTTGTGTAAGGTTATTTTAAATCATAAACTGTTGAACAAAATGTACTTGAGATTCTCTTCTGTTAAGCTACTCTGAAACACTTTCCTTCAAGTCTGTTCGTTTTCAAGGCCAAAGGTTTATTTCATTTTGTTGCTTTTTTAGTTTTTTTAAAGTATTGTTCTTCATGTGTTCCTTATGGGCTACAAGGCTTTTTAATTCTTTTAAACTTGAATATTTTACTTGTACAAATATGAGCCCTAGTATTTTAGGGAAGTTGTTTGCTAAGTATTTGCTAGATTAAGAAAATAGTTTTCTTTAAAGAAAAGAAACCAAACCACAACAAAAGCCCAAAAAACAAACACCCATCTTAATAACTCTTGTTCTTCTCAGCAGATGAAGAGGCATGGATGATTTACAACCACATAGGCATCTAGTATTCTGTGCCATTTAACACGTGTGCCAAACAACTCTTAGTTCTTTCAAAATAATTAATCTTGCTTTATATCAATAAAGATATGAAGACATTTTGTCTCCTCATAGAGAAAATAATTCTGTGCTGACTAAACATTAACAGAATAGGTTTTATGTCTAAAAAACATTAAAAAAAAGTTCTGGATGGCTTTTTGTTGGTGTTAATAAAAGTTGAGATTTTTTGTACTCCAGATAAATGAAAGCTTCAGCAAGTTCTGGCAAAATCTGTGTCCTTCCTGCTTTATCAGATGCTGTGGCAGCAGTTAGTGTGGTTACTCGTGGTTTTAAGAGGTTGATAGATATCTGTAAATTATGTTAAAAAAAGAATATAATTTTGTTTTGTTGAAGGACATTGGAGGTACAGCTTAAAAATCGTTTAGTGGCTTGGATTTAAAGAGTAATCTGACAAAGATTCTAAATTGTTTAATCATTGGAGTACCCATATGAGTCAGATCTCATCGGTACAAATATTAAAGAAACTGGATTAGAAAAGCTTTTACTTTCTTCATGGTACACGCCTATGACTCAGTGCCTTTATGTAGAGCGTAGGATGCTCTAACCACATTCCCTAGGCTGTAGTTTTGTTTACCCAAAACTCTGTTAGTTCTGTTTATTTCTCTGAAATAGTTTTTCCGCATTGTCTTTCTTTAGGTCACCCCAGTGTATGAGGAGTGGACTGCAATTGATTGGTACCAGTTCTTCTGCTTATGGGAGAAGCTTCCTGCCTCAATGAAACGTGTGGCTGAGCTGGTGGGGATTGAAGAAGGTTTTCTAGCTCGCTCTGTAAAGGGCAAAATCACAGCTAAAACAGAGAAACAGCACAGACAAATGGCCATCCACAAAAGGTAGCCACAGATTGTGGGTGTGAATGTGCAGAGACTAGAGGCTATAACATTTGTAATGCACAGGCTCTGTGTCTGTTTTCAGGAACTGGCTCTTTTTGTGAGTGAGCTCATGGGTCAGAGAACCTGGACCTGGTCTGCTCTGGTCTGAGAACACTGGTGGCACAAGATACTTGTGCTGATGTTTTTGGAAGCCATCGTCTCTGTTCCTTTTGTGTGATACTGTAGTACCATTCTGTCCTATGTAGGATGGTACATTTTGCCCTGTACAGTAATGTGCCCCAGATGACAATTTTATTTCTTCATGTACTTCTTCAACAGGTTTTTCACCAGCCTTGCCCTTCTGGATTTAATCAGTGAGGTTCCTTTACAAGATATGACCAAGAAATACGGCTGTAGTCGTGGTCAGCTTCAATCCTTGCAGCAATCTGCTGCCACTTATGCAGGTGAGTTGTCTGGGCAAAATACCCCAGGAGACTTAGGCTAGTCTGGTTTTTTTTTTCCTTCCAGATTTGGGGCTAAGGTAGCTACAGTGTAGTGCTAACAGCAAGCAGCCTTGTAAAACAACTTACGGATTTACAACTTAACCTGTGGTTGGCCCTGCTGTGGAACCACAGAGTGTGCAGTGGGAAGGGGGCCAGCTGTGGGGGAATCAAGCAGTGCTGCAGCATGGGAGGTCTGTGGAAATCAGCTGTGTACTGTGCAGGAATGTCGTTTGTTCAATACTAAGTATGGAAATAAGTGCAAGTCCATTGCAAAGCTTTGGTCTATGAGGGGAGAGTACCTTTCAGCACTGAGTAAGTTTGGAGCCTCTAAGATGGGACATGGCTTTCTTCTGAATGCAAAATTAATTGGCCAGAAAGTGTAATGTTACAGTTTTCAAAACAGAGTGCGTTTATCACCAGATCACAGGAGGTCAGACAGCTGCTACCTTTAACTTCCTTAAGAAGGCTGTGTGGGAGTAGAAGTAACAGCCCACCATGTGACCAAGATATTTTCTTTCTGTTGCCTAAATCCTTCATTACTCCATAAGTGGGTTTTCAGTTTTTAAGACAGTTTTAGCTCAACTTGCGAAACCCTCTGTGTGGGTTGCAGCATGAGTCAAAGCCCCAAAATGAAAAGGTCACGCCAACTGATGCAGAGTAGTTTAATTTAATTCTGGTAGTATAAATAACTCTTTTTTTAAAAATTTTTGAGTATAAATAACTTTGTAGCAGTTTCATAATTCTGTATTTCCAGTGTTGATAATTTTCACAGTAGTAATCTGGGAAGTAAAATGAACTATTGATATGACATACAGTTAAGAGATATGATAAAAGTTGTATTCTCTAACCACTGTAAAAATAGTGAGAGATGCCATGTCTTTCAGTGGTTTTCATAGTCTGTAGACGCAATCTGTGAGTAAGAAACTGTCTTTTCTCTGCTCTTTTCCTTCTCCCATGCGCTGGGGACTGCAGTTGTAACCTTTATCGTAGGATCTGCTATCCCCTATGATCTTCTCAGTAACTATAATTCTGCAGGCCAAGGTCTGCTTTTATGGACGTCAGTGCTGGCTTTCCTCAAAGATCTGTGGCTTCCCTTAGTGACTCTCATCACCACTTTTTCTTTTGCCTTTTTTTCAGTATGATTGTTTCATAAGACTCCTGTTCCAGGATATGCGTGTGCTTCATACTTTCAATATAAGTGTATTTGAAAAAACAGCATCATTCAGAATTTCTACCTGGCTGATTAACTAGTTAATTGCAGATTAAGTTAGGTTCTAGCTCCTACTCATAGCTGTAATAAACATGAGTTCGTTCCTGTAAGTAATGGGAAGGTGAGAAATGTAAAGTGAATGCTGATTCTGATTGGGGGGATGGGGAGCGAATCCAGCTTAGTAGAACTGGAGCTGGAGTTCTGACATTAATGTGACTTTTGTGTTTCAGGAATGATAACAGTTTTCTGTAGTCGCCTGGGCTGGCACAACATGGAGCTGTTGCTCTCTCAGTTCCAGAGCCGCCTCACTTTTGGGGTTCACAGGGAGCTCTGTGACCTGGTCCGAGTGTCTCTGCTGAATGCGCAGCGTGCCAGGACACTTTACGGTGCTGGCTTTGTCACCGTGGCTGACCTTGCTAAAGCCAGTCCTGATGATGTGGCAGCTGCTCTGAAGAACTCAGTACCATTTAAAAGGTGAGAAATCAGTAAGTCCAGAAGTTAAGTAAAGGAGTTTGTAAGGTGAAGGATTACAGGATGAAACCTGCAATAAAATACGGCAACCTTTTGGGACTTCGTGTCAAACGTTAGTTAGAAATAACTTGTAGGTTCCTCTGACTGATCACAGTTATTCCATGATTATTTTGAAATTTAATAGATGCATCTTGTATTTACAGAATAAGTTTTTGAGACCTAAATTTTCTTCTTATTCCTCTTTTCAATGCACTGTTTAGTCCTGGGTAAATTGTCAGTGCTTTCTGGGGAGTTTTTGCTGCCTCTAAAAGGCATCTCCACCATATGTTCAGAGTAGTTGATGATTTATTACTGATTATCTTTTGAGATTCTCTTGTGATTTATATGTTAATGCAATAACAAGCTTCCTTGATCAAGTACCTATTGGACTGTGCCATGATACTTGTCTGGTTAATGCTCTTGAAGTTTCCTTTCTTTGGAAAACAGTATATGGAGGATGATTCACTGAGACTGCATCTTGCCCTAGTAGGGAACTGGAACTTGTCTGGGTTACATTTGAACAGAGAAATCTGGCAGTGCTTTTGCGGTATGCAGCCAGTACTATCTTTCATCAACATCTCTTCAGATTTAGGAAACTGAAGTAATTATTTCCAATTAAGTTATTTCCCATCAAGTGCATTATATTTTAGATAGAGTGCTTCTGTAAAGGAAGCCATGAAGACAGTTGAAATGAGAGCAGAACAGAATAGTGCCAGCTTGTTGTGTTATGTTCTGCATGAATGTTTACATCTGTCTCTTGCCTTTCCCACAGCGTTCGTAGGGCTGTGGATGAGGATGAAGAGTCAGCAGAGGAGCGTCGGGCCGTGCGCAGCATCTGGATGGCTGGAATGAAGGGCTTAACTGAAAGAGAAGCAGCCTCTGTCATTGTGGAGGAAGCCAGGAGACTTCTGCAGCAGGATTTGGCACTGATGGGAGTGCAGTGGAACCCAGAGTCTTTTCTCGAGACTGATACATCCTCTGTGATCAGCAGTGAGTCAGAACTGGAAGACAGACTGCATAGATCAGATGGAGAGAAGTCTGCTGAGTCTTCAAGGGTGTTAAACAGAAAAGGGTGCAGAGTTCAACACTGTAATGGCCTTGGTTCTCAGATTGGAAACTTATCAAATATTAAAAAGGGATATAAAAGGCGACTGAGCAGTAGCACAGAAAGCTCTGTATTTGAGAGTGAAGTCCCAGGCAGGAGACAGGCTCGAGCAGAGGAAGGCGAGGGTGATCTTGTGTACAGAGCTAGAAAACGGCCAAATGTGTGCAGAGGTAATGAAAACACAGAAGAAATTTCTCTGGTCAGAACCAAGATGGATTCCAGGACAGCAATCCCAGACCACCTTACTGAACAAGGAGAAACACCAACACTGAGAACAGAGTCTTCAGCCTCTAGATTGATTAAAAGCACAGATACATATTTAAATCAGACTAGGAACAAAAATACCACTTCAAAACTGCAGGGGTCACTTCTGGAAGATTCAAATAAGCTTAGCATAGACATACAAAAGCTGCCTGTTTTCCACACCAGCATCTCTACAGATAATTTTGTTTCACACCAAAATAAGGAACTTATGGAAACAGATTCTGTAACTCATAAAGTCACAAATTCTGTACAGATGGGGGAAGTTAAGATTGGGAAGAATGATAAAATGGAAGGATTATTTACAGAGCCTACCACCACTAATGAAGGCATGCCTAAAGGGAGAGCAGGTTTTCAGGCACCTGTTATGCTGCAGGGTACTCCACACACCAGTGTGGAGACACACAGTATTGTAGGAACTAGAGGAATACTTGGTAGTACTAGGACCCAGAGAACTGACAATACTGATGGTGAGCAGAACAAAATGAATAAGACTCAAACAGATGCGAGCTGTGCTGAGGTGAGGATTGATAAACGTTTTTGTCCTGGTGAGGATAAAACCTGCAATATTCAGATTCAGAATGGTGGCAAAAATGGGAGTGAAAAGCCCGATGGAATATTGTTACAAGTTGGAGCACTGCAGAAAGGCAACAGTTATCCTAAGGATTTTCTGAAAGGGTCTTTAGTAAAACCTGGAGGTGTTTGCAATACAGATGATGTTCAGAATGATCCAGCCTCTCATCTGTTTTCTTACTCTAGAGACTTTGAAGACAGCTTCCAGTTGGATACTCAAACTGAGATGATAATAAAACAGGAGGGAGCAGCTGGAATCACAGGACAGCAGGGAATACAAGGTTCAGAGCTGGCAGCAATGCCACAGCAGGAAATACCAAAAAACCTAAGCAGTTTATGGACTGAGAATGATACTGATAAAAGTCTGGCTGCAATAGTTAGGAAACTGAGCTTCTCAAGTCTTATCACAACAAATAACGTTACAGAAAACACAACTCAGCACTGTAGTAATAAAGTTTTGGAGTCTGGAGGCCTTAATTTACAGTCCATAGTGAAGAAAATAGAACCTGCCCCTTGCCTTAAAGAAAGCGATTTCTCAGTGACTGACTCACAGCTACACAGTTTTCTACAAGATTACCAGACCCAAAATTCAGTGAAAGGGGAGAGTGCTTCTAAAGACCTGAATAAAGCAACCTCCCATTTAGGTAGGGAACACATTGTACAAGCAGAATGCCAGCCTGTCCCTGAAACAAGCCTAAATATGAGTGATAGCTTGCTGTTTGATGATAGCTTCAGTAATGTCAGTGACCTTTCAGCTGTTCACATCATGGAAGCTGACAGAAAGGACCCTGTGGCTTTGCTTCCTCCAGATGGTGTTTTGCAGAATCTAAGGCCTGTTGAGAATAAATCTGATGTCAGTGACAATCAGAAAGAACATGAGAGTCCTGCACAGTGTAACAATGTGTCTCTAGCATCCTCAGATGTAATAGCGGAAGTTTTAGACCATGGAAACTCCCCGTCTTTTCTGAAAGACATTCCTTCTTCATTTCAAGGTCAGTCAGGGTTAGGAAACCCAGTGATTTGTAACAATGACCCCAGACCAAAGGATTTAGTAGGAGATCAAGGTGAAAAGCTCCAGGGAAGCCACCAAGCTTTAGAGAAGAAACCCCATCCAGCAGTGTGGACTGACTGCTCGTTTGAACTAAGCCCAGGATTGCAGGATGTGTTAGACAAATGGCCGAGCCTCTCAGGCATTGAACCAGTTTCAGAAAGTTCCAGTTTGAAAGGAGAGTTAGTTGCTCCTATTGCTAGTCAAGAGCCAGATCCAGTTTTTGAATCTGACTGTTGTGAGCCAGAGCCTTTGCCCACTTTCCAGGATTTAAAAAGCTCTTTCAAGGTTAAAGAAAACAAAATGGAAAACTTGGATCTTCAGAAAACAGATGGCATAACACTTCAGGTCAAGGGAAGCAACAGAACATCCTGTCCTGCACCAGATAGTAATAATGGGTTTATTCCTCCAACACCTCCCAAAGAGCTTTTTCCAAAAAGTTCTGTTTCTCTCCCTGTGAAATCTGCTAGAAAGGGACAAGTCACCTGCAAGAATGAAGGGCAGACAGTTCAGGCACAGTGGAATAGTGAAGGCAATGCAGAGCAGCAGGTAAAAACATTCCAGGTCAATCTTGAGTGTCTAGACCCAATTGAGACTGATGAGATAAAAGATGATTCCACTATAGACCAAGGATTTTCACTGCAGCTATCTCAGGATGTTTTTCCATTTGTTCCCTTAAGTGCTGAGAGTTTCACTATTATTGATGTAGCAAGCGACAAAGCACTTTTCCAGACTTTTGTTGCAGAATGGAAGGAGAAAAGCAGATTCTCCATCTCAGTGGCATGTGAAAGAACAAAGTGCCTTTTGTCTCCCAAATCAACGATTGGTGGCAGATTCAAGAAAGGTCAGTTCCCTGTTCCAGTGCATTATTTTGTGAACAGCATGTGGCATCATCAGCTTAAAGCAGGCCTAGAGAAGGAAAGGATATGGAAAAAAGGAGGAAAATCACTGATATTATGGAATCATGGAATGTTTGGGGTTGGAAGGGTTCTCTGGAGATTATGTAGTCCAACCCTCTGCTAAGCTGGTTCATGTAGAGCAGGGTGCACAGGATTGCATGCACGTAGATTTTGAATATCTCTAGGGAAGAAGATTCCACAACCTCTCTGGGCAATCTGTTCCAGTGTTCTGTTACCCTCAAAGTAAATAAGCTCTTCCTCCTGTTCAGATTAAACCACCCATAAAGCATCCCTTCCAAATTCTGACCTTTTCTACCAATGTCTTCAAGAGTTGATATAGAAATGGATTCCTTCCTTTCACTCTAAAAAGCATTTCATATTTATCTGTCAAAAATCTATTTTGGTAGTTAAATTCTATTGTTGTTGTTGTTATGGCAATGTGACAGCAAAGAATCAAACTGTTTAATCTTGTCATTTTAAAGGAAGAGTATGTTTATAAAGCTGCAGCAAACTGCAGCATATGAATACTTCTGTGGGGAAGAAAAAGAAGCAATACTGCAACAACCCAGAGACTGATCTGAATTTCACACATGCTTATATTGAACCAAGTTTACATTTTGAAAATATTTGAAAATATTTAACCTTGGTTCAGAGGCGGTCACAGAAGAAAATTCAGATGCTCTCACATACCAACAAGCTGCTAACACTTCATTTCTATCGCCAAAGACCTGACACCAGCTCTCCATCCTCTACTAACACTCAGCTCCTTCACTTTACTCAGACTTGATAATACTCAATTTTAGATTCAACTTTATGTATTTGCATTTTCAGGACCCAACTCTTCTCTATTTATGGATGCCATTTTATAATAGTAACTTAAAATTATTTCTTTAGTGAGTTCTCCTCAGTGGATGCAAGTTAAAGATGACGGATTTCCTGTCCAAGGATGCGAAGACATCTTGGTAGTTGGACTGGCAGTGTGTTGGGGTGGAAAAGATGCCTACTATATCTCTTTGCAGCAGATACAAGACCAGACTGGTGAGTGAGCAGACAGGCTGTGCTGGGTTACCTGACACTGCATCTCAAAAAAGTACCTTCAGCAGATAAGGTTCTTGGAAGTGCTTGTCCTGACCTGGAAGTGAGTGTCCCGACCCCAGCTCAGTTGTGGGGTGGAATAATTTAGCAGTCTTAGGTGTTAAAGACCCTTGAAAGGTTGCTGTGGATGCATCCATACTACTGTGTAATAAGGGCAGGTAATTGGCTCAGGCACTGGCCTGTGAGCGTACATATGGCTAAAACGTTAGCTTACTCCCACATTCTCTTTACCTAACTTGCTTTTCTCTTTCAATCTCTTCCAATTTTTCCTTTCCTGAACAAATCTAGCACCCAAATGCTGACCATAGCCCAGTCTGTGCTAAGTGACCTTGTGACTAGGGTTTGATTCCTGGCTATCCTTTGTTTGTTAGTACAGATACAGCATATTGCTTTTGGGAGCCTTGTCTGGTTTGATAAAATATGTAATAGTGCTATAAATATATTGTTATTTCTTCATAGTTCAACTGTAGTTTTTGTGCTTCACGTGATTGTATTAAAGATTTTTCTGTTGCCTTTCTTATCATAATCATCAAGATTATTTTTGCTTGTATTTCCTGCCTTAGGAATCAGTCTGAGTTTGGCACCACCACCTTTGGACCAAAGCCTATCTGTGGCAGAGAGACTGAACCATCTGCAGCTGTACCTGCAGAAGAAGCCCAAGAAGGAGCGCTCACTTATCATGTATGACTTCATTCAGCACTACAAAACTCTGCTGATGGCTTGTGGCATCTCCCTGGAAGGAAGTTTTGAGGACCCAAAGGTTTGCAGGATTAAGAAATTTTGCTTGGGTAAAACTGCTAATTTAAACACAACGGTGGAAAGACAGAGTACCTTCTGGTACTTCTGTTATTTAGGTATGAATATGTACATCTGTCAGGAGATTTAGTGAAATTTTCTTTCAGTGGGCAGTCTAGAACAGTGTTTAAGGACGTTTGCTTTGCTGTGGATATTCATGGTGCCTGCAAGAGAAGCAAACAGTTTCAGAGGTTAACACATTATTGTTTCATACCTTACTTGGCAGGGGAAATGAAGACAAATCTCTCCTCAGTCCTGGTGGACGGGACTTTACTCCTGTTTTGTTGCAATAAAAAGCCTGGGACTGAAATGTTACAAGTGCTTCTGGTCAGGCTATTGCTTCTGACAGC
The DNA here is from genome assembly GCA_013398115.1 of Falcunculus frontatus. Lineage (NCBI taxonomy): Eukaryota > Metazoa > Chordata > Aves > Passeriformes > Falcunculus > Falcunculus frontatus. The sequence goes on along the minus strand of VZRV01001286.1, from coordinate 2,357,987 downwards.
AGAAGACTTTGTAAGCAAAACATTTACCCACTATGCATATGGACCTCTTTGCTACCACTATTTTCTCAAAAAAACCACCAAGTTTACATATAATTTCAAAAGGTTTGGGTATTAGTTGTAACTTGAATGAAACACTAGCTTGAGGTAAAAGCCCCTTCTTCCCCACGTTAGGAAAAGTTCTAGATGCATTGAAAAATTCCTTTGATTTTTAAAGCTTGTTTTGCATATGGGTTGAACGGCAGCATGGCAATATTCAACTCTACAGGAAAGTAGCTAAGGTGTTCAACACAAGGACAAACATAGATTTTTTTCATACCAAGACATAATTTCAGGATAAAATTAAAGAGCAGTAAAAGCATCTTTCCCTGCACTGTTCCATGTAATAGTCATAGTCATGTTTGTTAATTTTAGTGATACAATGAATATATACATACCCCCTCCCCACCCTCATATACACATGTGGTTTTTTACTTCTGCTTACCTGGCAGAGACAATGTAGAAATCTGTGTTTCATCCTGTTTTGACACAAGAAATTGAAATATAGCTATAAATGAATATGATTTGAAGACAGGGGTTTAAGCTCTACCAGGTGTAAAATATTCCATGCAGAATTCTTGGCATTAGTCCTGTTGTGCAAAAAAATGGAGAGCTCAGCTTGGCTGATATTCTAGATCAACAGCAAGTTCTGATCTTTACAAAGTCATTTTTCAGATTAAGCATGTTTTGATCCTGATTTTCATATTTATTCCCTTTGAGTTAAGTTTTAATAAGTGAAAAGACACTTCGAGATGTGTTTATTTGACAGAGGATAAAATTTTCAAATGTACAGAAATAACTTTTCTTTTAGAAAGAAATAACTTTTCATTCTCACTCAATAATTAAGCTTTTCAGTGACTTAGGCCCTCTTGAAGCTTTTTACTGAAATGATGTAACAAATTATTGCAGTTTGCCTGCCAAATCGAGAAAAATAATATGCACTATAACCTTGAATTAAGCCTTGGTTAAATATTTGCATTGTATTATGACTAAAATGTAAAAATTTGTCTCATGGAGGTCTCCCTTTTTAAGGTTGCCTGTTGGCTGCTGGATTCTGGCTCCAAGGAATGCACCCTTCACAACATGGTGACCAACTTTCTCCCCAGTGAGCTGCCCCTCCTGGAAGGAGTGGGCACTGGCCAAGGGGTGCAGAGCCTGGGGCTGAGTGCCAGTGGAGACCATTCTGGGCGGTACAGAGCAGCCACAGAGTCTGTGCTTATCTTCAGTGTCATGGACCAACTCCACAAGGAATTACAGAAGGAAAATCTGACAGGTAAAGGGACCTTCTCCACTTGGGGGCGAAGATGGAGGGTAAGGATAGCTGTGCTACCACAGGCTGAATGATCAATGCAGACAAGAGGAGGTTTAGAAGTTCTTATCTAAATATATTCTGTGTCAAAATGTTCATTTGTTAAAAGAAAAGAGGGAAATTCCCTTGGAAGTATATCTAGTCTGAAAAAAATATATAATTCTTGTATCCCAAATATCCACCAGTTCCAGTGGTTGAGGCTGTAGCAGAGTCTATTCTAAGTCTCTGAATCAAGCAGATTTCTACCTCCCAATTGAGTACCCTGGCCATTCTGAGGGATTTGTAGGTCTGTCTGTGGTTTCTCATGAATATTTTCAAAAGTTTTTGGATTTCCGTGTCAGAAGTAATTCCTAAAATCCTCAAATGTTTTCTGAAGGAGATTCCTTGCTCTTTGGCCTGCCCATATAATATGATTTGTCATGTATGCATCGTGTCCATGAAACTCCTGTGATTCCATAGTGAATGATCCTGTATGTTTGCACTAATAATTGCTGAGTGCTTGTGCTGTTTTAAAACAAGCCATAAAAAAAAATCCCCAAAAAGCATATACCTATCGGTGCTCATTATGATAATTTCCCCTAAAGTATATCCAGATCTGAGGATTATGGTCCAATCCCACTGAAGTATTTTATTGCAAGTTTACCACATCATTTATGATTGTTACAGTTGAACCTTAGAACATTTTTAAAAGATGTAGTTGATGGAATTAAAGTGTATCAGACCAGAAAGCCTAACATTAAGCTTGCCTGCAGTTTATAAAATGTTGATATACAGAGAGATATGTATTTCTTAGGAAAAAAAAAATTCACAGAAGCTGCTTTCTTAAATACTTTCATGATAGGAAGTTCTGGAACACTTCTTATTATGAAATATTTCTTATTCCAGAAACAAAAGTATTTAAATGAAATCTGTAGTAAAAGCTTTCAGTGTGTCAGAACATTTCAGTATTTTCAAAACTGAGGATTCTCCTTTTTTTTTTTTTAATATATCTGTTTATCTGCACTTGATCTGTTTTATAAAAGATTTTCTTCGGTTTGTACTTTCTACAGATGTATTTTCTAAAGTGGAGATGCCCACTCATTATTGCTTGGCTCTGCTGGAGCTGAATGGCATTGGTTTCAGCACAACAGCCTATGAGACCCAGAAACAGATCATGCAGGCTAAACTGAGCCAGATTGAGACCAAGGCGTATCAGCTGGCGGGGCACAGCTTCTCCTTGACCAGCCCTGACGACATTGCAGAGGTATGTGAGAGTTGGGGTGGGAGGGGGAGGACTTCCCCAGAGGTTACCATCAAGAGGCTTTTGCTAAAATAAGAAAAGAAAGTCTACTTGGGAAGACCATGTGAAGAAAAGACAAAATGCAACCCCAACTCTGCTGAGAGTTCCTTTATCCTTAGGCTCATTATGAGCTTGCTGCCTGCGAGAGGCTATGCCTCCCCTACTTGTTACTGATCATTCTGGTTTCTGCCAACTTTAGCAGAGATAAAGAAGCTGGAAGTGGAAATGTGTATGTTGAAAATAAAAACCAAGTGAAAATAAGCACGTGGTTTGTATAGGATCTTGGCCTCTCATGGTGCATGAGATGACCTGCCAGTTAAATGTCTTTTGGAGTATTTTGGATGAGTGGTACAGGAATGGAGAAGTTGTTTTGCAATGCCAGTGTCCTGCCCACTAGATGTGATTTGGTGTCATGTAGTCTTGAGTCTAAGAAGGGTTGTACTGAAAAAGTTGTATTGTTACCCTTGTACCTGTATTGTTGCCTGTACAGGCATGAAAGAGGAGGAAAGACAGCTTTAAAAGTTTTGAATGAGCTACTGTCTGCTTTTAAGAGCCTTTTAAGAACTGATTTTTTTTAAAGTCTAAGAAACAAATTTCTGTGTAAAATATCAATGCTTTCATACCTGAAGAGTTTCACTTATATTTCTTAATGTACATTTCATGGGGTAATTGAAATAGATTATAATTGCTGTGCGTGCTTTTCTCCCCCTCTTTTTTTTTTTCTCCATATACTATTTTCTTGCTGAGGGGCTGTATTTTATGTGGAGGTAGTCAAAATTTGCAAGCAGCTATCAGTCAAAGAAGTTCCACAGAAATATTCCTTCTTTGTTGCAAATGTAGAAGTCTTGCTCAGTAACAGTAGTCTAAGTTAGAACTCGTGAAATAATGCTCGACTTCAGTTTCACTCTGCTTCATGGAAAAGGGGAAGTAAAGTTTTTTCTGAAATGCTGTTTTCTGACCTACAGAAGCTTATTTCTCACGTGGAAATTTATTACAAGTCATAGGTTAATGGAACTTTACCCTTCTAGTTTTGTGTCAGTAAAACTTCTGTGCTACATAAATGTGCAAGAGAAAAGCTTTCTGTTCCCTTCTGCCAGCTGTGAAATGAAAGACAATAGCTGCTAAGTAGTGTATAATGCTACATAGAAACATAAAGTGAAAAATTAAGAGCTGTATTCTGGCTGTCACCAAATGAGCATATACTTAATTTCCCAGTTTTTTTGGCAATTTTTCAGAAAAACTAATATTCTAGCTATTCTTTAAAAGGTATTTGTGACCATCTCTTTCTATGCCATTCATATTGTTTTGAAGCCTGCTTCCTGCTAACACTTCTTTTTTCTTCACCAATATTCTTCCCACTTTGAGTCATCTGAATGTTACATTTTATTACAGTTGACTGTCAGTAATAACCTCACTTATTGGATGGAGTTAATTACCTTTTCTAAAAACATACCTCTGAACTCAAACTTAGAGTGTTCAGAAAATGAGATTTTAAATTGCATTTCATAGTTAATTAAAATGAGGAGGAATGACTTTGATAGCAGGGATCTTTAATCAGCTTTTTAATTACCTGAAGCATTTGTACTATCCTTTGGTTGGAACAAGCTGTTTAAGTGCTCAGTTGCTTTTGTTTTCTCCTGGGAGTAGCGTGCAGAAGCTGATTTGAAATGCTGGCCTCTTTCAGGTGTTGTTCCTAGAGCTGAAGTTGCCACAAAATGGAGATGTGAAAGTCCAAGGGAACAAGAAAACCCTGGGTTACACCAGAAGAGCATCTGCTAAAGGAAACAGGGTCAGGCTAAGCAAGCAGTTCAGTACAACCAAGGTACAGTAAAGTTTGTTTCTAGTCTGAAAGTAAATTTTAATTGCCTTTTGTTCATCCAGTTACCACTGGAAATTCAAACTGGATTCTACCTTCTCTGTTAGCAGAGTTAGTAACTCCTGCTCTCCTAAAGCTTGAGTGCAGTGAGGACATGACTATAAATAGCAGGCTTCAATAAGAGTAAATCAGGCAGAATCTGATTTCCCAAATCACGTGTAAGACCAAAATAGCACAATAATTTTGTAAAGCCAATAGCAGAAGATTTTTTCCACATCAGCTTGAAAGAGACTTAAATACCATGTTGACTAAATACAATATTTTCTCTTCCTGCTACTATCAAATCTGTATTTTTTGCTTCAGAGAATTTGTCTTCAGAATGGCTAATCTGATGGTTTATCAAATTTAGTATATCAGAAGCTTGTATAATGTGAAGGCTATTGACATCCTTGCCAGTTGATAAATATTGTGGACCAGCATTAATACCAACTGCTGCAGGCTAATGGGTGCTCTTGCCAGACAAGTGAAATTAGCAGATATATATGTTCCTGTTTTCAGGACTCATTAATCTATATTGTTTTCTTAGTTTCCCCTTGTTCAGTGTAGTCTGTGCTCGGAAGACAAGTATTGATTTCTGGAACTCAAGTGGCAGTGAAGACATTGAGTGCAGTGGTGGTGGCAGAGCAGAGAGCAAGAAGCAAAGGGAAGGTTTTCTCCTTTTGTGATTTGGAGGGATGAGGCTGCAGCTGCCTGCTGCACACAAAAAAAGTGTTATTTTGAGAAATGTTTGCATGCCACTGTCTTTTGAAATTCTTGTTAGTCCCTTCATATTTCTGATTAAACTGAAAGGGTTTGATTGCTAGTGATCAGCTTTGTCTTTCAAGGAGCATGGTCAAGGGCTTCACTTTGTGTTCCTAGTGTACAGATAGGAGAGAGCAGGGAGAAAAATATGCAAGAAGATGGAAGAGAAGCATTAACGCTGGACAAGAGGAGACAACGTAGGGGACCTATGGCAAGTGATGCTTTATTTCATCATTTCAGGTGGTCTATTGGTTGGTGCAGATTAAGAGTTATGATGAGGGTGCAGAAGTCCAAAGAGGAGTGATTGTCTTCTCGTGGGTAATAAAACTGCAGCTGTGTCAGGTGGTACTTTGATTACCCAGGTGTAGGTGGTATAAGTGGAGAGGATATTGATTAAATTTTAAGGCAGTGACACTGGAAACCCGCTATGGGTGAAGGAGTCACTTCTTCCTGCAGAACTGCAACAACTTTCTAAATAAAGCTTTAAAGGCTGTTGATTAGTTGTGCCGTTCTCTTCCCACAAGGATGTTTTGGAGAAATTAAAGACACTTCACCCATTGCCAGGGCTGATATTGGAATGGAGGAGGATCAACAACGCCATTACTAAAGTGGTGTTTCCACTACAGAGGGAGAAGCGATTGAATTCTGCACTGGGAATGGAAAGGATATATCCAATTTCACAGACTCACACAGCTACAGGTGAACAAATGCATGCAAATGCCTCGCTTCTTACTGGCTTTTTGTCTTCTAATGTGTGTGTGTAGCTTTTCTGAGGGGAAAAGATAGGAAATCAAGCCTGTGCTCTACTTCGACCAAACAAAAATACTGGTGTATCTATTTGACATATATCTGCCTTAAAAAACTGGATGTATTTAAAATAGCTTTTGTGTTCACTGAGCATTTCTTGCACATTTCTTGCATGCATGTAAATCTCTGACTCCAGAACAGGTGCTGGATTTGGGAGTTTCTTATTAGTGATGCAGAAATGGGTAACCATCACAAGTCCATTAAACACAGATTACTTTTACTTTTTAAAAATTTGATCAGTGGTCGTGTCCTCCCTCACTCTCCTGCCCATTGTATTTTGAAGATGCAGAGTGTGTGCAGCTGTGTTGAGTTAGACAGAATCCTTTTGGACCCTTCCTTAGTTCTGCCTTGTCTTCCGTTCAGGTCGAGTAACCTTCACAGAGCCAAATATCCAGAATGTGCCAAGAGATTTCGAGATTGAAATGCCAACTGTGGTTGAAGAAAGCCCACCCTCCCAAGCCCATGGAAATGTTAATTCTCGTGCTGCTTTGGGGGGCAGGTAGGAGGATCTTGGCAAAGCTTTTGTCTGATCTTAATGTGGTCGGGTTGTCAAATTTCTCTTTTCTGACTTCACCTGTGCCTGCTGTCATGTCAGTGTGACTTGTTACTCAGTGTTTCTCTTACAGGGAAATAAACACCTAAAAATCAGTGATACATGAAAGACATAATAATACTAACAGCATATGGTTTCATGTAGCTATTTGCTTTCTTTTTGACATCCTTTATGAAACCCTTCAGTGAGATGAGCGTTACACTCCCAGCTGTTGGGTGGAAATAACTAAATGAGTGTGAAAATAACTAAAGTGAAGTTAGGATCTGGTTTGACTTGCTAAGAGCTACTCTGAAAGAGGATAGGATATTGTGGAAGAAGCAGAAGAAAGTTCATTTGTTTTATGCTGTGCAGTTCCCTTTGTAAGGGGTGAACATTTTTCATTCTTTGTTAGTAATTTCATTTGTGAGGGTGACCTGCAAAAACTACCAGGTAGCAGAGGAAGATTTCTAAATTTGGTTTCTGTTAACCAAATGCCCTGTTTTCTATGGTTCTGCAGTTCTGCTTTGACAGCATTACATGCCAGTGCCTAAACAGTTGTGTGGAAGTATAGTGAAATACCAAGGTCAATTTTTTAGCAGCTACCTTGTGAGCTTTGAGGCTTCATACATGGTGGTGCTTTTCTGCCCTTTCAGTTTCTCTTTCCATTCAGGTTCTTGTCCCACTTGTGTCACCTGAGTGACTTTTCTAAGCTTTTTTCCCCCACAGCAAGACGTGAGAAATTTGAGAAGGTTTTTGGTTCTTCTGTCTGGCACCTCCTACCACCATGTGTTTAACACCCTTGTGCCTTGGGAAAGGAATGGGAAGAGAACTCAGGAGTGGAAGGATCTTGTCCATCTCTCCTCAGAAGAACCAGGCATGGCTGTGGAGGCAGGAATGTCATTCTGACATAAAGCTGTGGCAATGCTCAGGCTTGCAGCAGCTTTTCAGGATGGTTGGGGAATGTGCTGGTTTCTTGAGAGTCTCCCTTGTTGAGAAGAGCCCATCAAAGGAATGGAGTGTCTGTCAGACTTTGAGAGGTCTGTTTTTCAGGCTGACTTTTTCTACTTTTTCATACATTCCTTAGTTAAGCAGCCACTGTGTTAGGAAGATGGATAATCCTAAAGGCACAGAAATGACTGCTGGCACAAAAGAAACTGCCATCCAACCAAGTCTGATAGGCCTTCCAGACTTTGGTTCAAACTGTCTATTATCTTACTAACTACTATTGCTACTCTTTCCTCCTGTTGTAAGAAGCTTCTGACCAAAGGAGTGTAGCTAAATTGGGTCATGGTATAAAGCCCTTACACATTTGACTAAACTGAGAACCTATGCTGAACAGTGTGATTTTCTGCAGTACCCAGACATGTAATTGTCCCTCACCTTTATTTCTTTTGAAAATTTATTTCTGTGATTTTTGTGCTTTCATCTCATTGCTCCCTACCATTCCTGAAATGACAATATTTAAGAAGAAAAGGAAGTGCACCAGAGAGAGCATGATGTTTTTTCTGTGCTCTGCTGAAACTAGTCTTGATCTCAGGGATACCTTTTCATTTTGATGAGGAATTTGCTCAGATCCCTTCTCCAAACATCAAGGACTTATAAAGGCCTTTTGCCTTCCAGTGAAGAGCCTGTTGGATTGTCTGGTAGACTGCTGCTGATGGGAGTAGGTGATGTGAATGGTGTCAGACGTGCACTGCTCAGTGGATATGCTCATGGATACAATTCCGTCTGCAGCTACAAATGACTTGGTGGGACAGGAGACCTAAGCAAGCCCTGAGAGAATGCAGAGCTCCTGGGTGACACTGTAAACTTTTGGCCTCCCAGAAAAGAAAATTGAGTAGCTTTGGGGCAATTTTTCCCTCAGTCTTTAGGGAGGAAATGTGCAGTGTGTTATGAGCACATCTTCTGCAACTTCTGCTCTGTTTTTACAGGCTTACTTGTGAATGTGTGTGCATGTGCAGTGACGAGGGTGATGATGGGGGGGGAATCTTTCTGCCTCTGCTAGGTATGGGCTGGTGTTTGTATTCTGCCGAGGAGAATGACATTGAGAGACTTGGCACTCAAGGTGGAGTGTTGAATTTCTAGGATTCCTGTGACTCTGTTGTCTTTCTGGAATGATCTCATCATAGGTCTGGGGCCATTTGTCCTACCTGTTTTAAAGTGGAATGATCCAATTTCTGAACTGAATCCTGAATGTACTAGAAAGACTTATCCCTAATTCTTTTCAGAATCAGTAAATCCCTTTCAGGTGTTTATGTGGTCTCTGTCCAGTTCCCCCATGGTCAAATTTATGGATTGTCCAGAAGAATGGAATAGAGGCCACTGTCTCACTTGTTTCACTGATTCTTTGTGGTAAAAAGTATTATGCATCTCTTAGTATTTTAGAAATTGGTGAAGGGCAGTCATTCTTTGTCTCCACAGATGCAGAAAGCGTTCCAGTATTTTGCCTAATGGGCTAAAGGTTCAAGCTGCAAACAGATCTGAAGAAAGAGGAATACCATTTTCTGTTAGCATGAGGCATGCTTTTGTTCCTTTCCCAGGTAATGCCCAGGTCCTGCTCTGGAATTGTTAAGTATATCCTTAGCAAAAAATCCTAAATGTAATGAAGGTTTAAGAATTGATAACAATATGTATGTGTCTGAGCAGCCTACTTGGAAAACTAGTGCAGTAGTGAGCATGCCTTCAAAATTATTCACAAGACTGTAAAAGAGAGAGTTTCAGTTGGGGAAGGTACTCAAATGATACAATTCACATATTCACAATTTCATTTCCTCTTTAAGAATACCTGTTTTGTAGAGAGGTAGTAGCTAAGGCAGCTCTTAATACCCAAATTACACTCTACCTAGTGTTCTTTCTATCCAAGTGTCAGTTCTGACATTGCCTGCTCTGTCTCAGACACCTGGACAGATACTTGTTGATATGGTTTTGATGGATTCTAGATGTAGTGACTGGATGTAAAGCAGGCAGGCCTGAGCACTGGGGAAACAGGCAAGAATTTGTCTGATAGAAATTGCTGTGAAAAACTCAGAGCAGGAGACAAAGGCTGGCTTCAGTCCTTCTTGCTGGCAAGTTGGATGGAATATTAGAGTAATTTATGAAATAATGCTTTCTGATAACTTCTTGACTTCAGGTGGCTTAATCTTGGCTGCTGATTACTCTCAGCTGGAACTGAGGATCCTTGCTCATTTGTCTTGTGACTGTCGCCTCATTCAAGCCTTGAATGGTGGTACCGATGTCTTTAAGAGCATCGCAGCAGAATGGAAAATGATTGATCCCGAAGCTGTTGGAGACAAGACCAGGCAACAAGCTAAGCAGGTAATTTTAGGAAAAAAATTCAATAGCAGCTTTCTGAGCAGGAAGGTTCAGTGTTCAACACACTGTGGAGTCACAGTGGTGTGTTTTTCTGTTTGAGTTCAGCCATGATTGTTCAGTCGTTGCTTTGTCTGTCCTCCCACTCCCACTACGTTGCAACTGGAGCTGTCGGGGTTTTGGGGGATGAGGGTGGAGAAAAGCAGCCTGAATGGCTTGGACTCAGAGGGGGTCTCTCTTCTTGAACACTTGCCCTTGTTTCCATACACTTGTCTTCCAGTGAATCACATTTTGTTTTGGCTCTGCTTTCTCTGCATGGCTGACCATACGGTTGCGATTCTTCACCCTGTCCTCTGGCAGATTTGCTATGGAATCATCTATGGAATAGGAGCAAAATCTTTAGGCGAGCAGATGGGGATTGATGAAAATGAAGCTGCCAATTATATTGAATCCTTCAAATCAAGATACACAGGTTTGGATATGGCTGTTTGGGAGCTGGGTGGTAGTTGTTGTTTTTAATCCCTTCTCTCCATGTCTTTTCAAATCCTAAATTTGTCTCAACCTACTACTCGTATCTCTTGAAAATGCTTTTCATTTTGAAAATGTCCAGTGCATGAACGCAGCCGTTTAATACTCTGTAATGTTTTAGTCTCTGGTTTTATTCACCTTTAGGACTTGGTTCTTTACTTATTACATTAATTTTTTTTTTGTTATTTGAATTAATTAATAAGCCCTGAGGAGTCATTTTAAAGCTGTTAAGTTTCGGGATGAGAAACAGGCTTTTCCTTATTAAAACACAGCCTCAAATGATATGCTGTGACAACTTTAGACCATGCTTCTTACAATTTTTAAATATAACCATTTCTTTCTTCTGCTCTTGTCTTCTGCTTTCATGGAGTTCTAAACTGTTTTGCATATTACCCTGTAATTTTTATCCAGCTGTTCAGAGTAGCTCTCCCATGTTTTGTAAAAAGACATTGTTGTGTTTCTAAGAAGCATGTTAATTTTTAGGAAAGCTGGAGAGAGAATAGAGCTGCAATCAGAAAAAGAATGGAGGGCAAATGGGACAAGAGGCAGCTAGCTGTAATCATAGGACTTGAAAATGATCTGGCAAATTATGTTCTGAAGATTTAGGGTTTGTTGCTTTAGGAGACAGATGCAGAAAAATGGTTTTCTATTAAGAGTCTGTTTAGTCTCCATTAATTTTTGAATAGTCTCTCCTTTGTGACCATTAGGAACAACTTCCTGCTTCCCTTCTCCTGGTACATGTGTGTGCATGCAAACTGCAGTGTACCTTATACTGTCACTTTACTTCTCATGGATTTTCACTTGGTACGTGTTACCAGGCTGACTGCTAAATGACATGCCTAATGAATTGACTTATGCTGTCAGTCTTGATTTTGAATAGCTCCTTTTACGTTTTATATTTTGTAAACATGGAAAGAAACTGTGTGAAGTTAACTTTTCTCACTTTAGTCCAGTTGTTACCTGAACTTGCAGTGCAAGTTCACTCTTCCCCGTCTCACCTTTCTTTGACCTAAGTTTCTTTTTAACACTCTCGGTGGATTTGCTCCTTCTCTTGCAAAGTGCAGGTGGGTGATTTTCTTTCATCCTAGAATCTGAAGGGACACAGCCTGAAGTCAGGCAGCCTGAGGCATCAAGGGCTCTGGCTTCTGCTTTCAATTTACTCCCTTCCTACTACTTGTCTTTCCAGTGCTGGTCCCGGTTCTGACCTCTCCATTATCAATAATACACGTATGATATGACCCTCTGTGCCTGGGCACTGTGCACAATGAACTTCCCACCTCCTTCTGCACAGCCAGATATCCTGGCACTGTGCACTCTCTTCCACCTCAAAAGTCTTAATAGGTTTTGCAGCAGAGCTGAATGAGTGATCGTGTGCCTTTGTCCGCTGATGGGGTCAGGGAAATTTGAAGGATTTCCACTCTGCTGCTTGGCTGCCCCAGACTGCTTTCAGTGACCCCACTGAGAATTCAGTACGGAACATCAGCTATATTACAGAAAACTTTCTCTCTCCTTTCACAGGGGTTCAGAAATTCTTGAGGGAGACAGTGCGGAGCTGCAGAAGTGATGGGTTTGTGCAGACCATCCTGGGGAGACGGCGATACCTGCCAGCTATCAAAGATCCAAATCCCTACAGCAAAGCTCATGTATGTTGAGTGCTGTGCCTTTTGCCTTTTTGTTTTTAATTTTTTTTTTTAAGTTTTATTTTTAAAATACCAGATTTCTTTGCATAGCCATGTCTGCAGTTTTACAAGGTTTGTGAGCCATCTTAGTCATGACCTTCCACTTCTTGCTAAGTTCATTGTTCCCTCAGTCACTCTCTGAATAACAGCTTTTGTCATGGCCTGTTTGACGTAAGTCTTCTGTGACTGGGTGTGCAGCTGTCATCACTGTGCTAACCTCACTTCAGAACTCCCACGTTGGAGCTGGAGTGAGTAATTTATTGAAATCAATGGACATGATTTTAAAAAGCCTCCACACAGTGATACACTTTAACTCTTCAGGCTGAATTGCTCCCACTCAGCAGTCTTTGTATGTTACATGCTGTCAGCGCTTGAACAAGAAAGGGCATTTAAGGCCTATATTTTTGGGTATTTGTTCCTTTTCTTATTTCCCCTGAAAGGAAAATTGCTTTAACTTCTTAGATAAATAATTGCTTAGTATACACCTTTGCACTAGCATTAATTTTTTTTTTCCAGATCATTTTGGGCACTTCTCCCATAGCCTCTACTTCAGTAAGAGTAAATTGACTCCCTAGGGAAGTGTTTTTGTGGGGAGGAAGCATTATACCTCTCAGTAGGAAGCTGGATCAGGTTGTGTGGAATTGAAGACTAGAGTAGAAGAGGGAGGAAGTGGGGGAGTTTGTACTCCAAATAGTTGACAGGGAAACAAGGAGGCTTTCAAAAAACTTTTGAAAATATTGGACAGTTTGATCTGAAAAATACTTCAGCAGGAAGCTTTGTGGATGCATCTTCTGTTCAAATTTGATTTATTCTTTAAAATTGTTTTAAAGACCAGTTAATGAGTTATATTCACTTTCATTTCAGTATCCTTGTAATTCTTTGCGCATGTTTCAGCTCTAAACAAAGAGGGAAGAAGCTTTGAATAAAGTTTTCTTGTCTGAGGAGGGCACTAGTAATGAAGTTGCTTGTGTTGAAAAAAAATGGTGGCCTGGTGTGTTTTTGCACAGCTGTAATGCTCTGGCAGTCAGGATTTAATGTGGCAGACCAGATTGGTAGTCCATGAAGTCCAGTTACTTGCCTTTGGTTGTCCATCCCTTATGGCTTTGAAGATAGGCAGAAGTGTCTTGTGGTGCTTGGATTAACTGAGATTTTTCCACTCCCCTTGAAACTGTTACCATGTGTATATGCTTCTCCTTCTTGTGGATTGTGACTCTTGCAGGTTATTACCCTTGATAGTCGTTAAATTTTAAGTTTGTGGAATTTTCTCGGGTGCCTGTAGAAATTTTGTGTCGGAAGCTAGTCTATAATTTGTCTTTCTTTCAGGCACATAGAACAAACTCTTTATTTGGAAGTTTTACTATGGGTATATTTGGCCATGTATTTATTATTTTTAATTAAGTACATGTGACGTGCTAGATTTGATTTTTTGGGGGTGAGTTTTGAGAACAACTATCTCTGTTCAGGCAGAGCGACAGGCTGTGAATACAACTGTTCAGGGATCTGCTGCAGATATTGTCAAAACAGCCACTGTGAATATTCAGAGACGCCTGGAAGCTTTCTCCTCTGTGATCAAGTCCCATGGACATCTGGAGAGCTCCTTCCAGAGAGATAAGACAGGTATTGTTGCCTCTTCTTTGCACACTGGAGCAAGATTTTCAGTGTAATGTTAAAAAAGAAAAAAAAAACGCCTGAAAAAAAATTAGTTCCTTTGGGCCTAGGGGTGGGAGATGTTTTATTTCCTGACAGTGGTAAGTCTGTGTTTAAGGGGCAAAAAAGTCATAAGGAAAGAGGAAGAATTCTCAACAAACTAAAGCAAATGTGACCAGAACAGAAACTCCTATTACCTCAGAGCAGATCTTGCAGAGGTTGGCAGTGAGAGTTCCTGTGTGATGTGGTCTGTGATGCCACCACAGAAGTAGGAACGAGGAACTGAGCAGACACTCTGGCTTCAGAGGCAGTGAAAAAATTGAGTGGGACAACTTCTGGTTCCAAAAATACATTTTTTGGTTAAAATTAGGTCTGGAATTTGTTGGCTGGAATTTGGTGTACAGAGACTCTGCGAGACTATTATACAAAGCATTTATTGGTGTAAGTTTTTTCTGACTGCAGATAGCAAAGCTGTGCTGGGGTGCTCATTCCCAGAGGAATGCTACAAAGACTTTTTTTAGCATAATGTAGATGGTGTTTTATTCATCAGGTGTATTTTAGAAAGACAGCTTAAGAGATGGAGAACTGTATTTCTTTGACAGTTCTTGTGCTTCAGTTGCAACATGCAGCTGTCTTAATATGAAGGGTCTGATTTGGAAATTAAATAATTAGTTGCCAAACCTCTAAAAATGTGTCAGGGAGTTTATTTTGGAGAGACCAGATTCAGAGGTCAGCTATGAGTAGAAGGCACATGCTTGGCGGAGCTTCACACCCCTCCTAGGGGCAGAAGCTACTGACCTTTGGCCAGTGTAATTGTAGGAAGGTGAGTAGATACGTTTGTGGCAGTTTTTCCCTACTCTGATACTAGTGTTTCAAGAACTGGAAGGAATTCTTTTTCAGCAAGTTAGAAATGCCTGTGCCTTCAGAGGAGCATCCTGCATCATGTGGCTGCTTCAACATTGCTGCTTCAGTGTGAGGCTTGTGTGAGAACTGATGATGGCTTGAAACCCTTTCTGTGAACTGAAGTCCTCCTGTCAGCTAACCTGAGAAATAAATAACTTTTGAGTTTGTGTGTGTGAGGTTGTGTTTGTTTATTTTAAAACACCAACAGCTTTTACCATTGAAGGGTTTGTTTCGTTTTTTGTCAGGGAAGGCTTACCAGGATCTTGGTTTTGTCAGCTGCTTACTTGTTTATTCAATAACTGCTCTTTTTTTCCTTCCTCTGTTTTACTCAGGAGCTACAGTTTCAGAAACTGCATTCTGCAGGATGCTTACTGCTTTCTTAAACTAACCATTGAAAGGTTTATGGAAGGAAAGCAGAATCCTAATTTATTGCCAGAGAGAATGTTGTAAACCAGCTTCTGATTAAACTTTGCACAATTTTGTTTAAAATTTACTTTTAAAACAGATGGTTCAGGAGACACAACTGTCTCGTTTCCATTCTGATTCATATCTTTATAATGTAAGGCTGAAATGTGTATATCTAAAATACTTTTCATTAACATTTTTTCCCTCAGTAGCTGTACAAATATTGATAGAATAGCATTGATTTGTGGTTTTGTTTGTAGGCATGGGCTTTTTAATTTTAAAGTTCCTCACGTTCTTTTTCTCAGCACTAGGAATGTACAAAGGTTTTTGATACAAGAAACACACTTTTGTATGATGGTTTCTAACTCTGCTCTTCACCTGTCTAGGAAGGCTGTCGAGGAGGAGAAATGCAGGGATGTTGCATCCCATCAGAGGAGGCTTCTTTATCCTCCAGCTGCACGATGAGCTCCTATATGAAGTTGCAGAGGACGATGTCATCCAGGTACAGCCCTGCAGTTCCTCTTTCAGCTCTACTGTGTTAGTGTATTTCAAGCAAGCCTTCCTTCTAGGAGCTCACATTCTCTTCCCTGGATCCCCTCTCCCTGCGTGCTGAAAGGTCTGTGAAAACTAAGTTCAATTGGATGAAAAAAACGTGTTTGCATGCTTGATCCCTTGATTTTCAGACTCAAGCCACCCCATGGGTTAAGCTCATTTTCAGTGTGTGCTTTGCTGCTTATAACAGCAGTTCATGCAACTTGTCTGTGAGGCTTGATGAGTGAAGTGGCCTTAGTATTGTTGATAGGTGTAGGGAGAAGTATTTCCTTACCTGGAGGTATTTTTGCCTCCCTGTTTATGCTCTGGAGCCTGACTCAGAACATGTATTATTACAGCTGTGGTTTGTAGTCTATGCAGGGAAAAAGGATTCTATTCTTTTGGTATTTGTTTCCTTATTCCCTACCTACTTGTCTTCCTCATAGGAGCACTGTGGTGCTGGTTGGCAGCGTGGTAGGTACAAGGAATGGGCTCTGTGGTTTTAAAGTGCCCTTTGTGTGTGTGTGTGTGCTCTTGCTCCCCAAAGGCGCTCCTGTGCCTGGGCACAGAGGTGTCTGTGTGGCAGCTCTCAGGGGCAGGTGTTTGAGCTGGGTGTTGGCAGCTCAGTGTTTCCCAAGTCCTGAGCATGAACACAGGGAGGGCTCCCAGGCCGTGCTTCCATATCCTGGGGATACCTTGGAGATACCTTTCTTCCACTTCTGCACAGGCACATCGTCAATGACAAAAGGTCATCTCCTGATGGCAAGCAGTAACTCCCAGTCTGACAGAGCTTTCAGCACTGCTGTCTGGCCTGAGTGTGCATGTATATATTAATAATTATGTATTAATAAAAATATGAAGAATATAAGTGAGTATATCTATTAATAATATATATATTAATTTAAATAAAAACAAAAGGGTTGATATTTTTGTCTTGAATCTCAGCTCAAGCTTTTTCTCATTTTGCCAGCTTTGTTCAGACGTCTGCTTCAATCCAGGCAGGCTGCTTTAGAGACAAAAAGGCTCCTAATATTCTTCCTGTAGATGACTGAAATCCCCTGAGTACAGGCTTTAACATCTTTAGATACTGACTCCAGTTTATCATGGTGTTCTCACTTGGAGACAAGTGAATGGATTTGCTTATTATTTATTGTATTCTATTATTTTCATGAACTACCTCAACTTCAAGAGCAATTATTACCAGATTTTCTAACTTCCTTCAGATATATTTCTCCATAGATTTTTGTGGGCAGTTGCTTAAACCAGCAGGTTTTCCTGTCTCCCTTGCAGCACAGCTGCTGTCCCTGGTTCTAGGTGCAGCAGCCCTAATCTGATGTTCTTTGCTGGTGCCATGTGCTGGACTTGTGACTATTCTCAGAGAATCTCCTTCTGTATGGTTCATGTTTCTTTTGATATGCTGGGTCCCAAACTTGATCAAGGCTGGAGTGGTTTGAATAGAGCGGAAAATTGATCTGTGTGTCATGCAAGCAACACTTTCTGTGTTCCAGAATTTCATTTCCTTGTTTTCTCACAGCAGTGTGCCTTGCTTAAGCCCTGTTCAGTTTCTAATCTCTGATAACCCCATTTTTTCCCTGCCCAGGCAGTTATTTTTCATCCTATTTTTGAACAGTAGATTATTTCTGTCCTAATTCTCTACCCTGCTTCTTTCTACTCTGTACTGTAATTCTGTGCTAAATTACATCCTATTTCAAAGCATTTTTCCAGGTTATCAAGATCATTTTGAAATGCAGTATGTAGGGGCATAGGGGTTTGGAAGACAAATCTTCCCCTAGTTGTTAATGCTGTTGTAAACTCTTGTGCTCTGATCTCCTCAAATCCCCTCCTCTGTTCCCCAGCAAAAACTATGGAGGAATTTCTACAATGGGTACCTGTGAGGAAATTATGAAAACACATGGAAGGGTCAGAAAGCTTGAATGTTCCTCTGCTGCTATTCCTCTGCTCTGAATAGCCACTCTGCTAGTGGCTTCTAGCTGAACTTAGGAAACACCATAATTTCAAAGCCTGTTTTCACTCTGCTCTGGAAAGGTTCATGGGATGGGTGTAGACTGAAAGATTCATTCAAATAAGCAGTCCAGGACAGGCTGGATTCTGCATGGGTCTTTGGAGAGGAAAGGGAGTACCTCTACACAGGGCAGGTTTTTACAGTCAGGAAAAAAAATCCAGTCTCTTGTAATCCAAATAGTTGCAGAAAGAAATAATTTCTGGTCTCCTAACTGTGTATTGAAGCGAGTGTTTTCTCAGGAATACTTCTGGAGGGCAGAGAACAGTTACCTCATCTGTTTACTAGAGGGCAGGAGTTGCCTTAACTAAATAGTGAGGGGGAACCTGGGCAGTGTTTGTAGCACCCACATGGAATGTGACCTGCTTTCCCAGAGGTTTATAGTTTGTGTTTCACGAGGTGCTTTTCATGCTGGCACAACACGGAGGAGCCACCGTTCTTTGCTCCTGGCAAATTTGTTTTGTGTCTTGCTTTCAGTACATTGAAGTTTTCAGAACAGATTCCATGAAACATGTAAGAGTTATGCAGCTGAGTGAAAGGTGAGACTCTGCAGGACTCTCAAGTGTTTAATAGAAAGTTAATCTTGGCCTCTTTTCTAAGTAGTCTTAAACACTGCAGAACCAGTTACAGCTCTGTGCTGCATAAAATCTCACTGGCTTTATACAGTTTCTCCATTCATAAACACTAATCAGGATTTGGTTGCATTCCCATTGGTGGTAAGTCAGTGCAAATAAATGCAGGAGAGGATTCCAGGTGTCTGCCTGCCCCAGCTATTGACAGAAACCCAGAGCATTGAAGTTTTGTGTGTGGCTGATGCCTGATGTTTTCTCTTAGGTCGCTCAGATCGTGAAGCACGAGATGGAAAACGCCATCAAACTCTCGGTGAAATTGAATGTTAAAGTGAAAATTGGCCCCAGCTGGGGAGACCTGCAGGACCTGGAGCTGTGACAATGCTGTGTGGCTCTCCCATGTGTGAGGAGACAGAAGGCACCATGGACTGGGCAGGGCGAGGGCCTGTGATCACCTGCTGGCGGTGTGATCCTCCTGTGCTGTGTTCCTACCGGCAGGGTAACAAGCTGCCTTCTGAAACATGTGGTGGAACATGGTATGAATTCACCAAGCCAAACCCTCCAGAGCTCAGTCAGAGCACTGAAGCATGTTTACAAAACTGTGAAATTATTAATTGTTAAAAGAAGGAAATTTAAATGAATTCTGTTAAAGTGTGCTTGATCTTGTACAAACCCCCAAAGCCTAATGAATTTATTACGTATGAAATGAGCTGGATTACTTTATTAAAACAAGGCACTAAGCTAATTTGGCAGTTCTTGTGTGTAATTGTCTAGGGCAGAAAAAGTCATTGTGATTGCACTTGATGTAGAATTTTGCAGGCCTCTGCCAGGATTATCCTGTACTGGATTCTGCTGATGACACTCAGGTGCTGAAGTAGCTTCAGGTGCTGAAGTAGCTTTACAGCTGGCTGGATTTCTCACTGAGCAGCTGTGCAGCATTCACAGCGAGTGGAACCTGTGCCTGGTTGGCCTCTGACTTTTAAGAAAGCATTTCGGTGACTGTTATAATTCATCCTACTGCTACCTTGCAAACTGGCCTCAAGAGGGATATTGTTTGGAGTCTCTGGGAGTTAATACAAAATCACCAGCAGAAACATTTTAAAGAAAGAAGCTCAATGAATTGTTTAAAAACTTCATGGCAATGCATACTTTTGTGAGGAAGAAAACCAGCTCAGTCTGGCCAGCTGACATGGCAGCCTTGCTGATGTTTGAGGTCTGGTGTGTTTGAGAGGAGTTGTTACACTGTGGTGGGTGACCTGTGGCTCTTCATTCAGAGACCATTCTCCTACGGAAGCCTCCTCGCACCTGCCTGTTGGCAGCCCCACTAAAACCTGCTCAGATTTCCCCCACTCTTTGCCTCAGTGTCTTTGGTGCTAACCCTATGATCAGGCAGAAGGCTTTCCTGGGAGTTTGGGCTTGTCAAGCTGAGCTGGGACCAGATCCTTCAAAAGAAGGGGCAAGGAAGGAGCTTGTAGGAAACTAATCTGCCACTATTTGGCATTACTCTCCCCACTAATACCTTCTGCTCTGGCTAAATCTCACATCACATGTTTTCATTTCCCTTGCAGACAGTTGTGATGGTTACACAAGTTCAGCTGCTTTTGTTAACTTCACACAATGCCTGACCTTGAATTCTGTCATTTTCATCGTCTAGCCCTTGTGTGTTACAAGAAAGGGAGAACAAGTGCCTCCTGTCATCTTCCTTATGCCTGTAATTATTGTATCATGTCTTTTTTCTGCAGTTCCTCCCTAATGTAATCAATCTCCATCTTTCCATTCTTGCCTCCTGTGGGAAGTTTTCAAGCCCCTAATTATTCTTTCATTTGTGAACTTCTGCTGGCTCCTTTTTAAGCATTGTACTTTAGAAGTTGCTTTTTCAGGCTGATCTGAGAGGTTGCACACTCGGCTTTCAGCAGCCTGAGAGGGGGCTCGAGCTTGTTAACTTCAAATGCGGTGCTTCTGGCAGGGCCATTATCCCGACATCAGAAGTCCCTGGCACCAGGGGCTGGAGAACACAGGGAGTTTTCAAAGATGGTAACGGGGCCTCCTTACAAAAAGCTGCATCCCGGACTCTGATCCAGCACCTGCCTGTTGTGCAGCAAAATGGACACGTGGTCCTGAGCCAGAGCCCCAGGTGGGGCTGCCTTGGCTGCCCTGCTCAGCACTGTCTTGGCCTTCTTTCCCCTTCTGTGTTCCACCGTACATTGAGATGTTTTTCTTTTCTTCCTGCCTGCTCTATGCCGTGGCTTTCTACGACATCTGTCACCTGATGGCTGAACTCTTTATCCACAGCATTGGGGTTTTTTTCTTAGTTTATTAAAGCTTTTGTTATTAACAGATCTGAGCCGTGGCACCCTGGTGCCTGACCATTTGTGTGCTCTGCCTGTGAAGATGCTGCCTTGGACTCGTTATCAATTCACATGGCCTGATGATTTCCTGTCCCTGGGTGTCCTGCAGTGACACACCTGTGCCGTATTTCAGCCCTCACTGGGGCTGCTGTCATTTGGGCTGCTTGTTCTTTGGCACATGGCAGTATTTCCCTCCCACACACTGCCTTCAGAATTTCCAAAGGATGGATCTCACCCGTATTTCTCAGCAAGCTCTCTAGAAGGGGGTGACGCTAATCAGTAAGGGGATTAACATGTACCCAAACTTATTTTGACTAACAAACTCGATGGGTTCATTTTAATTAAGCAGTAATTTGGAGCAAATGAGAAGATAAGAGGTAGCCACTGTGGCGTTCGAGTGGTGTTACTAGGACTGGCTCTGAGCTGTTGGCTGATTGCTGCTATTTACATTCCTCAGTTCTGATTAGACTTTAACTCTTAATGACACTGAGCAGTGGAAGCAGAAGAGGGCTTAGGTCAGGTAAGCAGAGGTACTGGCCAGAAGTGCAGAAAAGGGTATGGGTTGTTTTCTGAAGGTGGTAGAAGGAGCCTGGCTGCTCACATTACTTACCTGTTTTTGCCTGTGGGCTGCTTTTCCCCCACCTCTGATGGGCTGAGCCCTGTGTTTAGCTGGAAATTGGGCTTTTTATTAATTCAGGACCTGATAACCAGAGTGCAGTCTTGGTCTCCATGTAGTCAGGGTGGGATGCATCTGGTAGTGTTTGCTCTGTTCCTCAGCTTGTTTGTGTGTTTCTCTCTCTTCACAGCCCACTCCAGCCTCCTGTCAGCTGGCACAGCCCGGGACAAGGACAGATGAACGCTGCAGAAGGAGTAAGAGTTCTGTTTGTTAGAACTGTTGGCAGTCTTGTCCCTTGGTGCACACAGAATTGCTACTGCAGCCTAGCATGAGCCCTGCACTGCCCTTGCCTGGCTCCTGCACCAGCAGGGATGTGTCTGCCTGCCAAAACAAATCCGGTTGGGATGCAGTCCTGGCAAACAGCTGTGGTCGCTGGGAGTGCCTTGTCTTCACATGATGGGAACCTGCAGGACCCAGCTCCTCGAACGGAGAGCTCGTCCCCCGGGGCTGCTGAGCAGCCCTGATCTGGTTGGTTCCCATTTGCTTTCTGCTCACAGTGACTCAAATTTGCATTCAGTGGGCTACTGGTACGGGGCAGAACTTGCCCAGCCTTGGTAGCAGGAACTCACACCTTTGGTGTTTGCTGCAGCCTCTTGGTTCTTTTCCTCACAGGCAGAACACAGTATTATTTTGCCTGAGTCCTTCTGCTGCAGTTTTCCTTTTCTCCCTGGCTACTGAAGCAGTGACAGGCAGGTGACAAATAATGACACTGGTAATCTGATCTGGTTCGGTCCTTCTGCCTTTCTCCTATGCTGCTTGCATTCCATCAAGAGTTGTACATAGCTGACAAGAGGGATCTCGGAGCTCAGCACCTTTGGCTGACATTTTAAGCTTCTCCTGGCAGAGCAATTCAGACGTGCTGTTGGGAAGTGCCCGTAGGTGAGCTCACTCCTGCTGTTCTGAGAGCTCAGCCTGGGGGTGGCTGTGTTTACCCTGAAGCGGGAGTGACAGGAAGGGGGCTCTTGCTTGGCTAGGAAGCCCGGGTCCAAGGCTAGTAACATTCCTGGGGGCTGGTAGGAGCTCCACGTGAGCTCCCTGCAGTGGAGCATGGGAACATCAGCTGGGGCATGAGTTTTGTCCTGGCAGGAGCTGCTGGAGGAAGGGAGGTGACCATCCCCACCCCAGCAACAACCAGGACTGCAATTTTTGTATTTCTGAATGAGAAGTGTAAACTCCAACCAAAGGCTTTACACAAACCATGCACCTTTGAAATACTATAAAGAATCTAGGAGTAGAGGTTGGGAAAAAAGAGATTACACCAACTAGTATCAATTCTTTCCTTTATTTTCTTTCCCTCTGTTTCTTTTTTTTTGTTTTTTTTTTTTCTTTTTGGTTGTTAGTGGGGGCTCGAAACAGCCTCACTTTAAGATGCCTTAGTTTTGTGGTGCTGATTTAGGATACCTGTGGAAACAGGACATGGTTAGCACAGGAGTGTGTGGTTCACCCCAGATCAGCCTTCGTTCTTAGAGACAGGTCAATGACTCATCAACAAACCACACACATACTCAGTCCACATTTCCTTGACACTGAATCTGAATATTTGTTTCTATTTAAAAAAGTACAATGTTTGATTTGTTGATTTAATCACAAAACAAAACACATGAATGGAAACACTCATTTACATGACTATTGCTTATACACCTAAGAGAAAGAGTTGACTACGAATGGCCACAGGCAGTTCCTTCATGAGAGAGAGTGTGCTCTTACCAGACCCTTCCAAGGCAAAGAAACATTCAAGACTGAAATATGCTGTGCTTGAATTCACCTTTGGGCTATGGGGAAGGATGGATGGGGCGGGGCCCAGGCTATTTGAGGGGCATAATTAACCAAAACTGGGGGTTTGCCTGTGCTACAACACACACAGTTTATCTGTGAAGGAGGCCTGAGGCTGGATGCAGCTCTCAAGCACCAGTGGTTTCTATTGGAAAAGAAAAAGGTTTCTATGCCCACCTGCATTACAATGCCCACACTGTGGTCTGAAAGGGATTCTGGAAAAGGAGTATAAACTGTTTTAGAGGAAGGTTTATGTGATAATTTTATACAATACATGTAGTAAATAGAGTATTTTTGTTACACATTTTTGTGACAATCCTGGTACTGTAGGGAATGACTAATTGATGTAGATAGTTGAACTGTAGAACTGTAAAAAAACTTAAAACCTCCCCCCAGGTAATAACAAAAAACAAAACCTGATTCTCAAAATTTCAATTGTCATGTCTTTTAATTCAAGATTTGCAACTGAAGTTAAAGCTCTAGGAATGGATTTAAATTTTTTTATTAATAAATAAAGTAGCTTGTACTTCATTGAAGACTTGCCAACTCTGCAGACTTATAAATAATCTAATTTAACGCATTTTCTCTGTCTATCTACAGCACTAAACATAAGATTACAAACATCTGGTCAAACCCAAAGGTGTGTGTGCTGTTGGAAGTTCTGTGTATCTGGTTTTGGATGTGATTGTGACAGAGCTCCCGGAGAGAAGAATGTGAGGGAACAAGGCATCTAAATGAACAAACAGCATTTTAAACTGAACTAACATTTCCAGCCCATCTGGCCTGGTGTAGCTGAGGATTGCGAGGCTGAAGATATATCTGAGCTTAGGATTTTGCTTGAGGTGGTGCTGTCTGAGTGGGAAAGGTGAAAGCACAGAAAGATTTCAACATCCAGTGACAGCCAATGTCCTTGATTTTCCTCCAGCCAGTCCCAGTCCTACAGTCTTTCTCAGAGTCAGATGCTGTGCTCCTTGCTGGGAATGCTGCAGCTTCATGCCTGTCACTGCCAGCCTTGAGCAGCATTCAGGGCAAGCCTTGCAAAAATCCCACACTCCCCCTCATTTCACAATAAATCACCCAGGCAAGAGTTTTTCCTCCCTCATTGAACTTTTTAAGTGATGGGTTTTTTTCCACATACATGGTAAATCTTGATAGAAAGCATTTAACAGTGTGCACTAACAAACTTATACAACATATACATTACATATATATATTATATATATAGAATGTTCTATATACAAACATATACAACTTTTTAGATCTCTACAGACTACAAGAAAATTGATAATTATAGTCACAAGTGGTGAACTGAACAGAAATAGTAATTGGTAACTGTCTGGAAATACGTAAAATATGTAAGAGTGGAAAGCTGTGACCTGATGGGGAGTACTAGAGAAAAGCTGCTTAAAAGTTTGGTATTAAAAATTGTAATTTTGAGGGCTGCTAAATTCTCATTTCTCTGTTGCATAAAAATGCAAATTGAAATCTACTGGCAGGTTTTTTTTCCCTGGTGTTAAACTAGAGACTGTTGGCAGCCAAAGTCAGTCAGGCCTTGTGTAAAAGACTTGTTGAGGACACTGGGTGAGCTGCAGCGCTCGGCAGTTAGAAGTTGCTCTTAAATTTCCTTCAAAGTTCCCATGATTCCAACCAGCCTGTGGGGCTGCTTCTAGCTGCCACACACCAGGGCAGAATGGAAAATAAGCTGGCTGCTGGGCAGCCTGAATTCTGCCCCAAAGGATTTTGCTGCCCAGAGACCAGCGGGTTTGGATTATAGGCCAGAGCACAGGCCCAGTGAAAACAGGATTGAACTGAAGATCAGATTGCTATAATGTTGTCCTTTCTCATTCTCGATGCCTGGTTAGAGCAGTGCTTCCTCAGGCACAAGTGGTCATTTCTGTGACCCAGCCACTGGAAGGAATTCCCCAACCCAGTTCCTACTGGCATCAGAGTGGCAAGTTTGGCATATCCTTACACACATACACAGCAAAATCCTCTTGGGGCATGGACAACTCCAATTCCTTCTCTCTCAGCAGAAACCCAGGCACTGCTCAGGCTTTGACCTTTTTCCCCACAAGTTTCTACAGTTCTGACAACATAGAGCAGTTTCTCCTGTGCCAGAGAAACTTGTGGAGTCTCATTCCCAATTGAGCTAGACCTGACAGGGCCATCATTTTGATTTTGCCTACAGCGAAATGTAAAAATCCTGTAAATCATGAAATTCTGTTGTACTACAATGGGAATTTAAAACTTAACACCTCAAATCTCTTCCAACCCTTTAACTTGTGCAGTGGGCCAATTGTGAGGTCAGACTTCTGGATGGTATAACTTCCTGGGCTGTATTTTATTGTAGGTAAAGGAAGGAGATGGAAAAGACATCTTTGGGAGGGATCATCTGACCACTGTGACGATACACCGGTGAAGTTAAGGTCTAGTTGCCTGTCTCCATCAGTGTCCATCAGGATTCCTTGAAGGGACAGAGGATGTTACTCTTCTTTAGCAGAAAATTTAAAGGCTGTTTTTCCAGCTTCTCCTCACTTTCTTTTTTCTAATTTGAAACTATGTCCAGGCACATAAAAACAAGCCTTCAGTGCCTTGTTTCCAAGCCAATCTTGGAAAAATTTCTAACCTAAAAGTTGACCTGTATGGCAGTGAGTCTCTTGTAGGTTAAGGTGGAGCATTCTTATGGACAGGCAATAAATCCAACTGACTGTTCTCTTCTGTGGGCTGCAGATTGCAGAGTTCTCTGCAGCATTCACTGGAAAAAGCAAACAAGCCGCTTTGAAGCAGAAGCAAATTACTTTTAGCAGTGTGAGCAGAGAATAAATTGCCACTCGTCCCTGGTGTCACTTTATATATGTGTTATATATGTATGTTGACAATGGTTTTCCATGCTCCTCCCTGGCCCATTGTGTAGTGTTGCTGCTCTAATCTCTCTCTCTCTCTCAGGTTTTGGGAGGTTTCTGTGCAGGTCCCCTCTCATAATTTCAGCTGAACACTTGTGAGCATTGTTTGAGAGGACTGTGGTTTCCCATCTTGCCCTTCCTAACTTGAAGAAATGGTTTCCAAAGCTGGTTTTCTATTCCTGCTGCTGGGAAATAAGGCAACCAAGTGATACAGATTCCACAGGGATGAAAAGTGCCATGGCCCCCTTCAAGGACAACAGATGACTCTAGAGCACATTTTTAAAAGTAGAGATTAGAATGACATGTCATGTGCTCTGAATTGCACATAAACCATCTATGCACATGTCTTAATGACCTTTTTAGATAGTGCCTGTCCAGCTACCTGCAAAATCTTTACATTTTGGGCATAGGATTTTGAATTTATTTATCTTTCTGGTAGGAGTTAAAGCGCACTGATTTTGAGCAACGTTTTTCAAGGGAAATAAATAGCAGATAAGAAAATGCAGCTCAACTCATTTTTATGTGGAGAACAGTAGCAAACATGCTTGAAATGTACTGGCTTTTTATAATGTCACTTTTAAAAAATAAAGACTTTTGTCATTTAAGGTGTTTTTTCCTTTTTTTTTTTCTTTTTGCTTAGAATAGAAATAAATCCCAGTTTTCTTCGGTCACAACATGCTTCCTTTTTCTCTTTTTTTTTTTTTTTTAAGATGGCAATTAGTCATGCAAAGTTTTATAAGTGCATTAACATTCGAGTTTGTACAGAATATTTTTAACCAGACGCACTCCCCACAGTTCATACCTACAGCTTCTGAAAAACTACATGCCACAGTGATGGTTGAATTCCTTTTGGGAAAAAATTGGCCACCCCATGAGCCAGCTGTTGGAAAGACCCTCATGATTCCAGCTTCCGTCTCACGGTCTGTAAAATTTCTCCTTGACGTCCACTGTGATGAATCCAATAATAGTAACAGGAAAACATCTTCTAGGAGAAAAAACTGTCTCTGGCCAGTGACTGGTAGATTTGGGAATTACAGGTTGCTTCCCTGAACAGTGTTCTTAATAAAGCCACAAGCAGCTTCTTTAAAAGTCTAAAACTGGTACCACTTTTTGTCCTTGTATTTGAGCATCACCTACAGAGATGGGAAAAAAACCAAACAAATGGCAATCAAACACTGCCCTGCATATGAGAGACCACACATGACCTAGGCCCATGAACTGTCAAACTTCAGAATTAATAAACAAAGAACAATGCAATACTCCACTAAAGTGTCATCAGGTCTTGAGTCCACTGAGATCTCATATTTAATTTCATAGTTATTACATTTAAAAAGTGTTACCTGCTATTGCTGTTTTTTAGAAGATTTTTCCTGAGGAGCTTTAACTACTTTCTTCTTCAAAAATTAAAGGAACTTGCTTTCTATAGGAATAAAAAGACACTTATCTATGTAACATAGTAGATATGCCCTGAATATATAAACTTCTTGCATTTCAGGGCACATTCTTTCAGCCTCACACTTAGAAAAGCCAATAAAAATGTAAAGGTCTTGTCTGGAGATGTGATGCACATTAAATGAAAAATGTGCATTTTGGGAAATATGCTTTGATGTTGTTTTATCTTCAAGAAAAATCACTTTAGTTTTCCCAGTCTTAACAGCGTGGGATGGAAAAGCTTTCCATTTCCAGCTCCAAGCACAGAAGCTATTCCTATTCCTGGCAAGGCCTATTCTATATAGCTGCACCACAGGGCTGTACTAGTAATGTTCTCTTCCCAGTAAGATCTGTAAAGGTTCCTATACACACATCCACCCACCTGTTTTCTGCCCTACTGCATGGATGTGCTGCATTAAGTGGCTTAAAAAAACCAAATCATAACGAATTAGTGAGAAAGGCAAGATGAGAAGTGCCGTGTTCTAAATTCAGAGGCTAACAATGGATGCTCATTTCGGGAAACGTGAAAGGAAGGGGTGTGCAATGGCAGTTTATTTTTGGCATTCTGATAGTCTGGGAGCAGGAAGAATGCTGCGCCAGTTGACATGAGCACACCTCCAACACCATGGCTGGGGGAAAGGCAGAGAAGGACACTTGGCTTTCCCAAAGGGAAGGGTTGCAGGGTTGGCAGTACCCAGTTGCAGGGCGTGGGTGCCAGGGCTCCTACCTCGTGTGCATGTTTGGAGAACGCTTCTGCGCTGGCCATCATGCTGGCAGTCCTTTCATCCAGCTCGCCCAGCTTCTGTCCCCTCTCGTCCAGGGCGATGCGTGCGCGAGTCAGGTCCCCAATGACCCCTCCCGCGGCTCCTCTCACACCTTCAATCCCGCCTGATCCGGGGATGTGCTGGGCGAGGCTGCGAGAGGCCTTTCCTGCTGTGGCCTCGCCAACTGCAAAGGAGAAATGGACAGACAGACAGACAGGGATGAGCTCCTGGCCTGGCTCTGTCAGTGCTCCTCAGCCTCGAGCTGGAGCCTTGCAGCAGCAATGCCATTCGATGGGCACATGTGGGAAGCTTTGCTCTGTCACCATCACATCTGCAGTGCAGTCGAGTGCCCCCCATTCAGCTGATCAAAAGAAGCTACCAAGGTGAAGAAACTATGGAATGGCAGACAAGGACCCTCCCCTTCCTCCACTCAGTCAACTTTCTCTTTTCATCAGTCATCTACATCTTGTGTACTACTCCATTCCTAGATGACAAGGGCAGGTGCACTCAAGAATGACTTTCTGCCAAAAAAAGACCCCGGACAAGAAATTACTCACAAAGCTCCTCTCTGTCAAAAGCTTGCCCACTTCCTCCAAAAAGTCCTTTGAGAAAGCCTCTGTTTTGGGCTTCTGGTGTTTCCACAGGAGTAAACAAATCCCCAAGCATGTCCTAGTAAAGCCAGAAAAAAGTCCATGTAAAAGGTTTGGGAGGTGACAGCAGTTCTAGGTGTTTTCTTGATTTGCATTACCAAGCCACATGCACTGGATCTAATCAACTTAAAAGAGTCTGTTGTGTGAACAGTATGGTGTAGGTAATATCTGTGTATTCTGACAAATGCTTGGGCTAACTAGACTCACTCATGCTTTCAAAGGGACTTGGTTTGTCACTGCCCAGTCCCATGCTTGTTACACCAGAGGAAAAAAAATGCAATTAATACAGAATGAAAATACCAGTGATAAGGTCACATTTTGCTTAGAAACAGCAGAACTGACACTGTAATTGAATAAACAATTTGTTGTGTATTATGTATTTTGCTTTAATGATTACCCAGCCAGGCTGGGCAGTCACTCTGCTTTGTGTTTATAGCACACCTGAGCTCAGTGCTTGCCAGCAATTCAGAGTTTGGTGGCTTGTTGTTTAGTTGATTTTTTTCTTTTTAAACAAAATCCATTACCTTCCATACAACCTTCCCCCACCCCACGAGTGTGCCATCAGCAATGCTAAATAAGCCCATCTGCTGAAGGCACTGCTCTGGTGCCACATCTTGGAGCTGTCGCCCCAAACAAATCTCAGGCTCAGATTTATTTGTTGCAGTACCAGGAAAAGCCAGCTCTCTGGAACAAAACTGATGGGAAAAGTGTGCAGTCCCACACTTTAGTGTTTGAAACCAGTGGGGCTGTGTGCACTGGGAACACTGTCTGCCCTGTTGCTCAGCTCTGTGTTTGCTCAGCCGAGCCTCAGCAGGCAGATACAGCTGCTGTGCTGCACAGAGCACTCGCTCCTGGGGGCTGAGTGTGAGGACAGCGCTGTGACTCACAGCCACTGCTGATCTGCACAGTCACCTGCTCTGGGGAGAAAAATTACTGCAGCCCTTGGAGCCTAAGTGGAGCTCTCATGCAGCCCAGCTTTGTTTTCCCAGGTAGCAGGTGATACTGGGTCATCTGCTTTCTGTACACACAGAATGACCATGCAAACATTTTTTTGCATAAAAGCCAAGATAAAAGTAGCCATAGTCCAGCATTACACAGAAGCAAGGGCTGTGCTTCCCTTTGCTTGGTAATTGCAAGATGCTGTTAAGGCTGGTAAAAAAACCAAATCTAGCTTGTAACAGCCTCTTGCTGTAGGTCCATAGTCTAAGATACATCGGTCAAACCTTTTCATTATTTTAAAATTGGCTCCTTGCAAAATAATCTCTCTGGTGCACAAAAGCTGGTGTGCAACGCTCACTCCTCCTTTTCAGACTCGAGACAGACAGTGCTGTGATGTGAGTTGAGCAGCTCAGCACATGTTATTCCCTAGGGCATAATGAGCGCTGGCAGGAGCATTTCTTTTATACTTCCATTCTAGTTCACTGCTAATTATATAACCCAGAACTTATTCCCTCTCTTTCTTTTTTTTCCATTTTATTACTCATGTTTCTCTCTGTAACCTCTCACAATTCCTTCTCTTCAGTAAGACATTTTCATTTGCATTTCCATTGTAAAATAACCAAACCAAACCAGCCCATATCTAACATTGTAAAGACTTTTTGCACAGGTGCAGGTGACAGTACATGAAAAAGCCCAAAGGACAACATAGCTGCTGACCTCTCTCTGTTGCTTTGGCATCATTCAGTCAGGGCAAGTGGAGAGGAACAGATCTGTCCTGCCCCTGCAGCACTGTCCTTATCAGTGCCAATTTACCCCTGATGAGTGAGGCCACCACCCCTCCCACACACAGGCACCAGAGTGAGGTGTGAGCCCTACCTGCAGGTTGTCACACATCTCCTGGCTGTACGTCAGGCGCTGGATCTCTGTGGGAGAGCTCAGGTACAATGCCTGCCCTTCATTAGTGAAACAAAAGGTCCGTGCTATCCTCATGTCTGTGACAGGCAAATAGTTGATGTCCAGCAGCGGGCGGAGGCTGGGCAAGCTGAGGAGAAGCAGATTCCCAGGTTAGTCACCAGCTGCCACACGTGGTACCACCTGCTCTGTGTCTGCATTTTAAACCAACAGTTCCCGTTTATGCTTTTCATAACTGCAACAGTTAAAGTGCAGCTCTCAGCTGAGAAATTCTGCCATAAACATGCTGTCTTCCCATCATACTTTGTTTGCATGCATGGAGAAGTTTTATCTGCCCTGCCTCCATGGCCCTAAGGCTTCTGCTACTGTCTGGATGTGGGATGTGCATGTGGCACGGTACGGCTTGTGCCACATGGCTGGGTAGTTTGCAGGGCAAGGCCTGCATGGACATCTGTAGGAAATGGCCTGGCAGGGCCCTGCTTCCACCCTGTGGACGAAGGCTCCAGCATCGCCTTTGCTGTCCTCCAGCTTCCAGTGGTTTGCTGTTTTGGACAGTACTTTCCAAAATTTAAATGGCCTGGCCAGGGAAACAGGGTGCAGCAAGCGAGGGTACAACTACAGGGCTGCTGCACAGTCAGCTCCCTGGGGGAGGGGACCAGGAAGGGAAACCAAGTGCTCTGAACAGAAAATCTTCAGAAATGGCAGGAGTGGGACTTGGTACTTCACAGAGGATAAACAGTACCCTTTCTATTGCTGAGTTCTTTATTTCTCTCTATCTGACCCACCATAACTGAGCAAAATGATCAGAGCATTCTTTTATCATAGTTAAAAATCACCAGCCATCAACTGTCACAGGTAGGGGATTACTAGAAAAAAAAAGGAGCTTGCTTTGTTGTGCACCCACCTGCCTTAACTCCCCACGTGGAGACAGCCCAAGGAACAGGTATGGCTGCATCAAGGCAGGGAATTAAACACACCCACTAGGGAGTTAATGCAGAGCATCAGGCACTCTGGAGCAAACACAAGTGGAATATGACAGCACTGTGCCACCTCTTTGCTTAGTTTTGCCACAAGATTAGTTAGATAAGTACCTCAGTGTCATGATGTGCCCATTGGCACAAAAGCACGCCAGACAGACGCTGTTACAGAGGGTGACCACATCTGCTCGCAATAAAAAGGACGTTTCGGTGATGTTGTGCACATAAAGACATGTTTGGGAAGGCAATGAGAAGACTTTGGCTTGTTTTTCTGAACAAATGACTGCAAATTGATGATCACCCATATCTTGGGAGGAGGAAGGGGAATGCATGACAAGTTTCCTTTTCCTTGTTTTGTCACCGTCATCAGCACTGTGTGGATCCCTCCATACTTCGTAGGGCCGATGTGTCAGTGTCCCCATGCAGTCCAAGCAGGCGAAGGTCAGCACGGCTCCCTTCAGTGTCAGGACGGTGCCTGCAGAACAGAATTTCCTCTCACTGGCACTGGCACCACAGCCAGACTGGCTGTCAGCACAGCACAGCTGACACTCAGCTTTCGTAAACACAGCACACACATTAATCCAGCCAAGGTGACAAGGCTTGTTTGCTCAGCTCCTTCTGACCACATGAGAAGGTGAACAAACAGCCTGCCACTACTGGAAAAGTCTCAGGCAGCTGATATCTATAATAATGGATACAATACATGCTGTTGAAGATGGCCTCTTGTTTATCTCTACATTACACTACTAGAATATTTATTCCCCAGCAGTAAAATTGCTCCAAGTCTGGTGACCTTCCAGCATTGTTTTTCTAAACAAACTGGGGGTGGGAAACCTCTGTTCCTGTGCATTCTCCATTTTCTGTCCATTTTTAAAGCACATACTGCCTCTCCTCAGACCTGACCTCTCAGCCCTCTGTTCTCTCTGCTACACCATCTGTCACTCACTCAGCCAAGGATCTCTCCTGGTACAGAAACCTGCCAACATTTTTGTTTCCTTTCCTGAATTCCCTTCTGCTTCTCTGCAGCTTTCTGATACTAAGTCAAACTGTCCACAGAATTGTATACAGGACTGTAATTTCACAACATGAAGGAACTCTGCTAATTTCCCTGCCCTCACGAGAAGCATGTAACTTTGCCCATTACACAAGGCAATCTTTGGAACTAACACAACCAAAGTGTGTCAGTCCATGAAGTTGTTGGTCTCTCACGAGCATCTTTACCTGTGTGCCCTCCACTCAGTGAGCGACCATTGCTTGATTTTTTGAGACGTTTCTGCCCAAAAGGCCATACAAAATCACAGAGTTATTCCCCTGTGGTACCAAGACAGAAAAGGCAGGAAAAAAGCTGCACTCTCACCACTTGGTGACACCATGACTGGCTCTGACTGCCGTAAGTCGTCACTAGCAGGCAGATTGAGGGAGAGGATTATGACCATTCCGAGGCCTGTTCCAACCCAGAGACAGGAGGAGACAGCAGAGTCGTTCTTCCGGGCAAAGGACTCCATGAAGTACAAAGCTGTGATGGCCTCCTTTGAGTCCCTGTCAATACTGGACACGCTGGAGCTCCGGGAACGGCTGAAGGAGTTTTCCCTATTTTCTGCACAAATAAATATAAGCAAACAGGCATAAATTGGTGTTCCAGGAACAGGCACAGGCCTGCAGTAAATACAAACTCCCTGTAGAGTACAGAAAATAAAGTTTTCTTAACCTGAACAAACATTCTGACACTAGCATGATACCAGCTTGCTGCCAGTGTATAAATAAGTGTGGAAAATGCTGTCAGACCTCATCAGTTAGATCTGCATTAGAAATAGCTGCCTATTATGGAGATTAGCATAGACTAATTAGAATTTACAACAGCCTTAGCTCAAAGGACTTGTTCTAAATAGCACAAAATAATTTTAGGCCCATATGTTACCAATGCATTTAGAATTAATCCATGTATCTCAATGCTGCAGGACATGAAGGGAGATGCCATTAGCAGCTTCAGAGCACATGTTCCCTGCTCTGCTCTTGTTGCCATCACTAGGACATTCTAGCACTGCATTCACAGCCATCGTTTATTGTGAAGATATTAATAACTGCTCCCTGGGGAAAAGACACCCATTGCTGAACTGAACCCAGGATCCAAAATGTCTCAGGGTACAAATCCACTCTGGCCTCCCAAGGGGTGCAGTGAGAAACCTGCTCTGTGCCCTTGGCAACAACTGCAGAGTGAGCTGGCACTGCCCAAGCTTTAGCAGGCAGCATCGAGAGCCAGCTGGAGACAGAGCTGTGCTCTGCCCACTGTGAGTGCACAGGTACAGAGACTCTCTCTCAGCTTTTCAGAGAGAGGTAACAATGAACAGGCCAAATCTCTGCTTTGCTTTGCCTAGTGCCAGGCAGGAAGCACAAAGCTGCATGAGGGAGCTTCTGGCATTAACAGGAACATGGAGTCTATAAAGCACAGTGGGCTGAAGAGTTACCGATGAGTCAAGGAGCCAGAGGAAAGATGGGAGTAGGGCTGGCTGCTGGCACAGCCTTTGCAAAACAACTTGTGCCCCTGCTGCTGTTTACCAACTTGTAGTCAAAAATGGGATCAGATCACTGGAAACCCCCATGCTCTTTTACAACAATAATAACTGGAGGTGGAGAAATACTTGAAGATACTGGATCTGAGATAAAGGTCTTGCTTCTGAACCTATCATTATGAAGCAGATTTGTATCTGGTAGGAAATTGTCCTTGGTATAGCTTAGAAGAGAGTCATCTCTTCAGAGCCAACAGAAGTGTCTAAAAAGAGAAATACTTTCTGCCATGGTTGAAGAATAAAGTTAGAAAATTACTTTCTCACATACTCCAGCTTAAAACTGAGCTAATACTCACACTGTATACAAGGTTCCTGTGCTCCACCAGAGCAGCAGCTTTGCCAGTGAACCTCTTCCTCAGACAACAAAATGCAGCATTGTGTTACCCTGCCTAGATGCCTCAGTGCAAAGTCATCCCTACACTGCAGCTCCCTGGGGAAGACTGGAGACAACCAAGGCAAAGCACTGCTGGAGCCACACCAAGTGTTTCTGCATGTGCTACTGCCTTAAGTGTTGGCACACAGGGATGGGGCAGATTCTCCTGCTACTCTTTCACACTTGGGCCACCTTCTGTCCTTTGAGGGCTTCTGTAACTTGTCAAAGAGTAGTTTCACAGGACAGCTGTCCCTGGCACGTCAGTTCCACTCTCATGGAAAGTAGCTTATATCTACTTGAACTTCCTGAACTGCCCTCACCCCGTTTCCACTTTCATGTAGGCACTGTTGTAGCTCTCTAGTTCTGTCGCAGCACTGCTCCATGTACCTGCATAAATTGGGACTGCTGGCGCATCTACAAACACAGCTGCTAATACCTCGAGAATTAGTGTCTCCCATAACCCCAAGCACTTTGTACTCCTCCTGCAAGGAACCAGTTGGCCCAGCTCCTTCCTAAGCACTGACAGCTGACAGGTAAAGAAAGGAAGACAGTAATTTCAAGGCAGAGATCATCAGGGCTCCATATATATTTTTTTTCTCCCAAAGGGTACCTAATCTTTAATAAAAATGCTATTATGTAATTAATCTTCTCTTTAACAGGTGTATTAATATCACAGTCACATAAAATTCAAATATGGTGGTGCTCAAGCTAAGAAAGATGTTGAAAGGACAAATGCATTTAGTGTAGGCGACATACACAGAACTTAAAATATATGATGTGCCATTTGCATGTGTCATCAAGCTTTCTCCCTCCCTAAATTAACAAGAAATGTTCCTCACTCCTGTGCAGTACAGTTAACTAATACATCTCTGCAAAACTGACACTAACAGATATAATCTTTAGGACACTTCTGGGAACATACTGTGCCATTTTCTATTAAATACACTACTCAAACTGAAATTCTAAAGATCAGCAAGACATATGCCAAAATTTGATGTCATTAAACATATCTGAACAGCAAAGTCTGCAACTGCTATGTAACTTTATTGGCTAGCTCTAAAGCAAGGTAGAAATCTCCCTCTTCCTAGATTTCAGGATAAAATTTAGTTAAGTCTTGTTCCCTGGGACTCCTTTCTCAAAGAGATTCTACCCCAAAATTCTTTGTCTAGAAAGCACTCCATTGTACCCTGGAGAAACACAAAAGCACTTTCCTTGGGAAAATTAAAAAACTTGCCAAATCCTTTGCTAGTACAATTGCTATGTCTTAAAATGACATCCTGTCTTCCCAAACTTGACCTGCCAGTCTGTTGCAGTCCTTAACTCAACCACTATATTCCAAGTTTTCTGTTGTATTTTCCTTTTCTCACTCTGCCTGATGGGTGTAGAAAGAATGTCAGCTACAACATCTTTCTGCAGGAGCCTGAACCAGGACCACTTCCTCGTAACGTAGGTCGAAGTTGATTCAGACTCTGTGCTTCAGCGAGGGGACAGGACATTCACCTGTGAAAAGCTCCTCAGAAGTTTCCATCTTCTCCTCCTCTGGAGAACATCCTGCTGCATGGCGCTGTCTCATAAATGTGCTCCTGTCTCTAGATTGCCTCCTGCTTTGAGCAAGCCCATTATTTTCCTTTTCTCTAAGAGGCACATATCCAACTCCCAGGATCCAATAGCTCCCACACAGCCCCTCAGACCACCACATCCTTTTTCCTCTTCCTCTCACACACCTGGATTTCCTGGCTCTTCTTTTCTCCCATATTGGTCTCCAGGCTGTTTCTGCAGCTGGCAGCAGAGAGCACCATCAGAAGGATCCAGTGGCCCCTGAGAGCTAACTAGTGACTAATTTGGGAGATGCTGGGTTGGATGACAAACATCTCTGAGCATTATGACCTGCAGTCAGTGCATTTCAAAAAGCTGCATTCCATGGGTTAAGGCCACACAAAATAAACACCACTGCTGTCCTAACAGTAGCCCTGCTTTCTTCAAAATGTTTTCATTCAGCCCCCTCCTATGCACGGTTTGGGTTAATGAGCTGCAGGTGGAAACTCAAGAACCAACTTCCTTTGTGATACTGGACTGATTGTTAAATTTGGGTGATGAGCCAGCAGCATACAAATAGAAGCCTTATGACTTAAAAGCAACCAAAAAACCTCTAACTTGCTTCCCATCTCACAGAGAAACACACAGGGCATTTCAATGCACACACAGGTTAAAAAGGAAGCCGGTGCTTTTGAGCCTTCCCTTTGTTCATCCGTGTGCGAGCAGTGCAGTGCTGCTCATCGTGTGAGGATGTACAGATTCCATGGAAGTGCTCCAGCACTGGGAGTGCACCCCACTGCCATAAAGGCACAAGGACAGGAACAACTGAGCCAAACATCATCATGACATTTATACAAAAGCACCCCTTAGAAGTTGTCCCAGCCCCTTCCTTGCCTGACAGAGTGTCCTGCTGCAGTGCACTGGTGTCCAGGGGAAGATTTAATTTAGGGCTTGGGTGTTTTCTCAGAATTTAAAAGATAATTTGAGTAAATGATTCAATGTGTTTCAACTGCCACCTGTACAGAGCAGAGATTGCAGAGATCTTTTTTTCTTTTAACTTCCTTTTGCTTAGCAGAAATAAAACCAGAATTGCCTCACTTTCCTATGGAATTAAAAAAACCCCACACATGTGCCATGTTCAGGTGAATGTTCTGACTTGTCTATTCTCAGATTCAGCAAAGGTTTGTAAGGGGAACACATCCTCATCTATCGTATCTTCCAGGAAATTATTACTGGGATTTTTATAAAACAGTGGAATTGAGACTAACACAGAAGCATAAAGTGATTTTCTTCATGAAGTTAGGAATCAGGAAAATAGAAGTATCACTTGTTATGAGGAATGAAAAAACACAAATCTACCAGTGACAAAGATCAACATTTTCATTGCAAATATTTACATTCATTAATGTAGAGTTTTGCAATTGATTGTCAGTGTCTTGGATGCTATTTATAGGTCCTTTCCTGGTTTTAAAGTAATGAGTAATTGATCTGCTTATGAAATATATACAAAAGTTGACCTTTTTGACATGGAAATCAATATATTCTGAAAAAAAGGAAAAGTTGAATCGTTTATATTCTCCTCACTTGGAGAACTCTAAAAGTTTTAATCCCAAACACCAAACCTATCAGAAGCCAATGGAACTACTTAGAAAATTCACCAGTTTGAGACCATCATCTTAAATTTTAAGTCAAATCTGTCACTTTCAAAATTATGTAGTCAGGAAAGCATGCAAAGCTCTGAATGTCAGTAGAAATATACAGTAAAGGAATTATACCTCCAACATGAATCTGTGCACAGCAACATCACAGAGACACAGAGACCAAAGCACGGTACTGATGGCAATGCTTCAGCAACACAGAGGAGAAAAGGGCAGGAAGTAACACACATTTAGGAACACTGCACGTTTGCTTGGCAATAAAACCGACTTTTTAATAGCACCACTCTAAAGCTGCATTCCACATAAAGCAATTCACTAAAAAGCAGCAGAAGCTGCCTTAAGAACAAATAACATACTAATAATCTGGAATTTTACTGTGAATGATTTCCAACCAGATGAACTTAAGTAAGTTTCCCTAAAAAGATGCTGTGGATATGCAGCTTGCAGACCATTCCAGCCACGGTGGCTGTGTCTGCACTCTCATGGAGCTCACAGCTGTGGGATGCTTGACCCTCCTGGAGAAAGCTCTGAAATGTATTGCCCTGAGGTTGCTAGAATTAAGGCAGTGTAACCTGAAAAGCTTCATGGAATTCCCACTGATACAAGGCTGATGGAAATGATGGCAAATAAAGGCTCGAAAGAGAAAAAAACCTGGATCTTTACTTTGGTATTTCCAGAATATAGTAAAGTTCAGGCTTATGTTTTAGTTCAGCATGTTTTAAAACCAGAAGGGAACTGTCAGGGAAGAACTATTCTTTGTGTTAAAAAGGAAGTAGAAATGATTTCTATAAAAATGCAAAAGATCTTTGCAGTAAGAATCTATCAAACTTCCATATTTAATTGTATGAATCACTTCCCTTGACTTACACAAGCAAACTGTCTTCACATTAACATCACTAAGAGCTAGTTTGGACATCTCACAGAGAAACACACACAGTTTAGAAGCTTGGACACATGTTTCTTAATCAAAGACATCACAATTCTCTAGAACTTGAACCCCTACCTAAACTACCCATTCTGTTGAACCATCTTTCATAACACTGATGGTTCAGGAAAGAGTAACTTGTATAACTTTCATACATGGAAGTACCCAAGAAAAAGGTGGAGGCAAAAGGCATCATGGAAGATGATGAAGCCATGGCACAGCAACATCTCTGCCTCCACACCTTTCTCACCCAGGCCACCCATGGTGCTGGTGACCTCAGCCTCATCCCCAGGCTGCCACTGGGGTGAAAGATCAGAGATCCACAAAATCTGGACCTCCAGGGGCACTGGGAGTGGAACAGGCAGGCCAAGGGAAATGACCATGCCTGTAGCAAAACCCTTTATGTTGATCTGAAGTGATGGCTAGCAAGGAAAAAATGCTGAATTTGAGTATGTAGTGCATAACTTACCCTCAAATTCAACATGCCTAAAGGACAGTGTGAAATTAGCTTCACCTGGTACCAAATCATCATTTAAATTAAAACTGACTAGACATTGAGGGACTGTAAGAACAACAAAATTTTCATTGAGTTGGTTGTTTTAAAAACAAGGAAAATTTGCAGATTCTTATAAGAAATCAAGCTGATCCCAGCAGAACCTAACAGAAAATGTACTCCAAGGAAAAACCAAACATGAACTGCATCTAGCACAACAGAGTTGGAATTCATGCACCACCAGCTCACATGCATCTATGCAAGGCTCTTCTCCCAATTCTTCCCAGGCCTTTCCTAGCCATAAGACAGGCTCTTTCACAAGGTACTTCACTTCTTCACCAACCCCCTCCCCCTCCTTTTTCCAGGGACGCAGGGCATTGCAAGCTCTGCTGTAACCAGATTTAGGCAGACACACACTTGAGCTCCATTTGAACCTCCAAGAGAAACCAGTGGTTATCTCTGATAAAGATCATGATTCACTCCAAATGATGACAGCAACACTGGCCTTGTGCAGCCCAGTGACCGTAGAGCTCAGCAGAAAACTGGGGACTGGGGTACAGATCAGCCTAAGACGACCAACTCCTCCATCCATCCATCCATCCATCCATCCATCCATCCATCCATCCATCCATCCATCCATGCCTTCCGCATTGGTGACCTCGAGGTATAAAAAGGACCAGCATTCTTCATGTCTTCCCTGGAAGCTGAGCCTCTGATGGTTAGGACACTCAGCTCAGAGGTCAAGCCTCAGGTTTCTGGCCCTTCTGGTCCTATTTTTATTTACTGTGGACCTAATAAAAAATACTAATGTGTTCTAGGGAACTTGAACCTCACTGACATGATCTAGAAACTGGGCTCCCTCTTGCCCAACCTATTCCTTGTGCATGTCCCCTAGCAGACTTCCTGGGCAAGGGGCAGGCCCCAGCTATTTGCCTAAGACATCCACTCTCAGAAGCACTCTCACACTTCATCCTACAGAGATGGACTGAGGTAGGTGAACTGAATTGTCCCCTTACTCCCAGCACCAGCTGCCATTATTTCTGGTGTATCTGCATCACAGCCAGACTGGGCTTTGACCCTTGCTCACCTTTAAAATATCTCTACACCTCCTTTCTAAAAGGAAGCAGAAGACAGAAGGTTTTTATTCTACCTAGAGCAGTAAACAAGCACACACACTCACCTCCATTGTAACTGAAATAGACCTTAACACTTTGGATAAGTCATTTCTGGAAACAATTATATTCCCCCAAGAATAAACTAAGGATCTTATAGTTCAGTGTGCAAACTGACTACTTTAAAAGGTATATGAAAACCTTACAGAAGATGCTAGAATATCCTTCCTTGAATCTGCTTTTTTTGCTGCCAAATGTTTTATTACAGCCATGCAGAATTTGCTGTTCAGAAATCTTTGAGTTTACAGTGCCCATGAGATCAGAAGTGCTGTGATTTTCCTAAACATAGGAAAAAACAATTTCAGCTTCCAAACAATTGCTTTTTTTTTATTTGAATAAAACTTTTTGCAGTAAGAAATACACTTTCTAGATATAGAACAAGTCTTCTGTGCAACATTTTTATCTGGTCCTCTGCACGGACAATAAATATGGTGACAAACTGACCAGTTAGTGGGGACTGTGGTTTACCACAGTGTCTCTAAGTTTTTTCCTATTATACAAGTCTTACCAATTACACTGATGTCAAAGTAACTTCAAATGCTATCAAAATTGAAATGATTTACAGGAAGAACCAACACCATAATCTTCTTCCTGAGAAATCAATCAATCAATCAATCAAGCCAAGGGCTTTTCCATCTGCTATGAAAGGCCAGCTGTGAAAAGCCATGGCACTCAGGGGCCTCATGAAGCGTGGCCCCAGGACTGCTGTGCCATGCCGAGGGGATCAGGTGAAAATCAGTCTGGCTTGGCTGCTTGGGCAAGGAAGTTTACCAGAAATGATCCACTCTGCAACACGGAGAGTACTGGCAAAGGGAACGCGCTGGAGAACATGAGCTGTTCTGAAAACCTGCCAGAGAAGCAATAACCTCCTCAGAGAATTAATTTCTGCAGTTAACTACCCTTGTGATCAAAATGAATCCCCAACTGTCTTCTTTAAGTCAGGCTACTGCCTTAGCAATTTATGTCCTGTCCTTTTCTCAAGAGACACAGACAGCTGACTATTCCCTTCCTCTCTGCAGTACCCTGCCATGCATTTGAATAATTTTGTGCTTTTTCCCCAATATTTTTCTAGATCAAGGAAGCAGGTACCTTTTCTTTTTCCTTGGAGGCCTAGGAAGCACTGCCTTAAAAATGACACCAACCATCTTCTAGGCCATCATTACCTGCCTCACATCCACATGTGGGCTTCAGACCCAACAGACCCAAGGAAAAAAGGAGCCAGTGATAAAAACAGAAACCTCCCTCTTCTACCCCCACCTTGCCACATGGGAAGGAAACCTCATGGTCACATTTACTCATCCAGTGCAAAAAAATCCAATGTGTTATGGATACAGCGCTGCTGGAGACAGCTTAACAGCACAGTCATAACTAACAAGGGAAAAACGATATAAACTTCATATAAGTTACACAGCAAACACTGCAATGCTCAGCACGACACCAGTTGAGTCTGCTTCTTCAGGCAGTGGCCTTTTTTCTAAGATAACTACTCAGTATCATGTTTCAAGACCCAACTACACTGCACTGGACTTACAAAAGCAAGTGTCAGCCCTTCTCTATGGCTTCACACACATTTAAATACTGAGGAAGGTACAGATCAATCCAAAGACTTTGGAAACCTTGTTACATAAACAACAGAACAAAGTAACAGGCTAACATACACACATAAAAAAATATTGTAAAATTTGCTAAAAATCCATATTATACATATATATGTGCTATATATATTTTGCTGACTCAAAAACCTCAGCATCAAAACCAAAATCCAACAGGGGGAAAAAATCCGCAAGTCTCAAACAGACTACCTAGAAGGCTTTTTTAAATGGTAATTTTCACAAATACTTTTGATGAATAAAAGAACTTTAAATTATATGGTATATACTAAATACTGTGCATTTTCCAAAACAAATTGGACAAAATCATGCAAACAGGAGAACAGCTTATCCCCGAACAACTGTAGTCATTCTATGCATATACAGACACAAAAGAAAAACTTCAAGTATAAAAGTATGCTGGATCAGTTAAAATGGAAATTGTGTTGTACTTGCCATAGAATTTTGATAAGGTTATTAAAAATAATAACTAAATACTTGAGTGGTTCATTTTGCCAGCTCACAGTGACATTTCAATTCAAGTGCTCTGTATCAAATTTTAACTACATATAATCAAAAGAGTTAATCCAAAAGCTAAGTGCTGAAACTGAATTGTTTTAAAGGAAAACGAAAGCAAATTCAAAGACTTTGTTCTTAGCATTACTAGAAAAGTACAGTGCACAGCAAAACCTTGCTAGGATTCCTTGTTCAGAGGCAATTTTGTAGCACCAAGATGTAAATGGCCTTTCTAGGAAAAGGTAACTAGTCTGGACTAATTAAAAACTACATAATGGGGAATAAAAATAATAATCAAAAAGACAGTTTTCTATCACTGCTTCTGGAAGAAAATAAATTTCCAAACAAAACATTTTGGAGGAAAAAATTCACTCCGTCTTTACTTTCTTCCCACAAGGTATGATGGAACCACATGTGGACAAATGTATGCAGGATGCCTGGATTTCTGCATGGATGCAGACAAGGAGAAAAAAATGGCAGAGCTGGCCAGCACAAGCCAGAGAGAAACATTTGGAGAATGCAAAATGGCTTAAAAAAGCAGTGTTTGAAAAAAAAAAAAACAACCAATAACCAAGAAGCATCAAATCTGAAAGACTTCTCATAGTCATAACACACAAAGCAAGGAGAAATGTGTGCCAGCACGTGCATCCATGCACACATCCATAGACCCACCAGCTACACAAGTACCACCACACTGAGCTCCCTCCCATGGCAATTTTATTTTTATTCTTTAATGCCACTGTTTTCCTTAATTCAGTGTTTTCTTTAACCTAAAATTACAATTGAAAACTCAACCGAAACACATATTTTATTTTCCTGTGCAGAAGAAAGGCAGATGTTTGGGGTCTATTCATCTACGCTGCAATTCTTGATCAGATTTGGATCTCTGCAAGTTTAAAAACTACGATGTTAGCTCTTAGGCTGAGATGGACTATTTTGGGTCTGTGCCACAGGACAGAAGGCAAACCAGTCGAGCCACACATTTTCCCCAGGAAGCTAAAAAAAAATTTAATCCCTATTTCAGTGTTTCTGTGAGGACCTGCAGAAAAAATTGGGTTCTAGTCAGAGCCCAGAGCTGGAACAGACTGAAACATGAGCAATGCAAATGGGCTTCAGCCCTCAAAGAAATCCACTAAGCTTGGAGACAAAACACATTCCCATCCTATAGAATGTTATCATGGGTCAGAATCTCTGTAAGGATTTTATTGGCTAAGAATAATTTGCATTCATGTGTATTTTTTATTACTGTTGATATTTAAGAACACAGTGTTAACTTGATAATAAAAAATGTAGCTTAGACTCTGTGCAAGAAAGCCTTATCAAAGAAATATAATCTCTAACTCCTGAAATCTCAAAAACTTCTTGTCAAAAGGGACTTGAAGTTTAGACTTTAGAAGCTCAGCAATGGAATTGCCTTTATTTGTGGGTTTGTTTACAACGCCAATAAATTCTTTTATTATTTCGAGAAATACACTGCTTAGTCAAAAGTATGTGCAAAAAAGATTGTTTAGAAACAATAATCATGAAATCATAGAGTGGTTTGGGCTGGAAGGAACCTTTACAGGTCATTTAATTCCAACTCACCTGCAACAAACAGGGACAGCTTCCACTAGGTCAGGTTGCTCAGAGCCCTGTCCAATCTGACCTTGAATGTTTCCAGGGATGAGGCATCCACCACCTCTCTGTGGGCAACCTGTTCCAG
This sequence comes from Falcunculus frontatus, assembly GCA_013398115.1. Classification (NCBI taxonomy): domain Eukaryota; kingdom Metazoa; phylum Chordata; class Aves; order Passeriformes; genus Falcunculus; species Falcunculus frontatus. The sequence continues at coordinate 2,313,912 of VZRV01001286.1, read as the reverse complement.
TGTTTCACCATCCTCACCATAAAAAAATCTCTTCCTTATAAATAATAATATGCTATTGAGAATTTGCAAGGTTCTAATTTCTTGCTAAAATTAGATATAGAATATTGAGAAATGACAGGATTTTACTACAGCCATGAGAGTGGTGCATTTATGAAAGTAGAAGATACTGAGACAACATGTAACATTTCAAAAAGCATCAAAGAGGATGATGAGGATACTGGGAAAAACACAGGTTTAGGCAGTAACAGTAATGATGCACCACTCCTCTGCCACTGCCATACCTGGCTTTATGAATTATTCTTCTATGAAAGTGGAAGAAATATCAGCACTGTATGACTCTGAGCAGTTTGCAATATTTCAACCAGCAGAAAACAAGACAACCACCCTCCCCCTCCCCTTCCCCCCCATTTCCTTCCTATGATTCATCATTGCAAAGACATTCTTCAAAAATGTTTGTCTATATCAGGAATCCTTCTGTAGAAGTAAAGAGGTGAGAGTCAGCGAAATCTTGACAATCAGATCACTGGAACGAAGTCAGAAGAATTTACTGCATGAAAGTTTCTTGAAAACAGACTTGATGAAAATGCCGGAAATACACTTCCTATTGTACCAGAAGGTCAGATTTAAATAAGTAGATTTTGAAATCCAATGCGAGGGGAGAAGATTCATTTATTATTCTAATATGTATCTTATGATTACTTACCAAAGTGTATTATCTTTTTAATCAAATCATATAGAAGAGGTTGTAAAGAGCAGGAACTGGAAGCATTATTTAAAAAAATCTCCAAGTATTATCAGTGCCTTGGAGACAGGCTTAAAAAAGGTAAGAACCATTTACCTGCACACAAAGGTCTTTTTTCTTTTGGGCTTTTTTTTTTTTTTTTTAAAATGTATAAGAAATCCTAAAGAGGACCAAGATGGCAAACTTTAATCAAAATTCTACTCTGGTAGAATAATAAAATCCTTCCTGAATTCTAACCTGAAATGCTACCTTTCTAGAAAGGACATAAAATATGTATCTTGACTCACCTCATGAGAATATAAAAATAAAAGAAATAATTTCTTGGGAATACATCCATTGATTGTTGCAGCATATGCCCCTAAGTAGCCAATAAATTCTTAGCAGAAAGGGGAATTTTTAAATTTTATTTTGGAACAGCTCAACCAGAGGGTTTTCATCAAAGCCAGTTTCACATTAGAGAGAGCATTCTTATTCTCAGCATATCCTTTCTTAAACCTTTTAACTTCTCTTCTTCCTTCTCCCTCACCCAGTCTAAGAATCTTTCAAGGATCATACCACCTTCCACCATATTCTTTAGTAGAAAAACCTTTAGAAATACATCAAATCACTTGGCAAAAGAATGTGTCTAGAAATTCAAGATACATGAAGAACAGTGGAATGTCAGTCATTCCAGGCAGATCAGGCAGTAGAGCTAGAACTCAAAAGACTAATGCCACCAACTGAAAAATAGTTTAGACAAGCTGAACAGAAGGCTTTGCTTTACTGAGAGAATACAGATAATCAGAAATTTATTTTAGTCAACAGACCTGCTGAAAGGTGACTTGTGCACAAATCCAAACACCCAAGGAAAAAGTAAAACCATGCTCTATCATATCACATTACATGCTGATACAAACGACTCTGGAGATTGTCTGGCTTGCTCTTGCAACAGTCGTTTCACTGACTTTACTGAAAGTTTTCACTCTATTTAAGTGATACTTTTAAATAGGAAGTTTTTTTATGTCAATTTAATTAACTTCTCAAGCCTGAAAGGAAGTTAAATGATTATCTCTGAAAGAGACATACTTTTCTATTAAACTTAATAGGTATTATAAATAGTGATGAATGACATAAAGTGACTCTTTCATGATACAGGTACGCAGAAAGCAACATCATGCCATCGAAAGTATCACTGTATTACTAAATGTTCTGTACACAAGAGTCAGTGGGGCCTGAGGGGGCTGTGGGTTCTGCCTGACGGTGACCCTATTTACTCTGGGAGGATGGAAGGGAAGAAGAAAAGAAGCATTAAAGTAGATTAGATAATCTTGTGGCCTTGGCAGGTACAAGTAGTGCTGATATTGCAGCAGTATCTGCATACAAGAATTCCAGAAGAGTTTGGTACTATATAGGATGAAGAAAAACACACAGCAACAGAAACTACAGTGGCAGTGGTATATTTTCCATCAGGAGCCATTATATGACAGTGTTACTTACCATGTTTGTGTGGCAGATAAAGAGAGCTATATGAAAGGGTTATGTTATGTTCATAATCAGTCATTAATGTGGAGGAAAACATTTGCTATTTTGTGTTACCATGAAGATTCTAAAAAATCAAATCTTCTAGCCATGTGCCACTAACAACAAAGCTATTTGCAACAATTTGCATTTAAAAATACAAAGGTAGACAATCTGAGTGATAGAATTCCTTTGGCTCTGTCTTCATTAACAACCGTGGAAATTAGGTAGTGCTGGTTCCAGCTGTAACTGTGATGCAGACACCTCTGCAGGTGGGCAGGTTAGGATACAAATGCTCCTCATAAGAAGAGGATTAGGGTCATGGTGTTGTTGATTGCCTATCATACTTTAAAGTGTTACCTCAGGGCAATGACCGGGACAAAGATCCTGCTGAACTCATTCCCTTTCACACCCAGTGAGAAATTCACAAATACCTTGCAAAACAGTCATTGCCACCCACCTTCTGTGGTGACTGGGAGAGAAATCTCCATGCAGGCTGCAGACTGGGCTTTCCTGAAGGGGGGCCTGCCGGGCCCTCGGCGGTTTGCTCTCGACACATCCGCACTGGAAAGTCGTTTGCCTGAACTGCAGCTCTGGGATGTTGGGCTTGTACAGTGACCATTCACGTGATCTGGAAAGTGAATGCAACAAGTGCTAGGTAAAGTGCCAGCTCCCAAGATTCAGAATGGAGGAGAGATGTATGTTCTGATACTTGAGAATGGGTTATATACCATCTTCTAACTACTTATTTGTTTTACCAACGCATCATGTGTATGTAAAAAATAACTCACCATATTTTTAAGGTATAGTGAGAAAAAAACCCAAGGGCCACAGAACTGGTACGTGTTCTTAGAGCTGCAGATCCCACAGCATTTTGCTGACCTATGCACACAGGCAATTACCAAGGTACTGCTGGTAACACTGTCACCCCTGATGTTGTGTCTCCTAAGAGATACCAAGTCAATCGGAACATTTTCTTTCCTCTTTGCTCTCATAAGAACTGCAAATTTAATTTCCTACAGGATAGAATTCAAAGCTAGACATCTTCCCTCCCTGACTCAAAGATGCATGAAACAGGCCACTATTTGAGATAATTATAAAACTAGCCATAATATTGATAAGTATCTTATTCTTTATATACCACATAGATAAATTTTACTTCTAAGGGAACTGACCGCTGAACAATTGATTTGTCTGCTATAGATCTATAGAGAGGAGGCTAAGTCCCTGGATCTCTGCTAGAGGCCATGGTCAATCAGCACAGCATACGTTGCTGTCTAACGGGGTGGGAAACAAAACACATCTGCTTCAAACTCTTAATACATTCTCTGTTCTTTGTAGACAGGCCTTTAAACCATGATCCACTGATCATCCACTGACGTCCACTGATCAGGGCTTGGATCAGAGTTCAGATTTGGACTGGACTGTAAAACATTCACGTGATATTTTTGTTCCTCTCATGCTGGGCAAGACAACATGACAAGAATTACTGAACACAATTTTCCCTTCAACATATGAATGGACACACCCAGATATAACTGAATTATTTTTGGTCAGCAGGTAACAAGCAAAACAAAAGTTCAGATTCACACAAGCACACTGAGTATATTATTCAAAACTGTAAAAGCACAATACTATAGGTAGGGACAATCTTGGAGTTTCTGCCTTAGTTTTAAATGTTGGGTTATTTATATCTGAGAATTATCTTAGTCGTTAAGATTCTGTATTTAAATATCATATTCAGTCAACTCTCTTTGATTTGTATTGTATCCCAGGAAAAGATGAATGTTCCTGTACCAAGATAAATTTATTTCTTGGTTACCATGCCATGATAGCACCACTGTACATTATGAAAAGCTATTTCTATATTCCCTCTACATTCAGGTTCTGTATTGAATACAGTGTATAGTGTGGTACATGTAGTCTTTGAATGTGCAAGTCATGTCCTTTCCATGTGAAAACAGTTCACTCCTAATGAACAAAAGTGGAAAAAAATGTTCAGAATTATAGATTAGAAAGCAATTTAGTATCTGTACTGCATAACAAAATAGCTCTGTAGGAGACACAACTTCCATGATTCTTATAATTTTTCCTTAATACATGGTTATTAACTGAGCTAACAGCAGATAAAACTGATGTGGGTGACTCATTCCATTTTTAGTTAGGAAATTTTCCAAAATTTGCTGGAACTGTTCACATATTTCAGCAGAAAGTCCTTTGAGATCGGGGTCTTTGTTCAAGGACACAGGCTGACTGTTCAACCTCAGCAACAGACATCCTCATCCAGCTGCTTCCTTTCTTCAAAATTCAGTTTGTGGGAAGGTGTTTCAGCATATCTAATTATCTCCAGGGGGAATCCTATGAAGTGGTGAGGAACATAACAGAGTGAAAAAAATCATATTCTATAGAAACATCAACAACATTCCTGAGTCCTCTCCCCTGAGCATTGTACAGAATGGCCACGATACATCCAAACCCCTGCTCACTATGCCACAGTTTAAGAGAAATGCTGCTATGTTTCTCTTAGTATGCTGGCTTGTCTCAGTTACCTTCAAAGGCTCACATTAAACAATCATTAGGATCTGGGCACCTAAATCCCTTTAGCTGTTTTGACAATGCCTTTGTGAATAAGCAAAGCCAGCTCCTGGGAAGAAAAAAAAATTCAGGCCTCATCCTAGAAGCTGTAGGGATATCTCTTCAAGTACTGAAGTTGGTGAAATGTTAGTGGGTGCTGTAACAGTAAGCAGAAGAGGGATTTTAGTGATCAGCTACAAACTTGTCTGTATTTTAACACTGTTTTGTTCCGCTGATTAGATACAACTTTTTAAAACGTACATGAGAAGCAATGCAGGTCTTCAAGCCTTAGTAAAAACACTGGAATTGTACAAAGAGCAAGGTAATTATAGGAAACATGACTGCAATATTTTTTTGTGGAGGAACTGAAAAGAATTCAGCAGGTAAAGACTACTCAAATCTCTGAGAAAATTCTATGTGTGTATTTACAAATTAATTTCTCACTTTTTTAAGTGCTATAAGCTCTGTGATACAAAACATTTCTAAAGAAAGGTTATGTACTGTTTAAGAAAGGGTTCCTTACTGCATTGTCTGAAAAAAGATGAAGTGTGCAAGAAAAGTGGCAAGAAAAAAAAGTACTACTTTTCCGCAGTGTACTTTCTATGGGAGAATGAGAATGTTCAAGCTCTCAGCCTCTGTCAGAATGACTGCAATGATTTACTATCCCTCTGAGGCCTGAGTCACCTGATTCTCCTTTGCCATGACAGATGTCTCCCAATCACTCCAAAGAACATGTACAGGAGGCTGTAAAAATACATCTTTTTTCCAGTTTTGTTTGATTTGTAAGGAAGAGCAACATTTTAACTTTTGACCTTGCTGGATTACAGTTTTTGTCACAGGGTCACTGGGGCTTTTCTCAGCTCAGAAATATTAATTGATATGGAGCATTGGTTGATAACAGGGACATTAATATTGGTACTTCAGCAGCAATGCACAGATTGCTCTGTGCTATTGACACAACAGTGCAACAACTCCTCACTCTCTCTTCTGGAGGAGGCAAAGAAGAGTTGTTGCTGAAGAAAACACTGCACAAAATACCCCTTCTCTTTTCTACCACTACATTTGCCATCACCTCCTACCCCTTCCCATGGGTCCTGCTGCCCATGAGGTGAAGGGGATTAGCATTATCTTCTCCAGTAATCCTGGATCCCTTCAGCCGGTACCACACTAATGCAATGTATTTGGGCATCAGGGTTTAGTGGAGCTTATCTTTGAAGCAGTCTCCAAACTGAGTAAGAGCCATCCCACTATGCCAGGGGAGCAGCCTTTTCTATTCCCCGTGGATAGTGAACTAAATGGCCAGGGCTCAGTTTGTAACTATTCTGATCATTAATTTAAAAATTTAGGGCTCATGCAAGCCATTGGAAGTAATCATAGGCAATTACCCTTTAGTCCACTGATTTAACTCTATTGGTTTAATAAAGAAGCATTAAATTATTGTATATATGATGCATTAAAATATATAAAAGAAAAGTTCATGTCATAAAATTCTGTAATGTTCTCCATGTGCTGCTTCTACAGTGCAGTTTGTGGTTTTGTCTGGGCCCATGGAATTAAAAATGCTTACCCCTATGAATTAAAAATGCTTTATCTGTCCCCATTACCAAATGGTAGCACCATTCAGTGCCATGTGCACCCCAAAAACTGCTTAAAAAGAAAGAGAACTGTGCTGGATATAAGGCAAGAGTGTCACACAAAATACCAGCAGGATGATGAGATCAAGAGGAAATGAAGAAGTAACATTAATTCTACTGTGAACCTGATGAAACTGCTGAGAGATGTGACGTGCAACATGACAGGAGCAAACCTGCAGGGCAGCCTCAAATTAAGCCAAGTTTTTTTGAGGCATGTTGCACAGGGAGAATATTCTATATACACATGCTGATTTTAGTTTACACACGGTAACATGAATGTGTCACACAACCCGCCTGATTACAAACACCAGAACTTTTAAACTACTTGGTGACCTCCGCAAAAAAGCAAAAGAAACCAACAATTTACCAGTAAAAAGATGAACACTTGTTAAAACCAAATGCAGTGAAAGTGCCAGTAAGGAAGAAGCACTCATTTGCAGTTACTGCCTAGCAATTTTTTACACTAGACACAAAAAACCAGTAAAGAATAAAAGCAACTAATTCTTTCAGTTCTAACAAAGGGATAAATTCAAACAGAAAAACTAGATGAAAACCTTCTTACTAGTGATTTGAGAGAGGCTGAGACAAAGGAATATAAATATCCATAATTAGAAGCATTATAATATCATCTTAAGTTGTAAGGAAGTAAACAATAAAAGAGAAGACAAGAGAACCAGAGAGATGCTTTAATATGGAGCAGAAAGAGCCTGAAAAATAAGTCCCAGAGAATCTTCTCAACAATTGTTGAAGAATCCAATCTTCACTGTTAAAGTGAAGAAAAATCCATCTGTTTCCACCGGGAGATTTTTGTGTATTACCAATTTTTGAGTAATAATTATGGTGGTGACTAACCTTTATTTTTACACGGCAAAGAGATACACGTTTGAATCAAGAAAAAAAAGAAATCTCAAAACTGTATAAATGGCCCCAAGAGCAGTCTCAGGTTTGCAATTTGTGTACTGGTCTGATCATTCATTAGTGAGAACACAGACTGATACCACAAAATTTTAACAAATTCCTTATAATTCTTAAAAGAAAATCCCTTACGAAGTCAGGACCACAGTTTTCCCTAGGTGCAGTTCTGGAAGCCAGGCAGGAGAGAAGGTGTAAGCCCTGGCAGAAGAGGTTAATACAGAGACACTGCCAGCAAAACTGTACATTTACCATCATGTCATCACCAGTTTGAAGAGGAAGGAAGAACTGCCCTAATGACATGTTGGTAGCATATTTAGGTCCACTCTAACACTATAATATGTATTGTAACATACTGCCTACTGCCTGTGTAATGTAATGGTATTCTTCCTATGGTAACAAAATCCTATCATACACTTGATTCGAAAAATCATCTTTTTTTTTTTTTGAAAGCAGGGTGAACAGATGTGTTTGTCAGGGAAATAAAATACTGTGAAGTGGCTGAAAATGTTCAGTGCATTGTCAGATCACTGACAGATTCTCTTTTCAAACTATTATTTTGGCCTGAAATTATGAAAAATGAAATGAATATATGAAATAAACAATGAAAAACAATGAGAATATATTATTAAATTTCATAACATTGCCTCTACATTATCATATCTGAAAAGCTCAAACCTGGCAGTGCAAATCTCAAAACAAATCTAGCTTTGTTGTTAGACACTGGGCTGAAAATTTTGGACTACTTGGATCAAACTCCACTCCTCAGATTCCTCTGCTGATTTCTAGTGATCATATAACACCACACTACTGGACTGTCTCAAAAAGCACACAGCATCCAGTGTGCCTCCACAGAATAATCCAACATAAATGGTTGGTATGCTTTGTGCAATAAACAGGAGAAAACAAGATGGAAAACTTGGCTGAATTCTGAAACATAAGCACCAAACGTGATAAATCGTGAGCTGCACTGAAGACAACACTGCAACGTGCAAGCAGAGTGGATGGACCACAAGACCACGTGGATATCAACAACTTGTCCTGAGCACCCCTTAGTGTAGCATTGCACCTGCACTTCCACCACGGAAAAAACGGGCATTAATTCTCTGGTTTTAAAAATGAAAAATTCTTCAAAGAAGTGGAACCTGAAACATTTTTTTTCAATTTGAACATGACAAAAATAAAGCATTACAAATATGAGCTGGCGACTTCATAAACAAAACCACACCTTTCCATCTGAAATGGAGGAACAAAATGTAAGAGAATTACTACAAATCTGCTTGTAGTCTATTCTAACCAGATTCTTCCATGGAATCTTTCCCTGATTTTTCCAAAAATCCCTGTTTTTAAATACAGTCAAGGATGTCTGAAATAATTGAGCTAGCACACCTCCATAGATGCTAACACATAAATAATCTGCTTGCAAATACTCAACAGAAAAAGGCAAAGACATGGTCAAAAAGGCATTCAGTATAATTAAGCTTACATATAATTTTTATGCAGCAATCAAAGAATTATAGAAAAATTTTTCCAAACTTGTTAATGTTATGCATTATAGATTTTTGACAGGTTTCATACCAGGCTATTGTAATAAGTAAACAGGCTAGTAATAATCCTTCTTTTAATGCTTGTAATAAATAAACAAACAAGTAGTAATTAATTCTTGGTTTAATGCTGTAAAACCTAACTTTATAGTTGATAACTTGTGATTTAGAGATCTTACTTATTTTTCTTTTGTTATTACTTTGATGTCAAAATAATTATACATGGAAAATTTATTTTCTAAATATTCTTCTGCTTTTACACACAGGCCAGTTACTAAGATTTTGGATGGTGCTTTAAGTCCAAACAAGGTGACAGAACCATCTGTCATGTATTTGAGTATTTGCCTGCAGATCAGAGTCTGCGTGAGAGCTCAGATCAGATCCAAGTTACTTACTACAGAGCACTTCTGGATCCAGGCAGGTCTGGTAAATCTGTGCAGACCCTCAGGATTTGACTGCTGGGAAGTGTTAAAACCTGAGGGGTGGACAGAGACCACATACCATGTATGCGTTTGCAATGCTTGAAAGGAGTGGACACTGACTTACCTTTGAGGTCCTCAGCAAGGAACTCTTCTTTAAGTAAAACCAAAGAGCTTGGGAACAGTGAGTATCTGTTACACCGGAGCCTATCAGTTGCCTATCATTTTGTTGTTACCAACTCTTAAATGTACGACGATCTTTACTGCTTGTTTTGTTTTTCCAGCTACCAAATTTCACTGCCTTTCCTTCGTGATGACATTTAACTGTATTATAACAGTTATAATCATTTTAGTTAGAATATTTTTTGTATAGTTTAAGGCACTTACCTTTCCTTTCAAATACTTTTTTGTAAAATTCCCAAGTAGATCACTTTGTTGGTTTGTTTTTTTTTTCCTTATCTGGAAGCATTAGAACTTAGAACACAGCCCCTTTCTGCATTTGAAATACAGCCACAGAGCACATGTGTATTCTGCTATTATAACTGAATTATTCTTCTGATCAGCTCCTGTTGCTTTTTTAAAATTCTGGTTATTTGGACTGGCAGAGTGCTAATATATTCATTAGATATATAGGTTCTCTTTTAAAAATTGTTTCACCATAAACATTCTCCTACTTAATGAAGGAAGAAGCTGGTGCTGTCATACACCTGACCTTCAGAAGATTAAGAGATTTTTGTCTAGTAGGGTCCTCGATACAGAATATCAAAATCCAAGCCTCAGGATGTGAACTAGCTGAAAGGCTAAAGGTTTAAAACCGTTTCTGTAAAGCTGAAAGACTTTAATCCAACTCACAATGTTTTCCACCTTCACAGTGATCAAACTTGAAGCAGAAAAGGCAAAGCTCATCCTCCACCAACTCAGCAAGAGCAGCTGGAGGGGTGAAATCCTCCCCCTGTGTTTGGCACTTGCCAGACTGCAGACCAAGTGCTGTGAGACTTGACTGGACACTGCCTTGACCTGCCTGGTGTAGCCTGACCTGCTTTGAGCAGGATGGAGGTCTAAACAACCTCCAGAGGTCCCCTCCAACCTTGACTGATGCTGTGATTCTACCTAGAGGCAGAGTTCAGATGATTCCTCACCTCAGATGATATTTTCAGACTGAGAAGGGGATAGAAAGCTACTCTACTCTTCTGGAAGGAGACATACAATGGACAGTCCCTAAAATCCTTATCATGCAAAAATGAAAATAATTTTCAATGTATATTGCCAAGCAATTAAAGAAAACCATTGGTACAGCTGGATGTCTGCATTGCCTTTTCTACAAATGTCACACCAAGGAGGAAAGCAACTCCTATAATTTCAAAATTTCTGAAATGTTCTTTAGCCTTGTAAATAGAATTATAGATCCAGATCCACCAAAATCAATACAGAATGCTCCACCTAAAATCTACCAGTTTGTCCAATGCAGTAGTAAGCAAAAACACATTAAAAGCTTCAAAATTTTTTGAGTGCCTAATGTCTGCTGTAAATACTCTGAAAAATTAAAGCAAGAACTGCTGTAACCCCACTGCTCATCCTTAAAATGGAAATGAAGTTTCATTTATTTGGGTACTGTTTTATAGGCTTGGGAGCATCCAGGAAGTGTTGCTTCCCTGTCAATGAAATACAAAGGCATCAAATGGTGGATATTTTCATATTGTAATTCTATTACCATATACATAAATCAAACTGATTCCACAAACCTCATACAAAATGAACAAAATGAAGTACAGAACTATTAACCACAGGTCCTTCATCTGATCCTTACAATTATGTTTTATGAACCCAACTTTCAGAATTAAAGTTTTTGGGCCTCTGCATTAGAACATGTTTCTCAAGCCCCTGAAAAAAATGAGCTCATTTGGTAATTTCCCTAGTTTTTCACTGCTGTGTAAAATGGAAGACCTAAACTTGATTTGGCAAAGAACTCATTCACTGCTTATAAGTATCTGCAGAAAGCATAGGAAAATACATTAAAATTTTGAAGATCACAGCTTAGCAAGAAGAAATAAAAGATGTCTATTTATATTTGCATTTTATTTTGTTCTTTCACTAATAAAGTCTAGGTGATAGCATAATTCCTTACAGTCAAACCATCTGTTCGAAGTAATTCTAGAAAAGTTAGCAGTTACTGACTCTCCCCCATCTTTAGTTAGGGCTTCTGTCTGGCTCCCTGTAATCAGCTGGAAACTTTGAAAGCTTTGTTGAAATGAGCAGAAATATTTCCTAAGAGAAAAATACAAGCTGATGCTTGAAGTGGCTGGTCAAGCAAGGTCAGAAAACTCTCATACCAAAACACTTCTATGTGTCTGGATACATCTCAGACTCACCACCTGATTAAACAAAATTAGGATTATCCCCATAATTCATTTCTGTGAAACACTGCCAGGAAATGCAGATGATCTTTTCAGAAGACCTGGGGAAACATTATCAGGTTTAAAAATAAAGATACTATCATTCAGAGCTGCCTCTGAAGGGTAATAGGGAAGCTGTAAAGTCTGTGCAGCAGCATTGCCACATCTTCCTACTGGCCAACTCAAATAAACTTTGGGTTACTGTGACCTGCAGTAGCTAAACTTCCAAGAAGTTTCAGTGTATCCCTGCGTGTGCCACATCACCCATTTCTGTGTGGAGATACAACACCCACAGGCGACAAGTGCTTCAGCAAGGAGAGATAATAATCACCACATCAAAATAAAAATAAGCTGAGATCAACTTTATCAGTTATATAAAGGTCAAAGTTGAGTCCCAAAGCACCTTTAGGTCATGAAAAATCCTGCCAAGGTAGAAGGAGAACACCCTGAGTCATCAGATCACACATTATTCCCCTAAATGATAGCAAACTACTCCCCAAGCAATTTCCAGTACTGGCAACACCTCCACCTGAAATAGATTTAACTTCTACTTAACCTCTACTATTTACAATTCAAAGCAAAGTGAAAGCAAGGACATTCCACGAGGCAGATCACAGGAAGGGAGCAGAACTGTAAGCTGCCAAATGCTAATGTATGTCCCAATTAGCTGCAGTCGCTGCTGAGAGTGGGCGATGCATCAGCACTCTCTAAAAAGCTGCGAGCCAGAGCCAATGGGATGCACGGACAATATTTTATCATTTCAAAGTGGTGACCTGAATATCTTTACAAGAAGTGTGGGCCAAAAACTATTGTTAGTCCCTGCATATTCAGACTATGGGTACAATCTCAGGCAACAGCCCAACAGTGGATAAATAATCTCCAAGAGCTCTGGCAGTGTAGCCAGGACATTTTGGAGTAGAAGTAAATGAAATGCAGTCATAGCCTTTTCCAGGAACTCTCTTTTAAATGTAGCTCCTTACACTGAGAAAGAGAGGAAGAGAGGTTTCTCCCAGCCTGTTTTAAACTAAGCAATCTATAATTCAGCACAGCTTAAATGGCTAGAATAATTAACAGGAATATTTTGCCCTTCTAAGATAGTCATGAATGAGAGCTGAAAGTTTGGCTATTTTTTCCTCCTTTTTTTTTTCTTTTCTAAACCTCCCTCTGTTGTTGATTGTCCATGAGTATCTATCAGTTTATACATTGAATTCTGCTTCCATGTGCTTCATCCTTAGCTTCTTGGTAATCTGAGCACAGGATACCTGATTGCTGAGGCACTAACAAACAAGATGCTTTAGTGACAATTTGATCACACCTTTCAGTGTTTATGAAGCTTTTGGAATTAATGGCACTTCACCAGTTTCTGCAAGATGTTGAACTACACTTTTTTAGGCTTATTTTAGTTTATATTGTTCTATATTCTTGTTCTACACAATTAAAAAATAATGAATACAAGCAAATAAAGAATGGTAGAAACATGACTACTCTGAAATAAAAACTACAGGCAGGATTATGCATTCCATTAATCTTCTAAGTTCCTTACCTATGTCATATATTTAAAATAGATCATCATGCTTCCTACCCTCTTAGGTTGAGTTTGTTTAATTTTGGAGCTTTTTACCCTGCTCCCCAGTCCTTGTTTTCTCGGGATTTTTTTTTTGTGTTTGTTTGGGGTTTTAAAAGTATAAATCTGACTGCAATTTGTCAATATATTCCAGGCAAATCTTACAATATTGTCCTGCTCCCAACATGATTACGGGAAAGCTGATGATAAGGTAGCTTTTTCTCCGATATTCAACATTTTATATTATACAATGAAGCTCTCACCAATTCTAGTTACAATGGTATGCTTCTTTCTTTTTTAAAAACCTCAAAATCCAGTCTTTTGTAAATTAAGTTTATCTTTTTCTTGTCTTATGCCTCAGGATTTAAAGCTATTTCATGCTATGTGTCCTTCAAGACAATGTATTTTTAATAATACTAACAAAAAGAAATTTGATCTGTAGAATATGTCTTAGCCTTAGGTCCTACCCTATGGCTATTTTGATACCCTTAGCAGTCATCTTTCTTCTTAACAGCTGCCCATTATTTTAGTGATAAATATTAATTTTACAGGTCTATAGCTGCCTACTTCTTTCACCTTTCCAGAGTATTAGGAATATTACAATTTTCCACTCCAAATTTTATTTAGTTGTATTCCTACATTCCTGGTTTCTCAAACATCTTTGTTAATGAAGTAAATTATTTCAGCTGAATCACTTCAGTTGCAAACTTGCACAGTTTGGACTGAATTTTCCAATGATTTTTCAATATTTATTTACTTAGTCTTTACCAGGAGCAATTGACAGTTTTCCAAGTTCCTCAGTCATTTATAATGTGAAAGGCATATTTCTGCCCCTGACTTTTTCCTCGGGGAACAAGTGCTACATTGGTTAATAGGTGCACATGATTCCCAGTGACAGAAACTAGGTTCAGTTGTGTTATCCAAGGATGTGATCCAAATTTAATTTTTATCTCTAAAAGGACACTAAGTAATGAGGCACGGCTACATGGCTTTTTCAGTCATCTGAAATACACGAGAAACTTCCCAAGAGAGAAAAACTAGAAAGAACTCCTTGAGACTGAGAATATTTAAAGAACAATGATAGGAATTTTTTGTGCAAACCACACATTCCAACCCAAATACCAGGAGCAACCCCCTTTACATGGGCACGGTGTTGCATGAACTGCTCCAAACAGTTTTAGGTTATTCAAGAGATAGAATTCTCATTTTAGGTTTTTTGAGGTGAAATTTGTGCTCTCACTATGCACTTCCACTGAAATACTAAAGGAGAACTGAGAAAAAAGGTTACAGCAAACTATGTATTTAACAGCTGGCAGAGGTAAGTCTCAAGGAAAGGACTGAGACAAATGAGTGATTTCTGATCTGACTTCTCAGACGTTCAAAGACACCAGAAAATACAGATGTTGAATTGTCTTATCACTGTTGTGGCACAATTCGTACACCAAATAAAGAAAATAGAGCAGCGCATGCATTGGGTATTATAGGCAGAGTTCACCAACAACCAGCTTGTAAAAACTTCTGGAGCTTTTTCAGAATAAAATATTACACACACAGTGTGTAATGACTGGCAATATATGTCTACATGAAATAAATGAATATTAAACAAGCAAAATGCTGAGAGCTGCCAACAGAACTGTATGGGTTAATAGGTGGTTTTTAGAAAGCCTTTTCAGACAAAGCCTCTGAGGTTATTGTGTTATCTCATGAATCAGTTGGTAAAATGTTTTGCCAATGAATGTAAGGAAGTTTAAAGCTGTTGGCTTTTGCCTACCGTACCAAGATCAGTCTTAAGATCTGTTGGCAGACTTAACTTTCTTGATCCTTTAACTGAAACAACAGAAAAAGGAGAAAGGCAGTTGTTAATAAGTAAGAAAGAAAAAAGAGCGAGGGAAAACAACATGCCATCTTCTGGTTAAAACCATGTTGCAAATTTGTAGCACTTTTCTTTTAATCAGCATATGAAGGCAGAATTATGGTTTAAATATTTTCATTCACACCATTCAGCAAAATAAATGCAATTGAACAAAGAAGCACTGGGAAAAAAAGCATTACTCCAGCTGTCAAGGAGTGAATGGTGTTTTACACAGCTTTGGCTGTGTGCTGCAATATCTTACCTTGTGGTGACAGGAATGATAAAAAATAGACCACAAATGATATTAAGGCAAATATTGCAATTGCTGATTATGCAGCATATCACAAATATTTAAACACCTGCAAATCAATTTAATAAGAGGGTGCAATGAAATGATGAGATCTGATGACATCATACCTCAAGATACCATTTGAAAAAGAGAGGGCATATTGTACAGTTACGGGGACAGAACATACTGTTGTAATAATATGGAAAGGAAGACAAATTGCACAGAAACGGAATACAGCAGGTTCAGGACATAACGTGGTGTTATCTAGCCATCAAAATATTGCACTCAGTTTAGTGAAGGTTTAATTATTTGTTGTGTTCCAATTATGCAAGAAAACGGTAATTTTGCTTCTGTTCAAAAATGTTTTCATTTCCTCACACACGAGCACATTTTCAAACAATGAACACCAGAGAACTGAAATGAAGCATGTCTTGTAGCAGTCAAAATGGCATTAAATTTATCAGAAGAATGCCTTAAGAAATCTTTTATTAATTATTCAGAAGACTTAATTTCCAATTTGGTTATTTAATTTTGTATTTGTTATTTTTCTCACATGGTTTTCTGACTTTTACCCCTTACCCATGCTGTCTGTTATTAGAAGGGAACAATCAAATATTTGTCAGCTAACTATTATACTTCTAAAGAAAGTCCCACATGATAAGTACCACAGTGATAGGAACATATGAATACAAGGAACAAATTCTTTGTAACTCGTATTTAGTAAGTGTTTAGGTCAGAAGGATGCCCAGAACAGACACTCATTCTTTTAGGACACAAAATCCCTAAAAAAAATTTTCTGTTGCACTGTTTTGCAAAGCCTGAAATGTGGCAGAATTAAATATCAGCCAGCACCTTTGTTAGGTGTTTTTCTCTTCAGTTTTTCGTAGGGGAACCCACGAGCAATATTTTGCTATCAGTAGAAACAGCACAGCCCTCCCTCTAACCCATCTGTAGCCATCACTTTAATGCAGGACATGGTGAAGAGATCTCTCCAGACCAGCCTGACATCAAAAATACACACCCCTAACACTACTGCATAAACATTCTCTTATTTGGATACCAAGTGTTAGTCACCGACGTCCATTTTAGGCACTCACACAAAGGGCAGTTTGATTTTCAGAACAGCCTTTAAAAAACCATTCCATTTATCTGAGCAGCTGTCAAATACTCTTTCAGACTGTGAATGGGAGGATACTGCTCCAGAAAATCAGTGCTCTGCTATAAAGAAGCATCACTCGTGATACAATCTCCTTTTGGGGAAGGACAACATCTGGCCTACCCAGCCCTCTAAAAAAAGATAAGCAATTCATAAGAAAAACTGTAGGACACTTTACTAACAGACTAGGATTTAGAGGAGAATATTTCAGAGCTATAAAAACTAGCTGCATTTAACACCAAAGAGCTTCATTAGTGCTGTCATCATGCAGGCTCTGAGCTTTGAAAATTGGTAGTCTAACCTCTTCTATTTCTAGGTTACAGGTGTTTGTGTACAGCAGGAATTATGTGTCTTGTGTTGTATGCCACAGCTGTTCCCAAACTGTGATACATGTCTGAACTGCAAGAAACAGCTCCCCACTATTTGTGTGCAGGCTCATAGAGCACATGCAAAGTTTGGACTTGCTGATTCCTCTGAAGGAGTCTATACACGCTTGGTTTGGGAGCTGCCACAGCTGTCACACAACAATCGCACACCCTTCACGTGACAATCACATGGATGGACACCGATGCACCAGGACACAGCACGGATCAGTTGACAGACCACATATTTGAGGGTAAAATCAACAGAAGAAGGTGTTTGCTTTCATGCTTTACTGTGATTAAAGCTGTCTATATTAATTAATTTTTTAAACTGACTTTTAACTATTAATAATATCCTCATTTTGATCAGTTTATGTAACCTGTTTTTAGTACCTAAATCATGCATGCTTTACTCTCTTTACATTTATTATAAAGGAAGATCATGCATGTAAGCCTATCTTGCTGACAAAGAGCTTTTGAAAACCAGTTTAATTTGAGAATGGAGTAGAAAGGTTCGAGAGGCCAGCAGAGTTGTCTGCTATCATTATTTGTTTATATTCACACTGGAGACAGCCAGCAGAAATTGTGATGCTACAGCATAAGGCAAGACAGCCCCTACCCAAAAGGGCTTAGAGTCAAATTATTCTGATGGGATGAGAAAGAGTTACTAGGTACAGTCTAGCAGCCAGCTAAGCTGAGCACAGAGGTCTTCTGACCTGACAACATCCTGCTCCACAGCCATATGGTTCCTATCAGTCTTTCAAGGAAAACACCAAGGCACAACCAACAGACAAACAGAGCTCGCAGCTCTGGCATTCAAGTGCTGAGTTTCCCTCAGCTATTACAGCAGCACCGTGGTCACAGATTTTCATATTGTTCGAAAAAAAGGTGACTTTGTACAGGTCTTTTTCTACCAGGGAGCTTCTGCCTGACTACCACTCTGAAATATCAGTCCCAGTCTCAACTGCTAAAGCCCCCTTGAACCCTGAACCATGCACCAGGGGCTGCACGAGGGCCCAAACCCAGGTCCCCAGCTCATGCTGCTCCCTGTTCCTTGCTAATCCCCACACACATGTCCCTTCTCAAGAACTTAAGCACAAATTCACCTGTTCAGAAACTCCCTTGCTTATGGGAAGTAGTGATAAAATGCACCTTGTATCCACACTGCTGAAGCTAATCTCTAATTATTGTCTTCTGACTAGTTAATATTCCTTTTAATTTAATATAGATAAGTAGAAACGGTTATGCCAAGTAGAAATGGTTATGCAGTGTTATCAGTAAGTAACTTTCAAAATAAATTACATTCCGTGTTTTACAGACACACAAAATGTTTTGAAATGTTTACTTTCTAAGTTGTTTTCCAGGAGAATATAATTTTCAAACGGAGTCAAATCTCTTCAGCTACTCTGAAGTTACCCATAAGTTAAAAAAGAGAATGACTGTTAAGAAACTTAATAATATTCTTCTTGAAAGAAAGCTATTTAAAAAACATTTTGCCCAGGGAAGTGGGAGTTTGGCATGGCACAGGCCTAATCCCAGCAGATTTAACCAGTGAAATTAATAAGGATAGCCGCACTTGGAAATCACAGTCCGTATAAAAACTTGTAATCTTGCCATTAGGGACCTGTCCCAAAGCTCATGGGGATCAGTTGTGGAAATCTTTACACAGCCTTCTCTAAGCTTCAAAGACTTAAAAGCATTTTGGATGCAAGCCCCCAGTATGAAGGTGATTTCTTAAAAAACCACAAATCCATTTTCATTTTAGAACAAACATTCAAGAATTCACTCTCTTATACACAGACTGAAGAAATTCTTTCCTTCTGGTCTTTGAAAGGAGTTTAAACTGTCCAACTGCATCTCACACAACAAATGACCTATCAAAGTTGTATTTTCCTGTGCTCGCAGTGTATTCCCATCTATTTGCTTCAGTATGAAACTCCATATAAATGTTTAAAACGGTAATGGACATACATAATTATATATATTATATTCCTAAGAGCCCCTGAATAAGTTTACCTAATGAGATGATAAAAATAAAGGCAAAATTTACTGGAATGGGTACTGTTCTGTAATACATTACACAGTAATTAACTCAAGCATTTGATATAGCACCACTTACATGACGAGTGCTTTAGAGCTACCAAGCTCTCATGTGCCACTGCAGAATAAAAGTACTACAAAGCCCTTTTGACCCCCAAATCATAAACAAAAATGAAAACGCAGTTTGAAAGAACGTGGCATGCAGGAGTAAGAATAAGATATTCTGAGGCTTTTGGTTTTAAGCCACCGAATACCATGATATGGCATGCCTTGCTGTTCTCATGAGACCTGTTTTATGTAGATAAGTGTTTGTGGTTTTTTAAAGTTTTTTTGTTCCGTAATTTTTACCAGTGTTATTCCATACATATTACTACATTCAGAATATATTTACAGTGGAAATTGGCACCTCTCATATATTCAAAAATAAGCAGAATCTTTCAAATGGCTTTATTAACTTCTTTTACTTTCTAATGTCAGAAATGCATCACTATAGTATTTAAATACTAGTTTAATGAAACAAGATACCAGTGGTTAAGGAAGATTACTCCTCTCCTCTGCCTACCATTCTTAAAAAGCAAGGTTGGTATTTCTTCACTTGCTGCTACCCTCTGTGTGGCACTGTTCATCTCAGAAAACTTTTAATCAAATGGTTTAATTTTATGTTCTATTCTGAACGGTGTTCAGAATGGGAATCTGATTTTTCAATGACATCATCTGCAAAGTCATGTTTTAGTAAGTAGTACAGGAGGAACATCTGAGAAGACAGTCTTGTGAAACAAGTTAAATATTACTTAATGAAGAAATAGGATTTGTACTGAATTATGTACCAGCCCTGCATGTGAAATAAGGAATACTCTTCAGCCCTGAGTCTCTTGCTCAGTGCTCCAACACTCCTATCAATGATAGAACACACAAATGCCTAACTCTGCTTTGAGGCAGGGAGAAGAGAAACAACAAAGCTGAATTACTGACTTGACCTAGACTGTCTCTGCAGAAGTTTAGTCAGAGGTTAAAACACTGACAAGCACTAGGATGTTACAGGCAAAATGAATTTTTCATGGAAACAGAGATAGTTCAGGTAGTCTAAGCAATGTTCCACATCAGACCAAGAAATGAGGAGGCAGGAGATTTTTCAAGTCCTCCAAGAAGGCTTTACCAACACTGTTCTCACAGCCTGACTAGAATGGAAATCTGACTAAGCTACTAATGGCTCTCTTAGATGTAGAATTACTCATATCTACATTAGCAATTAGTGTGCCGTAGGGATTCTTCCTAGGCATTGTCTTGGGAGTCTCAAAGCATACATGTGAGCACAGCAATGTTGTTCCTCACATCACTGCCCTTTTGACGGAGCAAAGGATGGAGATGCCCACCAGTGTGCCATCATGAGTGCAGTGCTTGCCATCTAGACTCGTGTCCTCCCGCAGTTTGCACTTTGTGTATTAGGCACACTCAGGGCCAGTACCTGGCATGAACTTCTCTGCTGGGTGAAGAACTGATGTTGATGTGCTCTGGCAACCAGAATGAATTGCCACAAATCAAACTCCGTTCCGTCTGTCTTTAGGACCTTATGTAGTCATACCCAGCGGGCCCTCCTCCATTGGGCAGCAACTTGAGTCACTTCAACCAGTGGCCAAGTGTTCTTTCTGTTTTTGCTAAATTTCTGAAGGACCAAGTCTTGGTCTGTTTTCAGCAGAGGAATGTGGTCACTGGTTTTACAAACACAAAGATCGTGGGGCTGTTACAGAACACAGCACACTTCCACTGTGGAGCTTGTGTGCCATGGACTTCAAACAGATAAAGAAAGGCAAGACTGGAAGTAGAAGGATCCTGCTTGACAGATCCCTAAGTATGTAGCTGTGCTCTATGAGCAAGAAACATTAGTCAGTGAGAAGGCTGGTGTAGGTGTAAGGCTGTGCTGGTAAGCACAAGATTAGTTCCACTCCCAAGTTTTAGAGGGCACAGTTTTGAGGTCACTTATTCCAGGTGACTAGGTTGGATTCTGCCCCGTTTTACAGGAGGTATGAAGAAGCAATATTAATTAAATTTTGCATTCATTTATCAAAATAATTAATATCAGTCACAGTAAAAGAAACTTCTTGTTTAAAAAAGTAATTCTAATAATAGTTACTTCCTACAAAACTGCACCTGATTTCACATTTTAAAAATATAAATATAGCTTGGAAAACAACATGAAAGTGCTAAAATAGGAAAACCCCATAAATATGCTATGTTTTCCCTGCTGAGTATCTCCAAAACAGAAAAAGGCAGAATAAATTTTGGAGCAAATTATCTTAGATTTATCTAAGAGAGCTATTTTTGAGCACTAGCAGAATGAAAAATTGAAGTTAACTGCAGAAAAAGTAAAGTGTTATAGGAGACACTCATCATTATAAAACTAAGAATATGCACATATGGTTACCAAGTCAGTCATCTCCCAGCTTTTACTGGAAAGAAAAGGAAAGGTTTTAGCTCATTTCTGAAGAGAAAAGTAAAAAGTTCAGTCCCAGCAAGCCACACAATAAATAATCTAATTATAACTGAGCTATAAAATGTTTTACTTAAAAGCCCATATCATGAGTTTCTGAGGCCCTGCTCAAGTGTTTGAGCTCCTAGTTTTACACCAAAATTATTATAGCCTATTTCACTTTGATATTTCCATGTCTACAGATTTTGGGTTGCAAAAAGTCCAAGGAAATACATATTTCAAAGCAGCTATTTTGTTTTAGCTCTTGGTATGTCAGGCAAACACTTTTAATAGTTTCTGCTTTTTATAAACTACTAATTAGTGGCCTCCATTCAAGATTAATGTATCCTGTTACTATGACATGAAATACGTGAAACAATAACAGAGAATTTGAACAGCATACTTGTGGGAATTTGTTACCATAACTAAGGGGGAAAAAATATCTATCAATACTTACCAAACTACAAGGAAAAGAAGTGTGATATGCATACCACAAGCAAAATGAATGTATCACAGCTACACCTCCTTATTTTCCATAACATTTAAAAGTCAGCTACCAGAAAACAGCTCTTAGCAACGATCTTTAAGACAGTGAACTCACACTAAAGAGATCAATGTAGACTAGGCACTTGCAGAAAAAGTCTCTAGGAATGAGATGAATTCCACCTTCTGAAGGACTATGGGTAAAATGGGAAACATTTATAAATTTTTGTGTGGCCAAGATTGCTCTGCCAGCTGGCTGATAAGCAAATATTTTTATTTGAGGTTCTGCTTTCATTGCAAATTACATAACTTAGGCACTGGTAGGTTCTAATGGTTAAAATTTACCATCTCCATATTGCTGTTTTTCAAATAAATTCTCCATGTACACATATGCATAGTATATACATATAAAATTATAAGGACTCCCTACTGTAAAAAAAATTAGAAAGCCTTTTAAGAAAACAGAGAAACAAGTTTCTTATAGGAGGTTATAGGAATATACCTGCATGATCCTGTTACTTCAAATGTTTTCATACTGTTCACCTCAAGATGCACCACGTACATTTAAGTTTTCCTTAAGGAAACAGACTTAGGATTTTACTGTGCTATATAATAAGCTCTTCTCCAGTAATTTCTTCTCTTTGGAACTATGCACTTTGCTTCTTAGGGATTAATGAAACACAGTGATGCATGACATGAATGGCTTATACAGACTGCAGGAAGAGAAGCCAATCACCTTTACCTGAAGTGGGAGACTTGCAACGCTCTAGCTCCAGGGAAACTGGACTGTCACTGAGTTCAGTCAGGCCTGAAAAAATGGAGTTAAAGAGTTAAGTTACAATCTAACAGGGCATGCTTCAACTTTCTTGGTTGATGATATTCTGCACTTTAAAGTCAATTTGGAGAAAGGAATGGTGTGAAATGAGAGGGAAATAATCTATTTCAGATAAGTGCAGTTATCAGGCTGTCACTGCAGCAATTTAGGCTTGGTTAAAAAAAAAAAAAAAAATCACACCTCTTGTTAACTCAGATTTGTTTTCCGAGTGCCTCGGGATAGAAAAGAGTGACTGTACCTAACAAAAGAAAACAAGTAAGTATAGTTTAAAAGTCTGTGATATGACTCAATCTCATTCATCCCTGTTAAACTGATGTGGAAACAACTCTGTGCTTTCAACTGCTGCATAATGCAGGGAGGAAATCTTGAAAGAGGGGAAAATAAAATAAAATTACCGCTACTGTGAAATATTAGAACTTCCATACGAATTCACACAAGATAGGTCATTTTAAAGGGCATAGAAAGATTGATAATGCTGGCTGAGTATAAAACAGAATTTTCGACAAAATACTTTATACATGGTTTATAAACACTTGTGAAGAACTCCATCTACATGGAAGACAGCACCCAGGAAAGCAATCCTAGTCTATACTGCATAAACTTGTTTCTGTGAGCTACCTAAAATCCATCTCTGGCACAGGTTGAATGTACAAGTTCAAACATGCCTTTGGCATGGTAGGGAGGGAAAGTCTGAGCTCATGCTGTCCTTTACCAACTGCTGAGTGGGCGAGCTGTGCATGGCCACATCTATTCAAATGCATCCTTTGTATGTATCCTGCAACACCCTGTGGCTCACCCTTGTTATAAGGAGCTCTGGCACTCCATGCCATGGGACACGTGGGACTGACTGGCAGCCTTGCCCAGACATTCACATGCCAGCAAGGTGGGCTCACAGCACTCAGGTCAGAGCCCACAGTCAGGTGTACATTACTGTCATATTGACACTGTATTTACACACATTCTGCTTCTGCTACATCCTGAGAATCAAACATCCTACAAGAACCTTTCATTATGCTTTAAATGGGCACCATGGTTCCTGTAAGATTACAAGTTATCATTTTTATCGCTTCTGGACTCTCAGACCCAGAGACCACTAAAATTCATATACACTCTTGTTTTGAAAAATTCTGCTACCACTCAGTCACCAGTGCTGCTCTCTTAGTATTAACATCAGTGGAATCTAATGTAGGTACTGACAACTTTATTACAATGTATTTTTGAACTGCTAAAAGAACTGTGGAGGATCCAGAGCCCCAGCCAGCAAAACAAAAAAAGCTCCTACCAGTAATGAAGATGCAGGAGTGCAAGAATAGTCCTGAGAGCCCTTTGGAAAATCAGCAGTACTGATTTAGTCTGTTAAGTCAGTATTAACAATATACTTGCTCCTGACTTAAGAAACAAGAGCTGCCAAACTAGACACTATTGTTGAAAACCAAAGATTTTTTTATTTTGAGAAATGCACTTGAATCTTTAACTTAGAATCTGTGGTAAAATTTTATATTTCAAGCAACTGTGAGTTCAGTCACTTTTGATGTTATGAGAATATTCAGAAACTGCAACCATTTAGGGAGCCTCTCCATACAGCAAATCTTGACTCTACTTGAACCCAAGGTTTCTCTATGTACCTAAAGATTTGGGACAAAATTGATTTTTGCTGCAGAACTGTCCAGAAGGTACAGTGGGAGCAATTTTGGCATATTTGCATAGCATCAGAGGCCTTGGATAAATAATATATTATAAGAAAACCTGTTTCTTTTGTAAATGCATTATTGGAGATATTAAAGATAAACCTTGGCTATGATGTTCTAAACATTGTATAATTATTACTGGCATTGGATACAATATCAAATCCCAGGTCAGATTATGCTTCTAAATAGTTTGGGGTTTTTTTTTAATATGGAGTTCATAAAAACAATATTACATCTCACTATAAATTATGGTGCTATGGACTTAAACAGGAAAAACACCAAAACCGCATCACCCAAGAGCAACTGCCGTAAGAAGACCACGACTTCTTCATGTTTGGCACACTTTCGCAACATAAAACATTAAAGACATATTTCATGTTATGGTATTAAAGAACGTTGAACATGTGAACTTCTCTACAAACCTCGACTTGCTGTCAAGCCACTGTCGCTCCTAGCAATGACCACCTACAGATGCTTTTAAAGAAGAAGTGCAATATATCCCCCTGTGAAACGTAAGTGGTACCACGTGCCCTGCACAAGAGCATTGGCTTAATCTCACTTAGATTTACTTAAGCACTTCCACTTGCAGATTTTCTCCTGCCATAAATCTTTCTTGCTTTGAAATATTATAATGAGTTCTGCTCATTACGCATCCATTTATCCAAAGTCTCTTTTAATCTTGCTAAATTCTAAATTCTGAAGATGTTGTAAGGCAATGAATTGCTCAATCATCATTCACTGAAAAGGATAAACACATATTCGTCAATTTTTATGTGTTACTTTTGATTCCACTAAATGTTTCCCTTTGAGATAAGAAAGGGAGCTCTCAAGCTTTTCCTTGTACTACTGCTCATTTTTTACTGTCATTTCCTTTTTAAGGAAACCAAACTAAATATTTTCAATAATTTACCATGTATAAATATTTCCATGGACCTCAGCTTCCCTCAAATGTCTGAGAGACTACAACAGCTACTGAAGTTAGATTAAAAAAATATTTTCACTTTCCATTTTGAAGTTCTGTAGGCAGTTTGTGCCCCAAGATATTTTAGCTATTTTTAGCCCCCCAAAGCCACTACCCCAGCAAACTTTGAGCCCACTGAGAACAAGAGGAATATAGCAGTAAAAACAAAGGGAAAAACCTGAGACTGGCAATGTGAACAACCCCTTGAGAGAAGATATACACATGGACATTATAAAGAAATTGGCTTTGATCTGAGAATATCATAAACACGCGTAAATAGTGCAAGATGTAAATATATCGCATGAGGCATTAAAACACTTTTAAAGCCATGTCCTATGTATACTTTTCTAAGTTTACTGTAATTTTCATTTCCTCTTTATTAAAGGATCAAAACCCATACTGTCTACTATGAGGTAACAACTTTAATGAACTTGTAATTTAAAATTATGTTTGAAATTTGAAATTTCTATCTGTATGTTTGAATGATTCAGACTGATCATTTACTCGGAAGCACCCAAAGCCATCACATCCTTGCCTATAAATAAATGAATTATAAATGAATTATCATAAATATTCACAAGCCAATAAAATAAGTAAGCTCAGTGTTATCTTAATCTACCATCTTCACACTGAATTACCATACTATGTTTTCTTTATGTTTATATATCTATATATATATCTATGCATGCATTCTTTGGAAATTAGCTCAGAATACAGCAGTTGACTTAAAACTCAACCTACATTAGCTTCTTAGGTGTGACTTAAAGTGTCAATTACTGATATACAGTGATTCATAGCAAAGAGTTTTCTGTGTCCTCCTGTCAGACCAAGGTTACTTTTGCTCACCCTCTCTCAAGGGACTGGCCTGAAGGAGGAACAAGCACTTCTCACTGAAAGGTCTTCATTATGAAAATTATTTTGCAATGTATCAACATCTTTTGGATTTGACAACACTTTGGATGCTTCATAAAGACTATTTTCTTGTTCTACCAACAGATGGTATGAATTTCTAGTAGGAGATGCAAATTCCTTTTGCATCATTTTGGTATTTTTATATTCTGCTGAAGACATTACCCGTCTAGATGCAGTAAATGTACTTGTTTTAATATTTGAATGCATGTTACCCAAAATCAGGTAATAACATGTACGACTTGATTTCAATTGAAGAAGAAAACCAAACAACAACCAACCAACCACATATGAACATCCCGGACTGAAAAATCAAGAGTTTCTTTCTCTGACCCAGTATTTGAAGAGATTATTTGGTATAAACATGGCAACAATTAAATATATATATCCTTAATGATTTATAAATACACATCTCCACCTTGGATTTCTTCCACCCAAGTTAAGAGTTGTAATCCCATCTTTCTAAAATCTACTCAGGAGTGTCTGAATATGAACTTAACATCGTCAAGATGAAATCTGCTTTTTTTTTTTGTGCTTAAGTCTCCTCTTTACTACATCAACAGAGCTATCAGCACCACTGTCTTCTCTGATACTCTAATCCATAATATTGGTCACATCTTTGAACATCACATTTTAACTCTCACATTCAGGCTGGATACTAAACTGCAATGTCTCTTCCTGCAAATCACCTCTGAAATACCCAACTAAAACCTAAGTATCTTGCTCATTGATAATCTCTTCTTTGGCTTCAATGCCTACAAGTCCTATTCTCTCAAACTGATCCATGTGAAATTATCTTCCTGGTTCATTACTTAATTGAATCAACTACTCGTATATGTTCCCATTAACTTCCATTTTCATTGATATAACCCTTAAAACTTTAGACCTAATGCTTATGTTATCGCATGACTGCTCCTGCTTTTGTCATAATATCAGCTTTGACTGCACAATTTCCAAAAATAATTTCCTTTTCCCATCATCATCCCTTATGAAGGAACATAAACTTGTAAGCAAAATCAAAAATCCTCTCTTAATACCCCACTCAAAATTCACCTCTCAGATAAGAGATATAAGAAAGCACAACTTGAGAATGACTTAGCAAGATATTTTCAGTCTATGACAGATTCTGGTCCTGTTTTTGGTCTTACAGCTTGGTGCATCTTTCAGATCATACAATATATATGCCTGTGTAAGTGTCAAATGACAAAAACAAGAACCAAATAATTTTTGAGGAAAGAAATTAAGCTGTTAATGATCTTGCCTAAAACTCAGATTCATAGCTCATTGGAAGATTTTGTAGACTTTTCCAACTCTGGGGATGAAGATGGAAATAAGATAATACATTTTCCCCTATGAAAGACTCTATGGTCTATGTACGTAATTCTGAATGAAAACACTGGTAATTCTTGGCCTTAGAATTTATTAAACTTTTAGAGGGGGGAAAAAAACCCCAAGCCGTTGACTGCTGTCTGTCCCTCAGGTTGTCTGTTACAGACTTGAAATTAGCAAGACCAGACTATCAGACTTTAAGATACCATACACCAAACCTTTTTATGGACTGCTGAATTTGCAACTGGACTAGTCTTTTAACTAAACAGACCACCTTTTATGAGCTATTATGAAATAAAGTCACGGAAATCAGCCTAGAGGGATGAAACAGAATATGTGGCGCAAGTGTACGAATATATTTCAATAGCTACATAACTTTATATTTACGAGATGATAAAACAACTGCCACTCCTTTATCTTGCCTATATTGAATATTTAACATAAAATTGCCTATCCCATTGTTCTGTGAAAAGTACTTTAAAAAGAGGCATCCTAGAGACCTAATTACTATAAGCACTGCAGTTAATTAAGATACGTATGGCTCATCTGTTGAACAGTCATTTTTGAAAAATTAATTTTAGCTTTGTTCACTGCATTCTGTAGTGATGAATACTAATATTTAAATTTCATATCAGTATAACTCAAAATTTAAAGATATTAAAAACATTAATTTTCATAGCCCTCTTTGATGTATGTATTTTTATGCTCACTTTACATTCCCCATCAAAGATCAGAGGCACGGGATGGTTCCCCAAAGCCAAATATTTAAATACCAAACCAAGATTAAAATTTTAGATTTCACAGCATCCAATCCAATGGGTACTCTTTTAAGCCACATTGTTCTTCTGACAAAAGGGAAGAATTAATTGATAACTACAGATAGTGCCATTGCAAAACAAGAAATGCTTCATATTAGTAAAGGTACATGGAAACGAATATAAAACCAAAGAAAGATACTGTCACCAAGAACATAAAATTGTTGAAATATAATTTCTAAGGCCCAATCTGCCCCATATAACACTGAGGTGTTCTCTTTGACTCTTTTTAAAGAAAAGAATTTCTGTATAATAAAGGTAATTGTCAAAAATAAGCATGGTTGACATCACAAAATGTAATAAGTTTGCATGCATGCTGAATGTGTTTAAAAAAACACATTACAAAGCACAAACACATGGGTTTAAGTCAGGCATAGTCCAATCACGATAAAGCTTTTTGCCTAACCTTTATAGAACTTACTCTGATAGGAAGTACGGATCCGTTTCGTTAAATCTGGATAAAAGTTAGACAGGCCACGCATGCAAAAGTTGTCTTTGGAACATGCCAGTACACCAGCATCAGCAGCAGGCAGAGGAAAGAGAGAAAAAACAGTCTAAAGTGAAAGGAAGTGATATCATAACCAGCATCTAGAACAGCCAAGGTGAAGAAATTTCAGCAGATGCTTACCTTCCAATTGGGAGATATAACAAGAAAAATAATCAAAAAAGTAAAGGATGTGGGATGGATGGTGAGAAAGTAGCTGAGGCTTTTTTCAGATGCATAGTTTCTATGGGCAATCTAGAAGCGTGCAATCCTTCTTCATGGTCGTTTACCCCCAGTGGGCTCCATTCTGGCACCACTGGATAGCTGGAATGATGCCTTAAAGGACTGGCCCAGACTGCCACTGACAGAGCAAAACCCTCTGTGATACAGTGTGGATAACAGCTTTTTCTACATGAGCAATCCTCCACCTTTTGTACAGGGTTCTGCAGCATTTTGTTTGTGGCTAGCTGCTCACATTTCTTAGGGAGCTGCTGTGAGGCTGCCTGAAACCAGACAGAGAAGCCGAAGCTAACTTGAAGCTGCTTGTCTCTTCTCTCCTCAGCTGTGCCAAATTTACGTATTTAACACTTGGCACAGATGGGAACTAAGCTTGCCATGATTAAATGCATAGAAAGTGAGATAAATGGTCTTTCAGGAGCAGAAGTAGGCCTGAAGACTTATATTTTGTTCTATAAATTTTCCTCTAAATTTTCCTTTCTATTTGGAGTGTAAACACATTCCCAATTTAAAAAAATGTTTCCCATAACTCTATGGAGAAGTAGGATTTGATGATTTAGTGCAGGGTCTGTTGATGAAAATGCTGATGGCATAAACTCACTATAATCTGTTGCTTTCATAATTTTAGGGTTAGATTAAAAACGCCACATTTTCAAAGATATTTTAAAATCTAATTCTAAAACTTCACAGCTATGTGAAACACATTTCATAATTGTGTCTGACTCTTGCATGTTACTATGGAATATGTCAAGTGAAAAGACTTGAAACATAGACGATCTTCTGACTTTTTCTCATATAAGTAAATGTTTAGATAACCAACAAAGCATGGTAAAATTTAGCTGTGTTGAAGTACTAATATTTCTAATACACAATGCATAATAACAGTTATGACTTACAGATGTGATCCTCTTAGCATCAGATTTTAAAATGGATGTTCTAAGTTTATATCAAGAACTTCAGTTCACTAATGAAGTGCTTAATTTGAGCTGGTTGTGCTACCTACATAAAATGCCTCCCAGGTGTTACACTTCTCAAAACACAACTGACTATTCAAATGAATAGCACCTGGCAGAAGGTACATTTAAGCTTAAATTGAAGTCTTACTTATTGGTATGAATTTATTGAAACCAGAAAGAAAACAGCATACAAACTACACTTCAGGTGACTGCCAGAGAAACAATTTATTGCTCTTCTCATTGTGATTTTTTTACAGACTCAGCTAAGGGAATGACTTGCTGACCTCCATCCCAAAAGAAAAAAAACCTCATAAAACATTTTGTTTCTGAGAAAGTGCCCGCGCCTAGAGCATGTCAAGTTTCTTTTGTCAAATTATAGAAACTCCATGGGCCGGCAAATAGTCATGCATTTCAAAAGCACTATAAAAAGCCACAGGCAGAGAAACCAAAGAAACATCTCAGGCTCATAACCACAATGATTTATTTCCTACCTGCAGCAAACTGCCTGCTCTTGCGAGGTGAGCGGGGCTGGCGCTGGTACGGATCACTCGATCCATAGAGGTCGAGGGTGCCCATGCTCAGCAGGACTGTCTTCTGCATGAAATCCACAACAGCCAAACCATTGCAGTTCCCAAAAGCCACTCTGCAAAGAGAAACGTCCCTCAGAAGTGTTAGTAATATGTAATTACGTTCTGAAAACAATAATTATTATTATGAACTCTGCACAAACTTTTTCTTCATGAACTACTCAAAGCTTACATTTTTTATTTCTTACAGATTTGTAATCCTGAATTTTAAAATCTGTTTTCTGAAGTAACTTTCCAGAAAGCAGACTTACAACTTCTACCAAATTTCTGTAGCAAACACATTGCAGTAATGTCTAAACGTTGCCTCACTGAACAGTATAATTCTAATAATAATGATATAAATTAAGCCTAAAAATTGTGATGTAGATCTCAAAAAGTGGTTATGAATTTATATAAAATACAAATATAAATTAAAATATAAATACAAATACAACACATAAAATAATTCTTTTTTAAGCTAAATATAAATGACAAATGAAATATATCAGGCTGTATTGTGGAGATACCCAAATCCAAAAAGCATTTATAAAATTTCCTTCCAACTCTGTCAGCTTATCTACAGCAGAGATTCCTGTTAAAATAGTCTCTACCCCTCTGAAATGCTTCTGCAAATGCATTTTGATGGTGGTTTGATTTATGGGCAAGATCCCTCTCCTTTTGTATCAGACTGCAATTTTAAATTCCAGACAGAAAGAATTGCAGGTACAGCCACAAAGAAACTCAGAAACCCAAACCGTGTTCAGTCCTATTCAGAATCACTTGCTACCAGGTTCTGTCATTTTATGTAAAAAGTGATTAAGATGATTAGTTCAAATCCCTGCAAAATCTTTAAGCACTTAATTCACACTAAAAGCGAGCTGTGCACTGACCTCCACCAGATTCTTGTTAATATATCTCCAAAACACCTGAAAGGAATTTGTGTGCGGAAAAACAACAACACAAAAGAAAAGTGATCAGGTGGAGGGAAAGCAGGGTAGCTAGAAAATTTTCCTCTGTCCCATCTTTTCTTACTCTGCTTCCAATATAAAAAAGAGTGCTCCATATAGCAAATAAAAAAGTAATATGTAAGGTAAAATGAAAAGATTTTTCCTTAATTGTCGAACTAGCATATTGAGGCACCATCAAATTAGCAAATTAAGGCACAAAAGGGGCTCAAATTCTACTGGTTGTTACTACACTGTGTTTACCGCCCTTGCCTCAATGCTGACTTTAGTATAGCATCTATGGAAATACTGTGGATGCACTCTGATTTTTCCCCATTGACTTTTTTTCCCCATTGGAGTTGTGTACCTCAGGGACCCATACTGGGACCAGTACAGTTTAAGGTCTTTACCAGTGACAGAGACAGTGGGATTGATGCCACCCTCAGCAAGTTTGCAGACA
The DNA here is from genome assembly GCA_013398115.1 of Falcunculus frontatus. Taxonomy (NCBI): domain Eukaryota; kingdom Metazoa; phylum Chordata; class Aves; order Passeriformes; genus Falcunculus; species Falcunculus frontatus. Next base: position 2,281,800 of record VZRV01001286.1, on the reverse strand, counting down.
ACACCAAGCTGAGATGTGCCGGAGGGACAAGTGCCATCCAGAAGGATCTGGACAAGCTCAAGGAGTGGGCTCATGTGAATGGGGGTAAGGGCTTTAAACTAAAAGAGGGTCAATTCTATGTATTCATAAGCCCCTGCATTCTAGGTGGAGAAAAAGAATAAAGGAATAAAAATGACAAGTGTCAATCTCATCTGTTAATGCTCTAGGGAAAAGAATAGCCATTTGCACTTTGAATATTATTAAACTGAGATTTATTAATTTTGGAAAACATGAGTCATAAGAAGAGCTAGTGATCATTCACACCCCTGGTCAGCAATCTAACAAAATGAATCATTTCCTGATCTGTATTTTTCTAAACTCCTCTAATTACACACACAAGTATGGATCTAATATTTCTTATACCCAAACAAATTAGTTTAAAAAAGAATCAGGAATTGCTCATTAATATTATAACACTTCTGAGGATTGGTAAAAAAATCTAGACAGCCATTACTATTAACAAGGCTTAAGATAAATTGCTAACAACAAAGTCCTTATAAAATCAAATATAAAATTAATTTCCCAGTTTTGAGCAATGAACAAAATTAGTTGCTAGGTGATGTTCTAGTCTGTTGGTATCTTTCACAGAAATGTCATAAAACCCTCAACAGATATTTCTTGACAATTAATATGCAGATTAGCTGAAACCCGTTACCCCATGAGCCGGTAATAAATTTTCAGTGACTGCTTTCAGTCGAACGGAATCTACTTTAAAACAGATTTATTATTTGTATTTAACCTTGTTCCTCAAGGTTAGCCTAGTTCTTCAGTTGTAATTGAAGCATTTTGTAAAATTTTCTTTTCTATTTTCATAACATGAAGAAGTTTTTGATGATTCATTTAAACATAAATAAAACAGTTGTTAATACTTTTAATTTGTAGCCTTGGTACTGTTAAAAGTAAACCAAATACATTAAATAAAATTTTGCAGTGTCTGAAGTCTTTAATCTTTGCTGGGAATAAAGGGGTTTTGCATCTTACTTTATTCCTGTTTCATGGCTGCAGTAAAACATTTAGAAATCATCGTAATTGAAAGAATACTGGAAAGAGACTCTCCAGAACACCCACCATTTTGTGCCTTTGACCTAGATAAACTGATTAGTAGAGGAAGAAAAATAAGGCCAAAGATGACCCAAATAACTCTACAAATAGCACGGCAAAAATTACATGTTCTCAGGCTTCATGATGAAATGGCATAGGTGTTCCACATTGTGAAGATAGATAACAGGTGACAAAGTAGTAAACAAAAATTCTGATGAAAGAAAGGACTTTGCCTTGTCATAAGCCTGAGGAAAAAGTTAAGAGAGACAAGAGAAAGGAAGAGAGAAGAGAGTCTGCATAAAAAATATAAGGAGAAAGACCTTTCTTGGGTAGCTTTTGTGGGAAAGTTAAATGTAGGTTATCAGCCTATTTTATTCATACATGCATTTATTTCTGAAACACCCACGTACTTAGCATATGGTGTTTTAAAGGAGGCTGTCCTGTAAACTATTATTGCTCCTAGCAAATGAAACAATTTAAAGCATTTGATTGAATCAAATCAGTGGTTTAGGAATTGTGGCTATTAGGGGAACCACAACCTATCAGAATAGTTTACAAGTGAGGGAATGGTGTGATTATTCAGATGCTGCCTCGAGGTCTGAGACCTGCAAGGGAGCAAATCAGGCAAACCCTAACAATTTGCACAAGTGACAAATGTATCGAGGTATGGTAAAGAAAAGAAACTCCTAGAATTCATTAATAGGAAACTACCTAGAAATTCAGGCTGAAGACTTGAAAAAACGGCCCCCAAAAGACAATACTTCTTCATAAACGTAAAAACTCTGCATTAAACCGCCAAAGTCCCTGAAAAGAGTCCAGTGACTTATTGAAAATCAGCAGGAGTCAGCACCTAACACCCATTACAGCCAATAGTTTTATTGGAGTAACACCTACAGAGAAAACCATTTCAATGTATCTGGGTGACTCTCAGTAAGAGAAAACATTAAAAATTTGCAAATAAATTGAACCTGAGGAAGCAATTACACACACTCATGCATTGCCATACAGAATACAGCATTTAAATGTTCCTTATTCAATTCTCAATTTCAGGTCACTGGTTCTTGTGCAAATAGACATTAGCACAGACATAAAAACGCTGCTCTCAGAAGACAATTTCCAATTAAGATATGATGTCATGATAAATGGCATTTAACAGTTAATCACTTCACCATTTTCTATTAAATGCATTTCACCTTGGTGAACCTTTCAAAATAACTTTGAAAATTACAGATTTGAAATGTAATTAGATCTTATTTGAAAGGATGAAAAGAATTATGTGAAAAGATTCAGTCTTTTAAATAGGATTAGTAAAAATATTGGCAAGAATTGCAGTTTAACATCCCACATTACAATCTCTACGTCAGTTCAAATAATTTTTCTCCAAGAATCTGATTTACAGCATTTTTTGAATACTTTGCTTTGACCTTAATTGTCTGAAATTGTTGGAAATTTCAAAGTATAGCTGGAAAACGCGTGATTTAGTGCAATAAACAATTTATCAATGCAACCTTAATTCTGAGTTACTTACAGTCCGTAAGCAGAGTTTACAGCAAGACTGGTAATCTGTTGTGGAGGCTCACCATCCACCCACACCAACTGGATAACAAGATCCGCCTGGTAGCCAGGAGGCATCCGCACAGGTCGAGCCTTAACGCTAAGAAGAAGAGGTACAAAATAAGAACAAACAAACAACCAAACACTGGACCATGAACAACAACTGCTTTGCTTCATTATGAATAGTGAATTTGAATGGAAAACCTAAAATGCTTTTTTTTGAGACTTTGAAAAAGAACATTTCTGTGTATTTGGAACTTTTTTCTCGTGAAGTAAAGCACGACAGAAAAATGCAAGGAGGCAAGAGAAGATGAGAAGATGAACCTTTCTGTAATGGTCCTCACCAAAGCACATTCAAAACTTAGGGACTTGACAAATCTATTTGTCCATGTAGTGCAAACAAGTCTTGTTATATTTCTAGGAGTATAATCACCTTATATGTGAATAAATGCTTCCTACATCAAATCTGATATAACTATTAACACCTGTTCCTACTGTGTTATGGCAAGTTCAGTGACTTGCAAGGCAGGTAGTGAAGGTGTAAATTTTAAGGGGAAGTGTAAGAGCTGAACACCTCTGTATGACTGCTTTAAGTGCATTTTTTAAGTGGTACAACTTAATGTGGGATACGGTGAAAGAAAACATTATGCAATAATAGCAATACTTTGAGGTATTCATGTTAGTCATTAGTACATTCACGCTGTAGGTAGTCATTTACAGGTCAAACCCATGAGTCAGTGCCTTTTCACTGTAGCTGTTACTGGTGAGACTGCTTGTACTGCACCCCTTTGCACACAGCCATAAAAGAGAGCAGTCTACCACAAATAATCCTCTACCCCCGTGAAAAACAGTCTCCAGAAAAGACTGAGAAATGGAAGAGGAAAGAGAGTAGTTAGTGGACATAGACATGGACAACACATTCTGAAGAATCACAATGCTGGTACATTGTATTTCTTTCTGCTTTGAGTCCTTCTTTATACATATATGTCTACCATACTTAGGCAGTATTATCCTATGTACTGGATCTTGGAGAAGAGATCTTTGATGACACAGACTATCTCCTGAATGTGAGCATAATGTGACTCCAAGTTTCCCAAGCAGTTCTGGCCCATACACATGAAAAGATGATGGGTCAGATTGGAAAAAACAGAACTAAATCCTATACAGAAGCAAGTAAGTAAGTGCTTCTTTCAAGAGAGGATATTCAAACTTCTCATTCAATAACCAGGGCTATCAGGTTCTTTGTAGGTACTCTGACTGCACCTGTTGGGATAGAGGCCTTGGTGGCAAATAGGGCTACTGGCAATCTCGGAAAATTGAAGATAGATGCAGAATACTGAAGTAAATGGAAATAAAACATAACCACAGAATACCACCAGGGCAGAAGTTCTCAACAAGGTAACTCCAGTAGCCCAGTGGGTAATACACAAAGAAATTAGTGCTTTAATTATGAAAGAAGTTAAGAGAAACAAATGTCAGTGCACTACTTCTCACATTTTCATGGTTTGATATGGAGCATTGGATGTACCTTATGACACAGAGATAAAATCTCCTGGTCAGTGTTAACAGTAGAAGCTTTCCGAAAATTTCTTAGAACATAAAGACTATTTTCTTAATAAGACCATCATAGCTGTTGCAGATTAACCTCATCTGTCTGCCAGACACCCACTGAGCTGCTCTCTCACTCCCCTTCCTCAACTGGACAGGGGAAGAAAATAAGATTAAAGAGCTCATGGGTTGAGATAGGACAGGGAGATCACTTACCAATTACCATCAGAGGCAACGCAGACTCAACTTGGGGAAAATTAATATAATTTATTGCCGATTAAAAATACAGTAGGATAGTGAAAAATTCTTTGAATCTAAAATTACCCTCTCCTCTCCCTTCATTCCAGGCTCTGTTTCACTCCTGACTCTTCTTACCTATCTCCCTACCCCAAACAGCACAGCAGGGAACAGTATTTGTGGTCCATTCATAACACTGTATTTTGTATCTGCCATTCCTTCTTCATGCAATTCCCCTGTTCCAGTGTGGAGTGCAGTTCTTTGGGAGCAGACTGCTCCAGCATGGATCCCTCATGGGCCACAGTCTGTGCCAGAAAACCTGTTCCTGAGTGGTCTCCTCTCCACGGGTTGCAGCTCCTGCCAGGAACCTTTTCCAGTGTGGGCTCTCCATGGGGTTCAGGGGAACATCGTGTACCATCGTGGTCTCCTCCACAGAAGAATCTCTACTCTGGTGCCTGAAGCAATTCCTCCTCCTTCTCTCACCTTGGTGTCAGCAGAACTGTTTCTCATTCTTTTTTCCTGTTCTTCTCTCTCACAGCTGCTGTGTAGCATTTTTGTTCTTTGTTAAATTTGTTTTCCCAGAGGGTCCACCCTCTTGGCTGAGGGGCTCAGCTGTGTCCAGCACAGGGCAAGCCCAGCTGCTTCTCACAGAGGCTGCCCTGCAACCCTTTCCAGCAGCACCCGGGTACCTGCACCTGATACCTCTTTGAAAACTGCCTGTTCAAAATACATTCACACCCTCTCGAACTGTTTAACCATTTCAGTCATACAGTTTATACTGTACTACTTATATTTCTATTCTAGAGGATTCACAGACCTTGCCAAAACTTTCCCTTATTTATTACTTCATGAGAAAGTCATTCCTCCTCTATCTCTCTAAATGCATTTCCTTAACAGTGGCTTGGCACACTCACTCTATTTCTTTTCCCTGTAGTACTCTTCAGACCTTACAAGTGTATTTGTCTGGAGCAGTAATCAGGCACTTGGCTTAGATATTGTGGTAGGAAAGACGTGACAGAACAGTTCAGCAAGTGCTCAACCCACTACAGTTGGCAATTGTTTGTATTGTTGTTTTCTATTAACAGCAAACCTCTGCTCAGAGTTTTGCAATTTCTGACCTGTTCTGCTGGCACTAAAGCTTTGCCCTTTTCTTTGTTCATAATTTACATATCCATGAGCATTTTTGCAGTGATGCTATCCATATCCTTAATGAAGCAAGCTCTGGATTACCCAGGAGTATTTGTGGTGAGAACAAAGGTGTGAACATCTGTGAACTCAAACTGCCAAGGGAGACGATCTTTTGAGACCAGGATGAAGTGAAACTACAAACAAGAGTTGTACACAGTAAAGATCTATTATTTTCAAAGAAACTTCACAGCAAGCAGAAGGTGAATATTTTACAAACAGTCCTTGAGAGTATCTTTGTGATGGAGCCCTTCAACATCTAATGTCTGTGGATAAGCCTTTAAGACGCATAATAGTGGTGGTCTTTCCATCTTACACCCCATTTTCAGCTTTCAGTTCCTGCCCTTAAAAATGTTATAAAAATATAGAACAGGTAAATGAGATCCAAGAACCAGGACTTAGTCTAATGCCCTTTCAGCTGAGCTTTCCATCCACATTTTCTAATGGATAATTGATGATGTGGGGGAACACAAGAGGCATGCTGCTCCAACAAGTATCTGTCAAAGCAATGCACTTATACTTCCCTTCTTCTAAACAAGATACCATAAGACTGACAATGGCTGCAGAATTAATTCTGATCTTCTAAAACATGTTTTCTAATGTGATATTACTTTTCCAATGTGTTTTTAATGGCATCCTGAAAAATATGAGAGAACTTGAAGTACCTTCTAAGGTTTCTTCTGGATTGTTGTTACCTGAGAGAGAAAAGTAAACACCTTTCTCTCTAAATGTTTTTCACTGCAATTTGAGGATCGACTTTGGTAAAAATGGATATTATTTCACAGGGATTTTCTCTAAGCATAGAATAAGCTGTAGGTGATGAAGGACTATAATAATGGAGTAAAATAATTTCAGATTTCATGATTAAGGTTGTCATTCCTATGTTTCTGTGACATCTTCTTGCTTAAGAATCTTTGAGCTATTTCCCTTGTTTCACTAACCATCCTGCTTGAACAGTAATGTGGATATTCAGTTGTTCACCTTGCTTTTGAAGTGTTTATGATATAAGCCTAAACAGACTGCAGGAGTATGAGCAGAAGGAATGTAGACATTTCAGTGATTTCCTTGACACGTTCTTATTATGTTACACTGAATTTGGTTGCTGCAAAGTTTTGGGTTTTAGTTTTCTTCACAGATAGTCACAGTTCCTTATCACTTTGGAGTTACTTGAAGCTACTGTCAAAACCCTTGATTGACCTAATTTCAGGATGATACTAGAAGACTGGGAACAAAGACTGACATTCTGGTTAGAGCTTTATGATAACAGCTTTTACATCAAAAGTATTTATCTGCATAACCACAAATCCATTGGTTTCTTAGGTTATCACAGCTGCATATTTCACCGCAAAATCTTCTGAAAGAAGCAAGAACAGTATTTATTCCATACTGCTGCCTGTCTCTCTAGGTAACAGTTACTTTTGATTTCAGAAAAGTGCCAAATTTTCATTACTTCAGTCCCTCCAATTACTTTCTTCCTAGTACCTATTCACAGACACAAACATATTCAGTCATTCTGAGCTCTGGCTAGAAAAACTTACGTAGTGTGGAGTGCCGTTCATTTGCTGTAACAATGTTGAGAAGCAGGTATGAAAATAAACATAATGGAGCCAGTTATTTATGTGTGTAAAATTTTATGTGCATTATCAATATAATTCAAGCTGTGCACTCACTCTCTGTGTGCAGATGGCTGCAGCTTTACATTATTATTGGTCTATTTTAGATTCTGTACTGCTGCCCACCTGAATGGATTGCATATAAAGTCAACAGCATCATCCTGGTCTTCACTGGTTTTTTTCTATGTTTTCAGCACTACTTTCATTTTACCACCATAATTTTGCTTAGATCAGAAGTTTTTAGACAGACAAGGCCTGTGGACCCAGTTAGGATTTGGAAAAGTGTGGATATTTGTATTTGAGAAGGATAAGAGCATACATAAGTATACTTTCATCTAAATGTAGGAGTGTGCCAGCAGTTCTAGTGGTATAATTACTCTGACTTTGAAAAACTATTTTTCAGTCAAAATAAGATTAGAGCTGTTTTGTGTAAAATTTGACAAAAATCTATTGGGCAGTTAATACGAGATTATATGGAATTAAGAAAACTTCTAAAAACTAACAAGCAGAACCTCTGTGGGTTCATTAAAACTTTTCTGACACTCCATCAACAATTCCTCTCCTTCCCAGACAAAATCAAGTAAGAATCTCTGAAGAGAAAGTCTTAGCCAGTGAAATGATTGCATTCTTCCTGATTTCAATGTCATAAATAGATTTCACATTTGGACTTTTTTAATAACTTATCTCTGCCTCTCCTATTGATTTTCAGTTCAAATTAATGACTGGTTAAACTGAGGTCTCAAGTTCAACCGCCTGACTGAATGAGGTGGACAAATGAACAGAATGCCAAAAAACACTGTTAATTTTACAAGGACAAGATCACAATATTGCTTTTAAATGCTAATGCTGTTTTCAGGAGCCAAGCAGCCCAAAGTATCTGCAAAGTCAGGAAATGTTCATTTAAACTGCTTTTGAAATAATTGAGGCAGTTAAAAGATTTAATGATAATTAGACCAAAATAATAATAATGAATTCACTAAAATGAGAGCAATTGTTGTCAGCAATGCACTCTAATTGCTGGAAAATTACAGTTTATAGAGTTTTGTACAGAATTCTTGTTTTAAACTATTCAAACCCATAATTTATCTGCCTTATTAATAAGAACATATTAATCTACTCCAAAACAGTGGCAACGTATTCTAGCAGAAAACAATTTGCTTCTTTCTAAAGATTACACAAATACACACTTCCACACAGTGTGACTGTTTCATAATTGTATATTCGAAAGATTGTTTCATAAGTATGAACACAGTCTCCATGCCTTACACACCATAAAATGTATACAGTTCTTTCATAAAGAAAAATTTTAGTGTTATGCTAATTAATCAAGGAGAGAAAGCTTTGCACATGTCAGCTTTTATGGAAGTTTCTTCATGAACCTTAAAAAAAAGGTTCCTCAGGAATTCCTGGAAGATTTACTCCCAGATCACACCGGAAAATGACAGTCAAACATTTACTGTTACAGTTTATATTCTTCATAATTACTTCTATCCTTTTAAAAATCCCTTGTTGATTATTGTGCCTTAATTATTTTGTTCATTCCACATTCTGGTTTCTTGTCATTTTGTGTCACATACATACAATTAACCTCTTTTTCTTGGTAGTTGATGGATTGATTAACAGATAGGATTGCTTTTTAGAAAGAAAAATATTTGAACAATGGCATGGACTTACCTAAGACATGGGATACTGTCCTTCATTGTTCCTTCACATGCTACAGTGTTGGTACTGCCTGAAAGGCTCTTTAAAGAAGGAAGCTGGGAGGAGGCATCTGGAAATGGAGGATTTGTTTCTGGTTCAGGAGTAATGATGTCTTCTACTTCGCATTGAAGTCGTACCTCTAATGACTTAAATAAATAAAAAACTAAGTTATTTCATAAGGAAAGCCACTGAAAGTTCTGTCACTTTCAAATAAATATCAGTATGTCTTATTTTTTTCAATAACCCCCATTTATCATTATAATTTGCAGGCAAAGAATACTGTCATTTGTTATTTATACAGCACAACAGCAACATCAGATAGGAACTAGCATGATCATCAACTCTGCCTCCTGATTACTCGTACAACAGAGTCTCTACCAGACAAGTTTTAGCCAGGATGGATAAGCCTGACAGTATCAATAGGTCTGATACATGAGCTTTATTTGTCCATAATGGGGGCCAGGAAATCAGAGATAACAGCACAGACAGCTCTGTATTCCTTAGAATGAACGTGAGTTTGGTGGATTCTAGAAAGCAAAATTCAAACCACTTACATTTTGCTTTCCTTCTGGCCTCTCTAGAAAGGGAAAAGGAAACCAACCAGGCCAAACCACCCTACGATTCTTTCCCCTAATTCAGGAAATATTAACTGAAGGACTCCAAAACACAGGGGAAACTGGACAGGAAGTTCAAATCTAGGTAAGTAAATACTGAGCAATTCTTTCTACCTCGTGAGCTGTCCAAGGAGATTTCCATTTTGAAAAGAATAAAACCCAAGGTACAGCTCTCAAAGAGACAAGGTTTGGGGATTACTATAGCTGAACAGTAATGTCAGTGCTGCTACCTTGAAAGGAACAGAAGCAATTGCAGAGGTAGACACTGCAAGCTCCATCTTAGTGACCTTTCACTGAGACATCATCTGTACCAGGATGAAGATTACCAAAATATCTAAGTTTCATGAGAATCAGGAGATAAAGGTGAGTAGTACTGAAGGGTCACCTGTTTCTCAACCACTGTGTTAAAACATACAAGATTTCAGAAAGAAGTGATTCTGTTCAACCAGGAGAGAGAGTCCTTTCTCAAAATTTCGCTTTTGCTTTCTCTTTGCAAAATCCACTGATGTTTTACGTCTGAATCAGTTAAAGAAACCTACAGACAACATTTGCCTTCAAAGACTAATGAGTGAAATATTAAGTTCAGGAAAATCTATTCTGGAAGTAATTGCAGCTGACTGAAACAATTTATAATGCTGTTTAATCTTTATGCAGGACTGGAGCAACTGTTGAAGAGTATGTTCTTCTGCTTACCACGCTAGAAGTGCATCACTCCTCTTTGGATGTTTTTCTGTGTGTATTCCTTTTTCTACTAAAATTAATATTGTTAAGTGCTAGCTATTGTGCATTTGAAGGGAGAAGGAAAAATTCAGGCCAACAACATGACAGTGAATATTTCTGATGTTTTTGTCTCTGCTTTGACTGGATCTTAGGAGGGTTATAGAAATGTTGAACCAATTTATTTTGACACAGAGTAAAGATATTTTTGGGGGATCTCATCACTAGGCTTATTGATTCCCTTTTCCACATTCACATGAGTGTGACCTTTTTTCCTATGGTTCTTCTCAAGAGCTTTGAAGAGGAGCTTCACTGAGGAAAGATGCTCACTGAGAAAGTGATCCTGTTTAATTAATAGATCCTTTTGAGATAGGAGGGAGTGGATTCAGATGAGAAAACAAAAATAACAGCAGCAAATGCTTTTTATATAACTGCATGGCAATGACTCCAAGGTTGGATATGAAGCAGAATTTGTCTCATGCACACTCCTTGCCTCCAGAATCTGATATGAAATGATGCAAATAATACTTCTGTTGAGGAAATTCCAGGCAGAGAGCAGGCTCCAAAGGCATATTCAGCTGCAGACTTCCCTGCTACACGGAGCTGCCTGTGAGTAGCCCCCACGCTTCCCATTTACCACAGCAATAACATGACAACACTGACATCAGGGCAGTCAAACCAATGTGGGGGCCTTAAAGTGCCGGGAATTGTAGATTGAACTCAAAGTAAGTTCAGTCTGGCTGATAAGGAGAGGAGGATACAAAGTGCTTTGTACCTCAGGCAGCAAAGAAATCGTGAGACTGGCCAACTCAGTCTCAATATAGACAAAGGCACACAGCCTAAAGTCAGTTGCAGCTTCCAACAAAGAATTCCATACTTTTGATTAAAAAAACCCCCATTATTTATGAGCAAAGACTTAAATGCAAGCAGCAAAAATGCAGAAACGAGAGAAGACCTATTTCAGAGATGCACAAAACCCAGGGGAATCCCATGACTATGCCACCAAGATTGCATAATTTAATATTCAGAGAAAAATGCTTACTAATTACAGATGACATCTGAAAAACTGCTAAACTGCACATAACACTTTGAAAATACCAGTAACGATGCAATTCAGCCAGAAAAGTGAAGGACAGGGAAAAAAGACATTAAATTATAGATAATAAAAGATAAGGTGCACTTGCTGTGGAACAATGTAAGAATACTGAAATGGAGTAATTTTAGCAGCACTATATATGAGCTGGTCAGTAACGTGAAATTAATGTTCATTAGTTTTAAACCTTTCCTGAAATACNATGAGTGGAAAACAACAGAAGAGCTACAGGCAATGAATTTCCCTCAGATTTTTGTCAGTAACTTAAGTAGGATCAAGATTTCCCCGGAAAGGTTTAAAATGGAATGTCCCTAAACCTGTATTTATACTGCTTACTATTTTTATTTAAGTACTTGAGCACAGATGAAGCAAGGCAATTTGATTTAGAAATTATGTCCTCTTATCAGAGAGTGAAATAAGTACTTACTGCAATTTCAGTATTTACTTCATGTTTGCTGAACTTGTAAACAATCACATATGCAGACACTCCTGCCACACAGAAAATTCGGCTTTCAGGACACCAGTACATCATCTGAACAGCAAAAGGATCTTCTTCCACAATCTCAGCTGTTGCTTTTCCTTCTCCAACTTTCTGTTTTTCAAAGACCTTTGATGTTTTTAGTTTGTACAACATCTGTAGAGTAACTGGAATATATTAAAACATATAAAAAATACTAACATGAAGCAAATCAGTTATAAAATTATTCCTCAGTTCCCACTTTCCTCTCAGTTGTGGCATAACAAGGAATCTTAGGAAAGCCCAAGAGAAGATGTGTATTATACAATAGAAATACTATTCTGGTGCACTTTACTGGTAGGATATGTATTTAATACTTCCCAAAAGCGTATTTGTCTGTGAAATACTTCTTAGTACTTTCTGGGGCAGGATGTCAAAGGTATAAATCATTGTGTCCATAATTAGGCTTATACTCAGTGTTACAGAGAGACTCTGACAATATTGAAAATATTGGTACTTTCCTAAAGAGATGTGAAACTAAGATTTCATTTGTCTGAGGTTATGGTCTTGATAGAATGTAAAGACTGTATGGCAATTCAAGAGAAAACAAGAGGAATGCATTCTGGTGGCCTGGTCAACACAAAATCCTTCTGAATTAAGGGGAGTTCAAAACCATTTTGAATTTCTTGACTACTAAGTAGATCTATATTTATACCTGTATATAAAATCCTAATATCCAGAAGCTTTTGCCAAGATTAGAACTCCACTGCAGCAAATTCCAGAGGTAAAGGAGGGATGACAATTCACCCCATTATGTTTTATGTTCTTCCCTGTTTTTACTACTTTTACATTAGCTTATCAGTGGTATTAGTCAGTAACTGCTTGAGGTCAGATAAAGTCAGTTAGGCCCAGCACCTAGCAAGGTGTGCATATGCACAAAGGCAAAGCTGTTGCCTAGGTCAGTGTAATTGTGGTAGCTCAGCCTGGCCAGCTTGTGTAACAAGAGCATCAGGAAGATGAAAGGACCGTGTTTTGGTTATGTAACCAGATGATGAACACAGCAAAACCACATTATTGTTTGGCAGTGAAGATACATTCCAGGAGGTTTAGCATATACAATTTTTAATGTTTTAAAAAGTTTTAGCACATAAAGCACTTCGGAATTTTCACAAATTACAGCAAGTGCTTCTGTAACAAATACATAATTCTTCCTGCCCTCAGTGGCAATGAAAGGGGATTCAGGTTGCTCTCAGTGCCAGTAGCAAATCTAGAGTGGCACTTCAAATCAGGCATCATGAGTCCATGCACACTAGGACTGGAAGAATTATAGAATCACAGGGCAGAGTACAAGACAACGCCATGCTTCTCTGAATTACTAGGTACCATCTGTACCTAGTGCCTTCTGTGCCTTCTCTAAGGGCAAATAAGAAACAGCAATGGCTTTTGAATAAAGATACATGCAGAAAACAGCTCGAGTGGCTTAGCAACTCCCTGTCTCTCACAAATATGTGCTTTCAGATACAAAATCACACAATTAAAATATGTCTAAAAGCAAAGTATTTTGTGCCTTCAAATACCAGTAGGATATTATGTTTGCTAGGAAATCTCAAATGAACTTAGAACTCCATTAAAAAGGTTAACACCTTGTAAATAATATAAATAATAGAACTTTGTAATAATCAAAACCTTGTAGATGAGAAGTATCAAGTATGGTACAAGTAACATAGTACATGCCCTGAAAAGCAAGACTAGGACCAGGACATCAGAGATGCACTGAAAATACCATTACTGTTGAAGAAATTGTGAATATTCATGATCATCTCATCACTATCAAGCTTTTAATGTTAAGAAAAATTCCTATTGCAGCATGTATATATTGATTAGGGGGTTATGCTTATATTCCCTATGAAAGGTTTTTTCTTTCCCCATTTCTGCCAGAATTATAGAAGGAATAACACTGCTTCCTGTGCAGCATATACACTAAATGCCTTGGGGGTCTTCCACCAGTCTGTATTGTTTCACCCTATCTTTAGTGCCTGTATTTGCACTTTCTTGTTAGAAACAAAACATTCCCAAGACAAAGTCTAATGTCTCACTCTACTTGTCTAAATAAAACTAATTATCCTACTTTTGTTCATATTAAATCTCTCACAAACTTCTTTCTTTGCAGATAAACTGTTGACCTCATTTGATAATGGGTTTTTTTGGTGCTCACCATAACCTGAAGTTACTGCAAGATGTAAACTCTGAGCAGTATGTGTCTGTTTTCCCACTATTCCCAAACAGACAAATTACATAATAAAAAACCAACCCATGGTCACGTTCAGTTGATGTGCCTATGTAAAATAGCGTTGTGAAATGAAGCTTTGGAAATCCTCATTTTCTCCTTGTCCATCCTGAGTGAAAATATTTGGTATTGGGCAAAAAGGGGAGTACCTGACAAAATCAGATTTAGCTGACATTAAAAACTTGACAACATTCCCCATATTTGGCTGGAAATGATAGCAATATTAATCATTACAATTCTGTGGCACCATGTGGAACTAGCAGGTAGTTTAAGTATCCCATACTCCATGATCTTGGCAACCATCACTGACTTGTTATTAAGGTCATATTAAATCTCTCTATGCCTAACATTTCATTCAGAATTTTCTGTCACACTCTCTTTTCTTTAAGAGACTGATACCTCATAAAAGAGAGATGTTACCCAGACATCCCTGTACCACTGAAGAGACAAGAATACAAGGCCACTCTACAGAAACTTCAGTGAAGCACTGTCACACTATTTGAAGCAGAATATTTTAAATTTCAATCAAAATTTATGTGTATTTTAATAAATATATTTTACTAATGAATACCATATGTATTTTCTGTAGGGGAAAATGCTGTTTGCTGATATCTGCAGTTATAGCTAGATTGTATGGAACAAGTATTTTCTGAAGCTTTTTCCTGCTAGGATGAATGGTAATGCTTCCCAATTATTTCCTGGGATTTGAGACTGGACAAGAAAAGATTTGGGTCTTTTCCACCCTCACCAGATTAAACATGTATTGAAATGTATGAATGTATTTCAATATTTTATTTTTACTTAGCTATGAAGAAGACTTTGTCGTACTTAGTATAGAATTGACATGAGAACTGGAACTGAATGCTAGATCTAATTGAGCCCTCTCTTCTAGACACACAAGAAGAATGTGCCCTAGGGATTTTTTACCAACACTTCATCTTTCATAGGTTTTGGTATGGTGGATCTTGAGTTATTATTCCTCACTCATTTCTGCCTAATATAGCTCATTACCAGCATTTTTTCCCCTTAACTTAAGGAAGATTTTCTTAATTTCACTCCTTTTTCTTAATTATATCAGCCCCAGTATTATTACTCGACTTAAGTATCCTGTTTTATATATAAATGTGTGTTTGTGTGATTTGTCAGCATTATATAAAAGTGAACTTCAGAAACTTACTGGCAGAAGCATCCCAAAATTTTACTGATCCATCTGCATGGCTTAAAAAAAATACAAAAATTAAATGTGTTAAAACAAGATGCAATTCTAAAACATCATCTACTTTCAGTGACAAATAAGTATAAGCAGAAAAAACTCACTTTGCTCACGTAACTCTCTATAACGTACTGATAATATATTAAAGACATGCATACTAGCTATAAGAAAATATTTTATTCATTTCATTTGGTTAATAAAATATTTTTCATGAATTTCCTGCAGAGAACTAAGCCCCCAGTGAATTTTAAGATTGCAACCAGAAGAAATTCTTCCCATAGTAATAACGAGTTTAAGTTACAGCACTTTTGGCTTTGCAGTGGGCCAGCATCAAGCCTGTGCGCTCTAAAAATGCCATGTAGGGTGAACTTTGAAAAGACAGAGGGTAACTTCATTTTGCTTGATATTTTACAACTGTGTTCTTTTTATTAACATAAAATGTAAAGCTGGAGAAAGGAGACACTTCTGTTTACAGTGAGAATGATCCCTTCATCACCTTCTCGCACTATCGCACACATCACAACCTTATTTTTAAAAACAGGTGTTTAGTATCATTGATAGTAACAAGTTATCAAATACATGACTGAGACCAGAGGAAAACTCACGGTGCATCTTAGCTGAATAGCTTCTTTTTACAGTATGGTCCCTTGGGAATCCATCAGGCACCGCTCATGGGGCTCCTACTGCAACCTGAGCCTTTCTGGGTCTTTTTACTCTGTTTCTCCACCCACAAGGTGAATTTTAACCCAGTGCACCACACCCTCACTAATGCTGGGTATTAAAATGAATTCCCAAACTGCCCCCAGATACAAAGGGGAAGGGATAACAGGTATAGAAGAACAGCTGATCTCCTTTTTGAAGCTACTCTCTATGACTTTCAAGGCCAAAATATTCTCTTGCAATAGATTTTTCCTTCCAAAGACCCCACCTTCACAAGTATTGCTGTCAAACACTGGGGCCTCAAATAGCGATTCTTAATGGTAGCTCATCCCTGGGTACTAAGTTCTGTTTACTACAGCAGAAGAGAATTTCTACGGTGACTCTGCTCAAATGAAGAGGCAGGACATACACACGCTGTCGAGTCTCAACTCTTGTCTACAGCTAACACACAACCAAAAGGAGTAGACACAAATACTTTAAAAGTACCAATCCCCAGTTTTATTCTCACCCTGTAATAATGATTTCAGGATATGTCTGAGCTCCAAGGTTCCATGCTCCACCACTGATAGGCCATTCCTAAATAAACAAAAGTACAGAGATCACAATTTATTCTGACTAACCTTGCTTGGTTCATTTTTAAATTCAGGAGTAGACAACATCTTCCCCCAAAAAGCAATACAACTTGTAAAAGAACAAAAGTCTGTATGATTCAAGGCTTTTACAGTTTATTAACATTTTTATGTCATCAATTCAGGCTTTGGAAACTTAATTGCACGTTTCTATTACCACCTAATGTTTTATGCTCTTAAAATATTTCCACACAGCTAACACTCAAGAGTCTACAACAGGAATGAGAGGGAGGAGTAACAAACAATTCTGCTGGTCTTTTGAGATGGCTTGTCTCTTGGAGTTTCTATAGAATACTGAATAGATTGAGAATTTATTTTGAATACAAAGACCACTGAAGAAGCTGGCCCAGAAACAAGTATCAGAGCATGATGCCATGAGATAAGAGAATGCAACTTTTACAGAACATTTGAGTTCATCATCTCTTCCTTGCTTTCTGTTTACTAGATGCAAGACTCCCATTCTCTTGGTCTAGACTGGCTGAGCAGAATGCTGCCCTGTGCCTAAAGCCCTGACATGCATGGATACAGGACACAGGATGTAGAGGGTGACATATGTGCAGGGTGGGTCAGGATGTGTGCAGAGTATGACTGGGTGGAGAAAAACTGGGAGCACAAACTGTTTATGTGGATACATGGAGTGGCTGCTTGTGGCTACAGAAATGGCTGGCTGGCATATGAGTGACTACCTGCCTTCAGAGTGTTTATTTGTATGTGCATAAATAAAGCAAGGGGAGTAGAGAGGATGCAGGGGATACAGGTAGGTGTAGCAAAGTGTATGAGGTAAGGGAAGATTCAAATAAGAGCAATAACATATTTTCTGAAGTACTTTTCCAAACAAAGATCCAAAAGAAGTAGAGAGGGCTGAGTTTCTGAGTTAATGGAAAACAAGCCAGCTCCAAGGAGAATACTTCTGCTGATTTGAATGGAAAACTGATGATGTCTGACTTGTTTACCCAGTATTTTTTTCCACCTTATTTATTAAAATGGAGTAGTTCTAGCCAAAACATAAACCAGTTTAAAGCCTGAAATGTATAAACTAATTGCATTTCTTCTTTTACTTTCTGCATCTTGTCCTATTTCTAAAACATTATGGTAAGACTTTGGTAGGTCAGAGAAATAACAATATCCCTATTTAATAACAAATCTCACAGACATGCTGTCAACTCTCACTGAACCTCTTCTGCTTAAGTCTTTCAGTTATAATGCTTTCACTTTTTTCTTTGACAGAGAGAACCTATCCACACAAATTTGAATTGTACATTGATGGCTCTCCTTTAACTCAATCTGATCTGGAATAACTCCAGCATCTTAATGATGAAATCCTAATGTAACGGTAAGTAATGGTTCTGCTTAAGGGGTCATGCTTCTGAGGGACAAATATTGGACTATAATCAGGCTGCTAAGCTGCTGGTTGGACTAACCTTAAAGTGATTACTAAAGGAGTAAAACAAAAATAATTTGCCAAGACGTTACAAAAACATAGGTTATACACCTACTTCCTTTGCTGAAAAAAAGAATATTGGTTTTGTTTACCTTATTGCTGTATCCTTGCTTTTTATGTTTTGCTCCTACAGAATAGAGTACAGGGATCAAATCTGGAGGACAGTCCGCAAAATATTCTGTGCAGGTAACAGGTGACTCATGAATGTCAATAGGATATGGATTTTCAAAGATTGGAAAACTAGTTAAGGAAGACAATTTATTAGAAGCACTGTGACACACTGAGCCATAGAATAAAACATATATTAAAGTATATAACAGAATCTAAGTAAAATCACTACTAATTAAATATATTTTCCCTTATTTAATGAAACTTATGTATTGTTTTTAATATTAGCAATAATGTGAAGTTACCCAAATAAAGACATAAAATTTCCACTGCTTGGACAAGAATCCTCATGTTACATAAACAGTCCCTAAGGCTAATAGGGCTACCTGTATGAATGAATAAGAACTGATTTTTTTCTGGCATCTCAAAATCTTATTTATACAGAAGTGACACATTTTCTAGAAGTTTCAGGTTCATGCATATGATATATACTATGAAATACAAACTACTTTTACAACTGTGTATTTTACATTGAACATCTTAGCTTATTGGGTTGGAAAACTACTGATTATACAATGAAAAATTGCAATAACAGATGAGTAGATCTCAGTTTAATTCTCACTTCCATCAGTTTGAACAGCCTGATAAGGAGGAAAACCTCACTTTTGGCACATTACACAAAGTTATTCACAATTGAAAAATATAGGAAATTTGGTTCTGATTTCACTTATGTCCATTTTACACTGCCAAGATGATCTGAATTATTCTTTAAACTAAGTGAGATCTGAATATGATTCACTTAACATTTTTCAATACATTGACAGCCAAATCTGTTCCTAGTTACACCATTGTGAATGGGAATGTACATTACTGGCAGTGTTGGAGGCAGAACAAAATAAATAAGAACTGAATTATGCTTTACATGATGTATAGTTCCTCTCTGATAGGAACATGGATTCTGACATGAAAGAACTATTTGTCATTTAAACTAGCAACTGGATCATGAAGTAATTCTGTAGATCCATATAAAACAATACCATTATTTATTAAGATACTGAAACTAGACATGCATAAAAGCAGCTGTTGAATCTTATTTCCAAAACACATACATGTTCAAGTATTATTTAACTTTGGTGTTGAATTAATGTTTGAGGGCTGTGCTGAAGGAACTGCAGATTTAGATTTATTCCAAAGTTTAAGAACAAAAATTATTGTAAGTTCCAGTTCATTAGGTGATCTTAGGTCTTAAAGTGGAAGTAAATATTTAGCAAGAGTTATTTCCAAGAGTGAATGATTTTGGATAGTAAAATGATATTACATTAAAACATTTGGAATTTCATGATAATTTACTAGACAGTTAAATACACAAATAGCTTAATATAAAACTCTATACTTACTTGCTTTGTGTCAGGTCAACAACAATGAGATCTTTTTCCAAAAGCACAACTACAGCATAGGGTTCTTGAAATTCTGTAAGCAAGGAATCAAGTATAAAAGACATGGAGTTCTCCTACAAGCCATTTTAAGCAAGAAAGTAATATTTATGTTCTTTAAGCTTTCACAGTAAATTAGAAGCTTTGACGTATAAACCCCTGACATATGGACAAACCAGACATAGCTGGAAACTAGGGCCAGAGAGGAAGTAAGAAATTACTTTTTGATAGTACTGTTGACAAACACACAAAGCGGAAGAAGAATTGGAAAATTATAGCCTGCCAGCATGATGCTGTGTTGAAAGTAAAGAAGTAGAATATGAATAAGTTGTGTGTATCACTGTGTTGCTGAATCCAATTATTATATAGAAAAGTATTTCTGCTGTCCAGAAGTAATACTTCTACTGTGTACAACTGCTCTTCAGAAACCAATTGTGCAGGACACTCCATGATACACAATGCCCCATTTCTGAGGTGATTCAAGGGGAATATTCCCACAGAATCCTGTAAGTCTGCTGTGTTCAATTCAGACACTAGCACGCCATTTCCTCCCGCACACACTTTAGGAGATTATATGGTTTGATTTTTTATACAATTCTCTTCTTATTTATCAAAACAAAATAATTAAAATGACAAATAAATGCTTCCCTTAATGCATAGAGTATATTATTTTACATAGGATAAGTTATTAAAAAAAATAAATGTGATATTATGACTTTCTTTTCAACAGCTGCAAATCATCCCAGTATGTGCAAGCCCAGAATAAACTGTTCAGATGGGTGATGCCAAAAGGACGAGTAAATGAGAGCAACTGATTCATCTTCCTTTCAGTCCTGCTATGAATGCACATCATTTGTTGCCCTTTTTTATACAAGGCTATGAATAACACAGGTTAAACCAAAATATTTAAATATTAGTCTGTGAGCAGGGGAAGGTGCTACAAATCCTTAGTAGTGGGAAGTATTTGACACAGTTAAATGAAGGCCCAAACCAACTCTGATTACGGAAAATTATATTTTTGCATGACATTGAAACACATATACACTTTACTAGGAGTTTTTAATACGTATTTGATTTAGCTATGTATATAAGATTTATTTTACTTTTCTGCTTGAGGGCTTAAAATGCTAAACTTAGCTCCTTTTTGACTTACAGCTTTTCTTTATTTACTTTCTGGAAGTTTCTGACAACATATTTCAGAACTTGGCAGCCCCACAATATACAGCAAACATTTTTAACAGTTCATTTCATGCTGAAGTGTAAGAACTTTTTTGCAGGTAACTGATAGTTTAATTTTAATAATTTAGCAAGCTGTAAATGATGAAAAATTTTAGAAATATAAGCAACTATCTTTTACTAATAGCAATGTTTTCTCACACTAGCCCAAGGGTTTCAGTCCTATAAGTGGACATTTATGCATGCTTTATTGTCCACTCACTACTTGTTTCCTACATTGAGAATGCAAACAAGTTCCAGGTACTTTCAGTTATGTAGTTTTCTTGAGATGAAGACAAATATGAGGATGGAAGTCCCTGGAATGGGATTAATG
Source organism: Falcunculus frontatus (assembly GCA_013398115.1). Taxonomy (NCBI): domain Eukaryota; kingdom Metazoa; phylum Chordata; class Aves; order Passeriformes; genus Falcunculus; species Falcunculus frontatus. The sequence goes on along the minus strand of VZRV01001286.1, from coordinate 2,260,681 downwards.
TATGAGGAAAGATCACTTTGTTGATATTTTTCATAATTGTATTTTTCCCAATAAACTCACCATTTGGATATGGGGTTTCACAAAGAGTTAAAAAATCAACTATAGGATGATCCATTTCAAGAACTGTAATTGCTTTCCCATGCATGATTGTTAAACTCGGTCTTCGACAAGGCTTATCATATGACAATCCACCAGAAAATATCACAAATGGTTCACTGTATTAAAAAACCCAACATAATAATTGTAAGTCTACATAGTACATACAAGTTTACATTATAGGTTTAGTATCTGCAAATAATAATAAGTAGCTTTGTAAAAAGAAAGCAGGAAAAGACTCTAAAAGGACTCAAACTCAGGAATGCAATTTTGAGTTAATTACAGAATTAAAAACAAACCTGTTTTTACAGGTCTTGTACTCTACTTTAAGAATTGGTTTACAAGATTCAGGTTTTTTTCCATCTCTTTGAACTTTTCCTAAGGAAAGAAAGAACATGAAAACTCTATTAAAACATCATGAAATTGAACTATCAAACTAAAACATACACATTGAAACAACTTTATAAACAACAAAAAAAAAAGAACTTTAAAGCTAGAAAAGATAAGGAGTATTAGCTCCTATTTCCATAAAATACTCATTTGTCTAAATTAATTACATTTAATATGTCTTTGTATTTTTACTGCCACATACATCTAAAGAACCATAGAACACACTTCAAAGACATCTAGAAACCATGTAGATTTCTGCTTATGACACTTTACTAATAATGAATGAATTAGACTAATTATATGCCTTTTTTCTGAACATGTAATGACCATACACAGCTTAATTTTTTCCTAAGTTGTTTTTAGATTGACTTAATCCCTATTGTTGACAAAATATTACGTGCTTTGGAGTGTACCTAGTTGAGTGATTAAATGAAGCACACAACTGAAATTCATTAGTTCTTGGTTAATTATGGCTCAGTACTTTCTTCCAATAAGAGAAAAGTCACTTGCAAACTAAAAAAACTAGCCATTTTGGGTTTGTTGCTTTGGAAAGTCTATGCTTGCTTTTAACAACAGCCTGACTGGGGGACACAGTGTAGATGGATCCAGACTTTTCTCAGAGGTGCACAGTGATACGATGGGAGATAAAGAACACAAGTTGTGGCATGGAAAGTTCTGGTTAGATATTAACAAAAAAATTTATGCCACAAGGGTCATTAAATACTGAAAGGTATTGCCCAGAGAGGTTGTGCAATTTGTTGGTGGAAGTGTTCCAGTGCTCAGTGTCCTGAGTTTACTCATTAAATCAGGCCTGCTTTAGCTGATGGTTTGACTGGTTGACCTCTGAGAGGTCCCTTCTAACATTCTATAATTCTATGACTAAAAATGATAAAACAGAAGAAAATTAAGAAAATGATAAATCCTTTTGGGGCTACTTAGATCTTGACCTCCTCTTCTTCCTCCCTCTCTACCCAGTCAGGTGTTTTAGTAATTTATTGATTTACAATGGTTTCAATATTTTTTTACCTAATTTGTAGGAAGTAATTTCATATAAAGTCCCAGTCATAAAAGATATAGCCATCTCTTAATATGGCTCCTTTAAATTCTTCATTGCAGTTATTGGGGAAGCCTCGTACCATCCTCATGACAAACACCACAGTACCTTGTACAAAATGTATCAGTTCGTTGTGAAAATTGCACATACAAGCCCCTATGCACAAACTATAAAAGAAAGAAATGTGAAAATCCCATAGCCTGAGGGTCTCACAGACCAGCGGTAAACTCTTGAAAGGAATTGGATAGAAGAAGATATTAGAGTAATATTAATCAGAAAGAGGTATTTATGACACCAATTAAAATAAAAAGCTTGATCTAAGTTACTGATTTTTACAATAATTTGCAGCTACTTTGCAGATCAAAATATTTATGCAAGAAGCAACATCTGGGCTACAATGAAAAATGAAATAAACATACATATTAACAAACAGCATTGAGAACACTGTATGGCTTCTTAGTTACACATTTTAACTATCAGAATTACCGTGTGGAATTGTGGTCTGGAACGGTCTGTTGGGGCTTTTCAGATTCCATAGGGTCAAGCTGCCATCAGAGTGACTACACATGAACTGTTTCCCTTCATGATGCCAAGCAACAGAATGAATAGCCTACAGAAGTGAAAGAAGAACTTGAGACTGGAATGGAATACAATGTTTACATTAATGATATTTTAATGTATGACTTCAGATTAATTTGAATATCAACAGTTGGATGATTCTTGTTTGTCTGAAGTCCATTACCATCACTTTTTAGCAACAAATGGCTGTAATCTACATTTCATCATAAAGGCTAATGTAACACAATAATGTAGGAAAGCCTGTACTGAATCAGGCCAAAATTGAACCAAAAGGGTATTAAGGTAAAAGTACAAGAACAAGGGGCATACAGTGCAGTCGTAATATGTCTGACAGCTCTCCTTAGAAGTATTTAATCTGGCAAACTTACAAGTAATTCTGTGTAAAAATCTTTACAGGTAACATACAACACGCAGAGTCTTCCCCAGAGGAAGTAATACACTGCTCTTGGATAATTTCCATGCATACTCTCACACATTTAAGTTGCAGAGCAAGTCCACAGAAATCTGAGATGTTTAATGTCAAAACCCTGAAGAATCCAGGACTGTTTCACCGCTACAGAAAATTACCAAAACAATGATGTAAGATAGTTTTGGAACAGATAGTGCATCAGAGAAGGGGAGTATCACACTCCTTTATGCACACTGCAAGTACCACATGATGAATGTCACGTACACAATTCTTAGTATTTTGTGCATGATTAGTGGAACTGACTGAAAATATCCATAGTTACATCAAACCATCTGAAAGGATGATGGTACAAGTCCTTCAATTTCTCTAGTATGTGCTGGAAACTAACAAAAGCCATATTCTGACAAAACATTCATTGCATACCACATTTTCTCACACACTCCCCTCAGAAGCACAAACTCACAGAATTCTCCCTTGAATCCATATCCCTTACAGAAATGTTCACTGCTAAATAGCAAAAACCCCACAATGTAATTTTATATAAATGTAAATAAAAGAGATCTATTTTTGAATGCAGCTTAATAAATTTCCTTTTTTTTTCAACCCAGGAAATGCTAAGGCCTTGCATGCACTTACAATTGCATATAGCCATTTACCTGATTTATTCAAATGACTTAAAATCATGCCCGGGTATTCATAAGTCAGCACTGCAGCCGTTCATATCAATTTTGCTTAAGTGCTACTGGTCACTACTTAAAACTCCCTGTTGGTTTTCCTCTTTTAATAATTATATTGATTGTTATGGTTGGTTACAGCTCATGGTCTGGAGAGAGTATCAGAAGAAATCAACAAAAGGGCTGTGACCCTTTACCAAAGCTTTACTGAGCTCCTGGGGCTCAGTAGATATTTAAGATATCCCAGATTACCCAGCTATTTTAACAGGAATCTGACATGCTTTGTATACGAATGCTTGACTAACATACTAGTAAAATAGTTGTGCCAAAAAGGACTCAAAAAACCAGAGCTGAAAAATTGGAACACCAGGTATTTATTTTTTGGTGACATACCACTCAAACTTCTACTTTCCAGAGAGGGGGTTGGTACACAATTCCTCTTAAATAAGCAGAAGAAACCAAACTCTAACTGAAGTAACAAAAGACAACACAGAAAGATGGCTCACGCAGAGTCCAACGTTGTTGCCCTCAGGTAGAAGAACCTTAGTTCTGTGGGGAGCGCTGCTTCACTTACACTGAAGGCATGTCTATCCTCATGCAAATTAATTCTAACATGAGCTCATTCATGCTTGCTATCATGCCAAATTTCAATCTGGTTTTGACGTGTTATCACACTTAGAAACATTTCACATGGTTACAGTCACTGACTGTGTCTGAGCAGGAGCTAGTGATACCATGATGCTTTTTTTGCTTTTTATATATACCCCCTCTATATACTCTTTTGTACAACTTTTATGTATTCTTAAGGGCCTTTTAGCCCACATACTTCTAATTGTTCAGATTTGATAACTAGCATAGGCCCAGTACTCCATTAAGCCAGGAGACCAAACATCTCAGAAGCCTCAGACACCAAGGTCTTCTCTGGAACACATTTTGTAAACTAAGATAGGCCTGTCCAGGGGGGAAAGTTCCTCAGAGAGGGGGGCTCGCTCAGCCTCTCATTGGGGAATCTTTGATAGATATGCTAATTGCTAAAGCCTATAATTTTATACCCAAACTATCGTGGGTGTGCATTTCGGGGGCTGCTCACAGGGGTGCATTTCGGTGGGCATTTGGATGTGCATTCCAGCGTGCTCCACCTGGATGGAGTGCACCAAGGATCCTAAAATAAATACCAAGGTAAAATCCCTTTTTCCCCTCTACCAGTGTTTGGCTCTTGATTTTAAGACCAAGAAAAGGCATCACTAATAACTAGCTAAAAACTGTACCGAGCTGCTTGTTAAACTGACTCTAAGTGACCAGGTGCCACCTGCCAGCATAAACCTCCTGTGGAGTGGAGCTGAGGTGGGATGATCCTGTCACAGACAACTGGCATAGCAGCAACTCAAACTGACCTGTTAGACTTTGCCCCAAAATGGGCAAGAGAAACAGAAACTCTTTTGGTGGTCTCAGCTATGAGTCACGAGCAATTCTGAAAGATGGTCCTGAACAAGTCCCGAATTTTCTCTCTGCTAAAACAAGTCTAGCATTCTGATCCACTTCTTTAGCATCCACACACAAAAGGAGCAGTTATTTGCTTAGAACGGGAGTTGATCATGGTGGGTGACTCATGTGAATGTTCACACAGTGTATGCACATACAGCATCTCACTCCAGATTGGGTATGTTTCTCCTTCTGCAATACCCACGGTGGTTGCATACACATTCCATCTTCTCTCATACTCAGCATGTACTAAAATTAAGCATGCTTAACACCCTTTCAGTTCCTTCCCAACCACGAACCTTCCCCACTGAAGGTCTTCAGTACCACTTTTAACCATATTTTGAACAAGAACAACCCTTGTCTCGTCTTACTGTTTGAATGCTAAAACCCCTTTGTGTTCGTAGTACTGCAGGACCACTACAGCAAGGGCCATGTCCAATATGATACTTCCACAGCGGCACGGTGCTAGACAAAGGTAGGGAGATGTCATTTGGCAAATGCCTCTGAGAACTCTGCAGCTTCATTTTGGAGATGTGCTCCAATGGAAGATGATGACTGCTTCAGACAGCTCTGAATGTGGGTTGACACAAACTTCCAAAGCCTGAACATCAAGATGGCTGGGTTTTTTGGGTCTGCCAACTATCAATAACAACTTGAGAACCATTTGAAAGATCTGTCTTGTTTATGTGCTGTCTTTTTATACACTTGATGGAAATAAACTTTTGAAGGAAATTATAAAAGGTTTTCGAATGAAAGCCTTTTTATAGAGGACATTGTGTAGGAGCCTTGATTGGAAGGGCCTCAATATCTCATACGTATCACCACTGAGGAGATGAAAATCGTCATAGTAAGAAAAGTGAGGATGAATTAATTTTATTCAGAACTCATGCAAAGAGGCACTTTAGTACTTAATGAAGATACAGAACATTTACAGTAATTTATCTGAGACTTCACAGATACCCTGCAACTGGTATTGTTCTGGCTCAGTGCCAGAACAATACTGAGGGATTGGTCAGACATCGTGGGGCACACAGGCCTTTTGTCAGTCCAGACAGCATGGTGAAGGGGAGCAGGAACAATGATTTCTGGACTGTGATCTTTGGTGGGCAATCCATAACATGAGACTTAGGCTTGATAATTTGGGTTGCTGCTAAATACCAAGAGGCACATAATTTTTGACTCACAAAACCTATGTAACCCATGATTTAAAAAGGAACCCTTTTTAGTGGCTCCCTAGGGGTAGTGGCTTCCCTAAGGGAATCCTAGCTGGTCTGGGACATTAGGAATATGGAGCCTGAATGTCTGGAATAAAGTAAAATGGCTAGTCACACAATCCTTTTAAAAACAAAATAAGAATCTTGCAACTATTTCAGTAAATAAGAAGCTAGCACCAGTTGCACAAAGCGGAATAATGACACAGCAAATAACCACTGAGGAGGAAAGCATGGGACTGATTAAAAGACAAAAAAAAAGTTCCTGAAAACAGTATTGAAAAATGTGGAACAACTAAACTGTATGAGAAATTTTCAACACCCATCCAGTCTGTCTCAAAACAAAAAAGAAAAAGGGGAGCCAGTGTCTTGGGGTGACTTTATGATGTGTATCCCCTATCATCGCTCTATGCCCGGATATGATTCCTGTGCCTTTCTGTGCCTTTAAACTGAACCCAAGAGAGGGGAGAGAAAGAAAAAGGCCAGACGAACTTTTTCAAGGCAGTCTGTGCTTCAAGGTCACCACTCCTCTGCGTCTCTCTGCTGTGGGGAGAAGTGTGAAGGAAGCACCCTTCCTGGTTTTTTTTTCCCAGCCAGTTTTTTCGGCTCCGTTTCTTCAGGGAGAGACGGAGAGTTAAACCTTGGTTTTTTTTCTGGGACTTTGGGTTCTTTCTTTCTTCTCTTCTGGACTTGTTCAGAACATCAGAACATCAGAACATCAGAACCTCACCGGGGGACCTTCCACCGGCCTGGAGGGGGGCCCCCCCCCACGCCGACCCAGCCCCGAGGAGAAGAGAGACCACACTCACAGAAGGACTCTCAAATCTTTCAGGTTTTCTCTCCACAGCGAGAGATTTCATTATTATCCTTTTCCTGTGTGTTTGTTAAATAAATAGTTTTTATTTTCTCTTTCACATTCCTCCGAGGAATATTTCTTTCCCGAACCCGGTGGGGGAGGAGCGGCTATAACCTGCCTTCCTTTGAGGAGACGTTCCTTTTGGACGTTCCCCTGAATTTGTCTCAAACCGTGACAGCCAGTATTAAGAAGACCCTGCTTTATGTAGTCTCATTCTGAGTACAAGAGAGGACAGTGAGTGAACAGACATCCCCACCCCCACCCTTCCCAAGGAGACCTGTAAAAGGAAAAAGTTGTTCAGCCTTAAGTAATAGAATGGGTGCAATTTCACAAGCGTTTGCACAAGCAGACTGTCACTGAGAGACAATTTAGTGGGCATGTCTTGAGGCTTAAGTGCTGGCCTGTTCAAACTCTGTCCTTTAAAACATTGGCTATGTTGATGCTCAGAAACAGCCTTGAAGCTCAGAGTAGTTTTAATGTGTCTCTGACAGCAGGTCTGAAAGAGTGCAGGATTCGTACGTATTCAGATTGCTTTTTAGAGGGGAAATAAATGTCTACACACTCCTTATACATAGCAAGGTGACAAGATGAAGGAAAGAGAACTACAGGAAACCAATTACTGCCTGGATCACTTTAAAGAAAATGTCCTTTTCTACCTTCAATTGTAGTTGCATTCACATTTATCCATGGTGAACTTTAGAGGACTGGCAGAACAAAGAATATTTTTCCCTAGGGCTAGTGCTAAAATCATAACAGCTAGGAATATACCTATTTTTCAACCAGCTTGATTATTGATACAAGAACTGCATCTGGGGTTAATACAAGCTGCTTACAAATGACAAGAGACAATTGTGTGATAACTATGACAATATAATTTTGAAAACTGTTTAATCAGATCTTAAGTACTAGGTAATATCAACAGCTGTACAAGGTAATTTGTCTTCTATTATAATGAATGTTCTAGAAATACCCGGTAAGGATTATTACATAATTCCCATTGTAGTTATATCTCAGGTCAGCTCCTTGCTAGACTCTGTTTAACTGAGGATCCCCACAGGGAAGTTGATGAACTTGTCAGAATCAAGGCGAAGACATTCTGTGTCACAGCACACTCATGAAAGCCTAGTGCATCAGAACTAGAGATTTCAGACTTTGATTTCTGTTGTCAGTAATTCACCCAAAAGCATAGCACAAACAGTATTTCCAGAACCAGCAATGCCTTTAGATAAACATCCAACTGCTTGCTAAGACATATGGTAAACTGCTGAATAATGGCTTTCCCGAATTAATGGAAATTGCTTACCTCATCATAATAAGCTCTCAGATCAGCTCTCTTAGATCGCAGGTCCCAGAACACGATAGTCCCATTTTCATAGCCTATCAACAGCTGGAGGAGGGAAAAAACCACAATTACATTTTCTGATTCAAAAGGTACATATAAATATTGATTAATATAAAAAGAAATACCAAAGTGACGTGCAAGATTGTAATTTGCCCTACACATAACACCCTGCTTTCAAATTATCTTTCAGTACAAATTACTTCACATTATTGACAATTTAAGATCTAATATGCAAAAAAAAAAGGCTTTATACATCCTTTTTCCCCCTGCATGATTATGTACCTGGACAGTCTTCTCAATTGCATATCTGCTGAAAACCAAAGATGGTAGCATGTTGCTACCAGCTCTTACCTTCCCTACCCCTTGTTGGAGAAAAAAATGTTTGACACCTAAGAGACCATTTAAATAACTTCTAACCAAGAGAGTCACCAGATTAAACTCATTCAGATACTTATATTCCTTGAATTTATGCTTGCTATTGCTTTAAAATATTCTGAAGAACTCCTCTTGCAGAGAATAAATTGCTTGCTTTCCTAATAATTAAAAATAAATTAATTGATATGCCAATTTTTACTTCTTCTAGAACGGGGATGTCATATCATCATGCACACCAGAGAAATACCAGCTAAGATTTCTGAACAGATGAAAGAGAAGAAAAACAATGCTCAGGAGAAAAATAAGAATGAAAACAATCATTTCTCCTTGTCTCCATTGAAAAGAGGTGAAATACTGATCTGGCACTGTAGACTTACTCTTCATTTGAACACAGTTAATTTCAGATCTTATGGACAATATGATGTCTAGCCTATTTAGGTGTCCTGGAAACCGTTTCCCATAGAATCTGTGTTCTTAAGAATCTATTCTGGACATGAAGACTGGAAATGGCTAAACTGGCAGACTCCCACATTTCTGTGATAGAGTATTTTATACAATTGGCAACGATAATTGCAGTTGTTCATCATCTATGAACAGATATATCACAGAACGCAGGCAAGAATTTACAGTTTCTATATAAAGAATTCGTGCAGAAGAATGACAAGATTATCTCTTAGTTGGAGAAACCTTAACAGCATCTTTGCTATCACTCACTTTAGCTTGCATGAGTCCTAAAAATGAAATTTGGCTGGGCTGTTAAACAAAACATTACTTTCTTTCCAAGTTAAGCATAACTGATACATCAATAGTGCTACAAAAGAGCCTGGGAATACTCTCAGTTCTACTGGATATGATTCTTTTTATTCCCAGGAGAATATTACTTTTGTGGAATCTATTAGCTAATCTGGAAATGATTTATAGTTAATATATTTAATACCTGAATATGGACAATAATAATTATGATCCTGAAGAATTATTCTCCTAAAAAAACTTCAAACTGTCTTGGATAAATTCCAGAATATTTAGCATTTTTGCTCTGGATGGCTCCATATGGGATTTTGTGGCAGAGTCAGAAAGCATGCAGCTAACTGGACAGCACTTGTGTCAGGATGCCATATGGTATTCTGGGGGAATAGGTTGCCATTGAGAGACTGAACGAAGGAGTATCTTACTGCAGCTGCTTTCACTGTTAGCTTAGTGATCCTAAATGGAAGCCACTTGTATATCCAGGAGTTAGTGATGCTCATAGCAGTTCACCTGAGTAGGTGCAGGCCTGTGCTGGGCTGTGTTGTGCTGCACACAGCACTTGGCTTTCAGGCCTGCATTGTGCTGAACATACTCCTCGGTCACAGGATAAACTCAGCTGCTAATTCTAAAGGACCCTGGAGTCTGCTCCCACTTGGTAAGGACAGTACCTTTGTGCCTTTATCTTGATGTAAGGCAGTATGTCTCATGTGAACATCCTTCTGCTTGACAGTAGAAATGGATGGAGCTTTTTAGAATAAAAAAATCTCTTGGGATCTCCAAAGACTAAAATTTTGGCAAGCCTCTTCACAGTGGACAGTGCCATGCCCTTATTGCAGGTTTACCCCATACTACACAACGTGGGGTTCCCACAATCCTTTTTGTATTAACTGCAATAAATAGTATTTTAATAAGTTAAGGAGAGTGAGAGCCCTCCTTACTGTCATCATAGCAAGCACTGGCACCTGTGTTTTACAGCTGGGTACCACTGGACTTCAGTTTGTATCTACCGATATTCTTTTCACCTCTGCTTTTGTACAAATATATTCAGAAAAGTGAAGGAATTGAAAAGCATTTAGTATGTGACCCTGTTTCTTAATAAGCCTTTCTCCCTGGGAAAGCAGGCTTGTCTTTTCATTTTTATCCCTCTCTTTTGCAAACATATCATGCTCCAGGTAATTGCTAAAAGGTTAAATACCTTTTATCAGAGGCTGCATTTCACCTGATCTATTGCTGAAACGCTTAATGCACAACTGCGCTAAAGATTTGCAAGTTACAAAGTGTTGTGATTTCAGGGAAGAAATTGAAAGGCAGAGAGGTTTGCTGCACAGCCAGGAATCTCTCTTTTTGCTCAGACAGTAGTCAAGCTGCTTTACTACTAACACTGTGGTACAGCACTAAAGTCACAATTCCAACTGGGTGAATGAGATTAGTCTCATTGCCAGGATATTTATGATGCTCTGGATTCTGACCTGTTGGAACCATAGGAAACTCAAACATTCCCACTCCTCTAAGTCATAGTGATCACTTGGGACATCTATAAGACAAGCTCTATTTCTCTAATAGAGGTAAAAAGTAGGACATCCATAAATGCGGTTGGAGATGAAAACATAGACAAAGAAAAACAGTATCTGTAAAAAGAGTCCAGGATGGAAAAAACTCCAAAGATTTCTCTTCAGCTTGTGTTTTGTGGCACCTCATTTAATTACTCATGCTTAATTAGGCTACAAAAAAAGCAGAACACTGGACAGAATTTGGAGAGAGAAGTCCTGGCAAGATCTTTCTTGTCTAGTGGAGTTGCTTCACATTTTGACTTAAATCTTTCTTCATCAAATGCTTTTGATGATGGGGGGAAATTTCTTTTTTACAATCAACTAATTACATCCTGGTACATGCCAACAAGCCCCTTCCTTGTCCTGGCAACAAAAAACAGCTGGAGAAAAAAATCCCAAACAAACAAGCCTGCCAAATGCACACTGTATTTAGGTATTATTAGATCTCAGAACTCAGACTCAGATATAGGAAGTTCAGCCCACCAGCTAATAGTTAATAACATTAAACCTTTTCCTACTAAGCTTTCTCTGTTTGCTGGGAAACAGCAGATCGTTGCAGTTAATGTCTTTTCCCTTGTCAGCAAGAAAAATCATGTTTGCTACAGATCTGCCACTTATAAATATCTGTGCACTTCAGTCTGTCCCTAATGTACACTTATTAATTGATCTGGCAGACACAGTTATATTTCATGAACTTAATCACTTGGTCCCTGAATTGTTCTTCAGTGACACATTAAACGCCTAAATTCTCTTTGATGTCTGTCTTCCAGCCATAGCTTGTTAGATTCATAAAAGAGACTTGTCTCCAAAGCCTGTCTAGATAGTTTGCCTAGAGGCCACTCTGGAAAAGTTTTGAATGGCAGAAATCTTCTGGAATTACATTCACTCTTTTGGCACAAGGAACCCAATCATCAGTCAATGATAAACTTGAACTTTTAGGAATTCAAAGGACCTTAATGAAAAATGTGAAGATACTGCCAGTGCACAAACTTCCCCGTATTTCAAAAAGAGATCTTATGATTGTCCTAGATTTTGAAAGGTCTGACTATGTTCTAGGACTCTCAACCACTCAGTGTTCATAGAAGAAATACTTATTTACTTCAGCAAAACAGTCCCAGGCCTGTAACCAACTTTGCAATACCCCAGAGAAGGATATACCACTGGACCCTTGCAAAGTACTTGTAGAGTAGTACTCTTCTAGAATACAACATCTGTATTTTGAGTAATGATTATGGCTGATTTGTACCTACTATTCAATTCCTGAAACATATGCAAATAACACTTTTATCTGCTGCCTATCCTGAAGTGATGTGGGGAGTCTGACTTCTGCCACCAATACCTTTTGGTGGTCTTTGGTTAACTTGGAGCTTTGGAGATAAGCAAAGTATGTAGAACTATCATCAAAGAGCTCTTTTATTTAAGAATAACTCCGCTAAATTAAATAAAAGTCTGCCTATCACAGTATCTTGTACTGAAATGGCCAAGAACAAATACCAAATAACAGTATGGGAAGAAGAGAAGTACTTGTAACACTCTCACATATTCTCTCAGTCTAAGTAATTTTTCTCATTTAAATACAGGCAGCTCCTCAATTAAACATGGCTCTGTTTAACCTCATCTTTAAGAACTTTTTAGGAGAATTCAGCAAACCCTTCAGTTACCCTCAAATTGATTTCTTTCGTGTTAACTTTTCTAGTCTTCCTTGCGATCAATACATTTTCAGCATACACAACAGCATTTGGAAAAATCTTTATAGGTTCTACCCATTGCACATTTGAAGAAGCACTTATCTGGCTTGTTTGGAATCTGACTTGCCAGCTTCATTTGGTATCCTTTTAGTTTTTGTATTGAAAGGGACTATGAGCTGTTTCCATCCTCTTAATATCAGCTGTGATTTTCGAACTTGGAACCACCATCAGGTCTTTTCCACCGTGAATCTTCCTATCTCACTAAGTCGTCTCTCATATAGAAAACCCTGTTCTTTCTCTGAATTTCTTTTAGCATTATGATAATTTTAGACACGGAAGGACAGTGTTATATCCAGTATTCAGCAGGCAGGTCAACAATGCATTTCTTTAATAGCTTTGTTTTGTTCTCTATTCTTCTCTAGATAATGTCTAAGTATGATTTTGTATATTGTTCACTACTGAGCACTGAGCTGACATTTCCATTGAACTATCAATCATCACTCAAAGCTCCCGATACCAAACAGTAATCATCAGCTCAGACCCATTGTTTTATATGTAAAGTCAGAAATATTTTTGCCCTACATGTATCAATTCTCACAATTTACAGTGAATACACTTAAAAAGACAGTATTTAACCTGCCATTTTATTGCTGAGTTTCTCAGACTCCTAAAGTCCAGCACACCAGACCACATCACAACTTACTCTCTTTTCTAGGCTATTTATGACCATGTTGAACAGCAAAAGTCCCAGGAGCTGCTTTTTTAAAAATTTTCTCCTCATTCTGAACAATGATTGTTTTATTCTTCATTCTTTCAACTAAAGTTTAATGAGGCTTAGTTGAAAAATGTAGTTTAACTTATTTCTCTACCGTTGAATTTTTTTATTTAGAACTATGTCTTTTGATTTAATGCTTGGATGTTCTCTTACATCTATGTGTACCTTTTACTGATATCTTCTTGTAAACACAATGTCATGGGTTAACCCTAAATTTGATGGATGGATCTCTGGACCAGTCACGTTTCTCGAAATTTCCATATTTAAGCCAGTGGAGACACAGGAAGTGTCCCTTTTTTTATTCTGCTTAAACCTCTCGGCGGGGAGTGTGGGGGGGGGAGGAATT